>LUCM01005216.1:0-45803 GCA_008360955.1 Fasciolopsis buskii | reverse complement strand
GCCATCAAAAATTCTCGACGCCATCTTGCCTGCCCTACGCAACATCGGCCAAATAAGGTGTTGGAAATTGTGGGCATTCATATTACTGGACGGCAGTATCCAGACGAATGGAGTTTCTAATCAGGTATTTTATAACTTCAGATGCATCACATTTAAAACTGTTGAAAGGAACTATGCTCCGCAGTTTAAAAGAACCGCAGCTAACGGAACATCTGCAAATTTAATTTCAGTAATACGAAACTGCACCGCATTGCCCGAGGCAAATCAGAGCCTTCCTGGACGATGATGGATAGAGTGCGTGGGATCTAAGGGCTGGCCGCCACAATCAACCGATCTGCTACCACTAGACTTCATCTGCTAGGGCATCTGAGGTTTCGAGTTTACAGCTCTCGCTTGAACAACTCGGATCCATGCTTCGGTTTGCAAGGAGCGCTCGTTCCAAGATAAATTTCCATAATTTCTGGAGAATAGTTTCTGTGCTATTCGCACATTCATGATGAATGCATTCCTTTAACTACTCAATGGCGAGTGAACAACAGTCTGGTAAAAACTCCGGCAAGCCTGTCCCGAGTTCACGCTATCCAGTCAACACTGCGGTCGAATGATGTATAGGGCGGGCCAGATTTGAGCCAAACAAGTAGTAGTGTCTTCTAAAATTAAACTTACAATTAACAACAAGAAAATCAATTTTGAGACGCGATAAGTTGCATTCTGGCCCTACATATGATACACTACAAACCGGGTCGACTGATACTTAAGCCAGCCCCATCTTTTTTAGTTCATCTCAGTTGCGAAAAGAAAAGGCATCACATCGACTAGAAGTAAGTTTGCGTAGGAAATCATCAGACGTTTTTGTGGTCAAATTGCATCTTGGTCATGTATTCACTTGATGACACATTGCCCTGCTCGTATGTTTACACTACGAACCGAAATCTTCCGAAGATTCTTGGTAGAGTTGAGCCTAGAGCTCCAAATTAGCCTTGATATGACTTCAATCCTGGCGAAAAGTGGCCAACTTCCGGTTACATGGAACCGGTGAATGGCTTCACCGGTTTTCAAATATAGGGCATCCAATTGAAATTTTCAATCAATACAATGAGAAGATAAAGTTTTGTGTTGAGACGCAAACTGGGATACAAATTTACTCGGCCAATGGTCCGAGAAGGAAATCCGAGTTAGCAGTTTTAACCATTGATTCGCCAGCTGAAACACCACTCGTTTTTCCTCGAGTCACATCAGCCGTATTCGCTTCCGCGGCTGTCTAGTTTTAGCTTTTTCTACCGTCCAAGTTGAACGTAGTTTGATCGATTGGTTCATGCTACCCTTTCTTCATGGGTTCAACCTAATATAGACGATTTTCTAAATTCAGTTGAGTAAGAGTTATCAGACCTTTTTTTAGTCCGGTCACGTGTCCGTCCTCGCCGTACCGGTTTCATGCTAATTATCTTCCTCTCTATTTCCTTATTTTTAGTTTGCGTAAGGAGATGTTCAAGTGTAGCTATCAGTTCTATTCCGAACTATGAGGTAGGGTGACAACATGACAAAGAGTTCAAGCTACTTTAAGGTCAATACCCATGCCGGTATTAATCATGCCAATTTCCCGTTTGACATTTTCGGTATTTGGGCTACACATTACCTTATTCGGACTCTTGTGATGTAGGCTTGCGAACATCGCGTACACGGCTTTATTTAGGATTGTTCATGGTCACCGGATCGTTGGCACCGTGCCCTCTCGAGGACCACATACTGAGACACGGTGTTTGGATCTCAAAGTGTAATCACTGCATGAGGTGATCTCAAAAATATTTCGTTGGGATGTTCGAGTGTCGGGACTTTTGTTTTTGCTGAATCATCTATTTTGGTTAGATTCCGGCTTCAACTCGGTATGCTGTTTTTACAATGGATCATCCTCTCGTCAAGCGATAGAAATAGGTCTCATGGAACAACTATAAATTGGTGTTATCACCAAAGTCAGGAGATAGAGTGGGGTGGAAACCTTTCGCTGCGGTCCAATTCCCTCCGGTTAGTGCTCAAATATAGTACCATTGTTTCAAATAGGACAAGAATCAGAGAAAGGTAGACAATAAGAAATAGCGGCAAAGTAGATCCTACTACGGGGTCCAGACGATTACTATGCTACAAGCATCACAAACGAAAATAACGTCAAGGGTACAATTTTGGATTCTCATACGGTTCTTTATAAATTAATCATAATCACAACATCTACACTTAACAAACCTCGACGTTACCGCTCCGTGAATTGGGGTTGGCAAAAAGCGATCAAATTCAATGACGCCTGCAGTTCCAGCCACCAAGCTGCTAGCATGGCCCGCAGATACTAAAGGCTAAAGGTCACGAAGTAATCCGGATGAACACCAGGTGACGAGACGTCACTCACACGAACATGCAAGGTCGATGTTCGATATATGAATCGTCATGTTGGCAAATCTATTGCGAAACACCATGGGGAGGAATTTTGAGGTGATGATAGGAAAAATCGGACCACTTTCGATCTAGAGCCCTACGTCCAGTGCTTTCTCGTTTACAGACAGCTAATATACACTTGATGGTTTTCTGGGTTTTGTGTATTTTTAGGACACGGGAGATCAGTCGACGAGCTGTAGAGGATGTGCATGAGTGATTTCTATTCTGAGCGGTATCATGCTACGTCCCGGTATAGCAGCAGTATCTGTTCAGTTACATTCAGTTGAACTCGAAATCCTCGCACTCCTGGTTCTGTACTCGTTAAAAGCTTGCCCTCCAGCTATATGCGGGATAGAATAACCCAGTTTTCGCTTCTAAAATCGATAGTTGAGTGGACTAAGCTGTGAAGAGGTAGGTTGGAGAGTGGAATGATTGAAACCAATCATTGGGATGGATAAATGAGTATTTTCTTCATTAGTGTGGTCGTTGATGGTGTCCTTAGAAGAACCGCTGAAAATAAATATATATGTATATAGCCAGTAAAAGTTTGAAACGGTGACAGAAATAATGCAGCACCTTGGGAATTCAGTGCTCATCTGGGGGGAAGAAGGTGCTTACAGGGGTAGTTAGCATTTCTCCACACTATGACCATTAGTCAAGTTTTCGCAGTTGAGAATTACCGGCAGGTATTCTCCGGGATGAAAGCGTCCGCTACTTGTTCCATTGTCGTACCCGAATTTCATGTCCGTCATGGAACAAAGATCTCATTGACAATAAAACATTTTATTAATGCTAAAGCGTTTCAGCACTTTACAGTGTCTTGATCATATTCGAGGAAATAGAAGTTTTCTAGCCAACAAATATTTATAAAAACATATATATATATACATATACATATAAAAGCTTATTACAGGCTGATGTTTGGACAGGTATGGTGTCAACGCAACATGTAAATGGAACTTCACAGAAGGTGAACGATCAATAGGGAAAAAATAACAAATCATAAAATTCCAACTGGTTTGTGTTCTCACCGTATACATTTTGTGAATTTTTGGTTGTCTTCAGTTTATTCTTAGGGCGAAAGAGTTGTGCAGATAGGTCACAGCATTCGCCCCACTGACCTCGGTTCTGAACCACATCTCTCAGTGTCTCCAACCAACAACAATCCTCATCTCTTCGGCCCCAACCAGGAAGACGGAAAGCACCAACCGAAACCAAACCCGAAGCCAATTTCTTCATACTTCTGCGCCAAGTCATAGCCTGACCGACACATCGATTCTTACAGCCTTGCCCAGCACGTGCCAAAAGAACACGAAAAAGGAGACGATGGGCAAGTGTATGCAATACGTGTCCAAACCACCGAAAGCGATGCAGAGCGATTGTCTCAGTCAGAGGACGACTGTCTGCACCCAATACACGACGACGCACCTCGTCATCGCTCACCCGGTGTTCCAACCAGACATGAGCAATGCTTCGCAGACATCGGTGGTGAAACACAGAAACTCGTCGGGCATCCTCAACTCGGATAGGCCAGATCTCGCAACCGTAAAGCAGAACATTACGCACCGTGACATTGTGTGTCCTCCCGTTGAGGGAAACCCGGATGTCATGACGGCGTCCCCAAGTGTCACAGATTTGCGAGTGCTGTTCTGGCTTTCGCAATTTGTGATGAGACTTCCTCTCCAACATATGCGCCACGTGTGATCAGGCTCCCGACGTAGTTGGAGCCATTGACTACTTTTAACCGATCACCACGAAGGGTGATTGCAGGTACGGGTTCCTGCCAGTCTTGAAGAAGTACCTTGGATTTTGAGGATGCAAAGCGCATACCGTACCTAGGGACGGACCTCAATCACCGGGCGGTCTAATTCGTGTTGAATTGTCTGTGCATTACCACTCAGCAAGACGATGTCATCGGCTCAGTGTACGTCAAAATCTCCGTTCCCCGGGAGGAGTTCAACTCCACCGTCTAAAAGACCAGATAAAGCGCTCTGTAGAACAGCCTCCAGAATTGAAAAGACAGGGGATACAGGACAGCCTTGCTCTACCCTTGCTTTGTGGCGGCGAAGGCTAGCCATAAGCCCTAACTCGACCTGACGTATGACGGTACAACTACTCTTTGAGGATCGACAGATGCTTTTCAGGTACTCCAGTTTTCAACAAATAGTGCCATAGTGCAGACGTATCAACGGAGTCAAAGGCCGCGCGAATTTCCAAGGACACGATGACCGTTGGCTTTTTGAAGGTAAAAAGGTGCTCTAACACTTGTCAGAGGATGAAGATTTGAGCAACGCATCCATGACCAGCGCGGAGCTCATCCAGTTCCTCACGAGTTTGCCCTTCAATTGTGTTGCACAATCAACAAACAATGACGGGCGAAAGCAGCTTTGGTGCTGTTTGGATTAGGCTAATACCCCCCTTGGTTAGGGCAATCACAGCGCAAATCATTTTTTGAAGATGGGGACAAGTATTAACTCCCTCATGAAGAGGAAAATTTCCCGGATTACTAGAACTTCGAGAACAAAACTAGATGTTTTTGTGACCAGTTTCACTTCTCCATCTTTAACTGGAGTTGGGAAATTCCATCGCAGCCCAGAGATTTATGGCGTCCTGAGACTCGGGTTCCCCTAACGATCTCCACCTTAATTGATGGATCTGTTGTAACAAGTCACCGGACGCTTGCCAGAATAACTGCGGCAGGCGCTGACGCTGAGGACGAGCTAAACTGTGCTTGGAAGTGCTCTGTCCAGCAAACAAGACAACGTTGCAGGCCGCGGATATGTGGATCCTCAGACTCATAGATCGTTTTGCTCACACCTGATGCTTTTTATCGGTAGCTCGAGAATTTCTTTGGAAGCAGCACGTTCCATCTTCGAAGCTAGTTGATACCACCAGATCTCGCGACCCATGCGGAAGGATGGACTAAGCTCACGTCTCGTTACCAGCAGTGCTTCACTATACTGGCCACCAGACGACATGGACTAGCGTGCGTCAAGAAAGCAATGCGAATAACACTGGCCGCTGCATGGAGATGTTAAATTCGCTTACTGCTGTCGAGTAGCATAAAGACTTTATTCGATTCCGTCAGGTTCGATTAAATAACATGTGTATTGGAACTATCAAACGGATAATAAAGACCAGAAAGAACCAGTTGTGAAACAGACGGGTAACTTACAGATGACGGTCAGCCGGGCAAATGCCTCCACTTCCACTCGTTCACCATCCGAATTTCGGTTGTACATGTTCGAAGCGCGACAAAGATACTCGCCCATATGAACCTCTTTGACACTGAAGAACTGAAGTTGTTTGTCCAATCCACGTTTATTTGGCTTGAAATAAGATACCTGCCAAAATAGCACAAAATGAATGAGAGTAATGTAATGTAACGTTCGGCTCAAACGTGTATTGTTAGAAGTAAGTTCGGAGTGTACCGAAAATCGATGCGCCTTGTGTTAGATTCAAAATGAAAGTCTTGGACACCATCAGAATACCGGGTTGTCGATTGAGAGCACAATCTTGCCGACGTTTCGGTTACTTTGAGTGACCTTTCTCAGGGCAAGAAAAGCTACCCAAGGTAACCGAAACGTCGGGAAGACTACGCTCCCAATCGACAACGTTGTGTTCTGATGATAAAAGCTTCAATATATGTTCAGCTCAGTTCAGATTTTAAAATCATATGCTGCTACCCCAAAGCATCAACAGTTCGGTTAAGGAAAAGAGAACGAGAAATGGTGAAAAATCAATTCCGATGTAATAAATTGAACAACTACGCAGGAGAGGAAAGATTTTTAATTAAAGAACCCCATTAGTTGTGGCATTCAACCACATTACCTACTCTCTCCAACTGTCAATTAGTGGGGCATCTCGTGGACCCAAACGCGATAGTCTAGTTGCACCTACACAAACCAGCACGTAGTCTAGTTTCCATACTTTTTCCCATTCCAACGACTGACCAACTCAACCCATCCCTTCAACCAATACCTGCCTCAGAGTACAGCGAGCAACGAGACAGCCGTTTTGTGACATGCATAAAATATGTCCCAAACATCCTCGATGCCTTAGGACTAACTACTTTAAGCCTAATCTTTGAGGTATGGGAAAACTATCTTACCATAGTCCACCAATACCACGAAGAAAACGGTGTTCAAACACCGACAGTCTTTACACATCTTCTGTCCTCAATCGGCATACCGAAATAAATATTGGATGCATGTGTTTAGCGGTTTTATTCTTGTCAGGTATCGAGGGTGAAACAGATGTTCAGCGCTTCCATAGTTTCTTAATGGTGATCTGGGCATTGATGCCACATGATGAATAATCTCGCACAGCATATAATCTCCTAAAATTATTTAGTATAGTACTTTATAATGAGAAACATCACTCAATATCTGTGATCAAAGTCAATCCGTGTCCCTAGGACTCCAAACAGAAAGTTTGAATGCACCAACTGAGGTTATATTGTCAACATCAACTTCATCATAGCTTCGGGACAAATAATTTTTAAGCTACAGTCATTCAGAAAGCACGAATAAAGCAGATAAGGAATTAGGCGTAGGAAAAACACGTCCAGAGCAGGCAAATATTGTGCACATTAGTCAACATATGAGCTGGTGACACGTGACACTCGCACTTCTGATGGAGAACCCTATCGGACAGCTAACGTACTGGGTCTAGTATGACTGTTGTATTAGAAGAATCCCAACACGCGAGATTTCCCTAGATGCTCTGAAACTAGCACCTTCAATTTTTAACCATGGCTATTTCAGTTTACTTTATGAGATAAAACAATGGAACGAAATTATTTATCAGCAACGTCTGCGCCAATTATTGAACTCAGATCGTGGATCCTTGATTGCCGGTCGTGATCACCTAATTGAGATTTGGATTTTTACCATCGAAACTACTTTTCACCATCGAACTACAAGCAAGCACAAGCAAGGATTTTTGCCTTAGAATCTTTCCTCTTTCTTCTGTATGACATGCACCCGCGTACAAGAGCAACTTCGTCGATAGAGGACTGTGATTCAACTGAGCTGTACACCAACCTACGTTTGCAAAAGTCATCCAGGCGTGCCACTGGCCACTGAATTCAAGGAACACGGAGCACTCAAGAGAGCTTTTGCGGGTATTTCACGGACTTGATATGGAAAACCACACTAAGCTAGTCAGTTGTTAATTGTACAAAAACTTCTCCGGTTAGGCTCGTGTAAAGAAAATGCGCGATCGGAGAGTAGATTTTGTCAAGAGAAAATTTGTACCTTTTATTCTAGACGGCGACAAGAGCAATATAGGTCAAGACAGAAATTGCGGACAAATTTGAGGGTCAACAGTATAAAGCTGCTGCCAAAATCACTACACTCACCTGTCTGAACAGAATTCCGCTTTCGAGACCCTCGGTAGCGTAACTCTGACAGTTCGCAAGGCTAGATATTGTGGATGTGCCGTCGTTATCCGATTGGCCACTTTCGGTGAGTCGCGCGCTTTCGTCAAACAGTCGCGGATCCATGGTCCCATCTTCACGTAATACGCCCCGACTGTCGTCCAACAATGCAAGGGGGACCACGCAAGGCTTGTCGATCAAATGCCACTTGGAATTTGGCGGCAAACGATAGTACCAAGCCGCGCGGAGGTCATCCGGGTCCCCGTGTACGCTACATGTCAGATTAAATCGAGAACCACGAACTTTCTCCAGATTTTCAAACGGTTCGATTCGGGCGGGAACTGTGAAGACGAGATGGCGGACGATGAATGCTTGGTTGGTAATTCGAACACAGCATCAAAGCCCTACCGCTGTAAGAATGATCTTCTGTGCCAATAATCAGCACCGTATAAACGAACTGAATGCTATTTCTCACAAGCAAGTCTAGGGCAGACATGATAATATCAAGATAACTTTCCACTATCACCGTATAACGTTTTGGCGTGCCAAATCAAAAGAATACAATTCAGGAAGCGTAGCAAATGACCCATAAACTACTGCATCACGAAACTAACCAACAAAATTGAGATGCTACTAGATATTCTGTTAAAAAGATTGAACTGTACGTTCATTTGCTGCACATCTGTTTAGATCTCATGTAAGTTGGTCAATAGTAAACAGCGGTTATATTTTTAATTGCTGAGATTACGGCTACCGAGCCAACATCCAGGGTTTACAAAAAACGGGAAAATCTCGTGGAAATAAGCGAAATCTTCCTCGTTCCAGACTTCGAGTAAGACAGATACGAACGGATTCTGTTGAGATGTCTGTATCGAAGCAGGATCATAAAAAAGAGAATGCAACTAGCAGCTGTCCATTCACATTGATTTCCCGTCCATCATGCGATATGGAGGTAGGGAAGAAATAGGAGACCAGTGTGCGCACGGGCGCGGAAGCAGTCCGACCGGGGGACGGCGACAAAACAACAGCTGATGGGAGGGAGATATTGGTACGAGCCGCGGTTCTGGACAAAGTAAATCAGTGGTCACATTCTTAGAGTAAAGACGTAATATGTATTAACTTCATTGTGTTGGTGTTAAGAAAACACTCAAAGACCACAGAGAACGAGAAACAAGCACAACAAACTACCTATGCTTCTCATGTTCAAAATGTGGATTATACAAAATAACAAAAATGCATGAAACACTTGGGTAACCGCGGTTTACTGGGTCAGATAAAGACAACAGGAGTGAAGTACTACACAAGAAAGTGGTGATTTTGACCTTCAGAGACAGCAACAATTGTTGGCCCACTTGAAAGGCAACAAAAAGACCCCAACTCCGACGATGGCTGTGTTCTGCCTTCCATTAGAACACGAAATTAGCAGACAAACCAAAAGGATCGGACATAGAAACAAAGGAATGCGGAGGTAGGTGATTATCCCCTATGTACACAAAATTCGCGAACGACCAGCATCTCAGGTGAGGTGAGATGAGATGAGATGAGATGGTTTGAAACGCGGTCTGACTCACGCAAAATGCTTGATCCAAAAAAACATTTTAGGCAGCTACTCTCGAGTAAAATAGGTTAGTGGTTGCATTTCCTCTTCCTCTACGGGTCTTTATGGGTGCTCAATTGTTCCGTGCATTGCTCACTTCCCATGCAACCTTACCAACAGCTCTAAAGAACTAAAGCTGCGTTGAAATTCAGAAACCTATTTAGGCATTTTTCCTTAGTGATACTTTGGCTGTGTCGTTGAAATCCACCCTGTGGAGTGCGTGAGACAATTACTTCACTTGACTTGGCTTGGTGGCCGAAAAACGTTAGTTGAAGAAGACAACTGTCAGTTTGAGAAAAGTACAGTTTCGGTCTCTGTGCCAACTTTAACACAAATTAACCGCTCACGGATGTGTTCTGATTTTGGTTATTACATCTTGGCACCCTCTACAGAGAATAAAAATAGGCAAATAACACTAGTAGTAGGAAACATGATGCAATAATTAGAATGCGAAACAGTACAAAAGTGGAAGAATTCCAAGTGCAAGGAAGCCATTGATTGAATCAATTAGCCAAGGCGCTTAGTGTCTCCAACTATTTTGTGGGAGGCTCTTGTGCAACACAATTCTAACTCGCCCTACTCTGATCAAAATAGCATTTAAAGCGTTCACGTTGCCTCGGTGCTCAAGCAGTTGGATTGTCGCCTATCAAAGGCTCCTCACTCCTTCAAGTCCCAATGAAAATATCCACAAGAAAGTACGGGAACTATACAAATGAAGGAAGAAAAAACCTTAGCTTATAAAGCAGCATATATTCCTAAATGTTATCGGTGTTCGTCCTTCAGCTTAATGGTTGAAGGTGACTGACGAATTGGATAACAAAACGTCGACGGATGATTGGTTGGTGACAATGTGTTAAAGATCATTGATGAGCGTGTGACATAGTGAAACCATTGGCTAGTAGAAATAGGCGTCATGACTTCACTACCGTGGGGAATGTGCAGGTCTGTCATTGTTTTTATATCGGCAAAGCACTTACCCATGAGTCAGCTGAAAGTCGTCTGGCCAATACTGTGACCTAGTGGTCTGGATAACCCTTATCTTGACAACATAACCAAAAACCAATCGAATCTAGTCGAAATTGTGGAGTTTTCGGAGATAGTGTGGGCTTATCGCACCTTTCAAACTGCTCTAAACTTCGTTGTTTAGAGTAGCTGAATAGTGCACAGACATGTTACATATTAAGATACTCAAGAATTCGTAAAGTTGGCAATGACATAACTGGAAAACCAATAGTGAGATAGCCATCCAATACCGTTGATTCAATTATCGCCACGGAATATTTCCAAGAGTAAGAACAGTCGAGATAACCTAGATTCGTCCCTTTCACAGTCTGTGCGTCCGGGAAACTCTTTTCAAGCGTTCACTATTCATGTGAAAGAGACCAAAAGTGGAATTTCCTAAAAGAAGACCATGAAGACCCTTGTTCAACCGTGCAGTGCCCTTGGTTGTTCCGATTGAAACAAAGCAAAACCGCTTTGTTGTTTGTTTCTCCTCGCATTTGTCCCAACTCCAGCCAAATATTGCTAGCTTACTTGCGTTTTACTGACATACACTGACCAGTCAGCCGAATAAAAGGTTCGCTCAAAGGCGAAATTCCCTAAAACCGTGGGGAGATTCTAAATTCACTCAAGAAGAAACCATGGATAACATTTCCCACAAAAACAGTGTGTCGAATGAGCCAAGCTTTCGTTTGTTACTTTGCACAAGAGATTATACTGTTGTCTGGACCTAAAGTCACATGGCATCCGACTAGACCACTTTCGTTGATGAAACGTAAATCTTAATACAATCCAAACTTGTGTTCATGTACCATCGTGCTGTCTATTTTGTCACTAAAAAACTATCTCGGCGCCATCATGCGTGAACGCACACACACACACACACACCAGAGCTGGTCTAACAATTTGAGGCTATGAACCGAATCAAACCCACGCACAAAACTATCTCACTTGACCCAAGGAAATGGGTATTGTATAGGCATATATGTATATATATAGTCTAAGTGCATTACACAATATATATATATACTGTATATGGGTTTCGCCGATAGTGATGCATAAAAAACTCCTCTTGTTAGTATTCTCAATGTTCCAGTACTTATGCAGCATTAAGAAGCATCAGCAAACATCAGGAATCTATTTTCAGGTTTCCTTTAATATATCCGTTTATGAACCGTAAAAAGACTAATCAAAAACGAATGACTTTGGCTGTCACAGTGATCTCTTTGGAACGAAAGAAATGAAACCTACCTGGAGCATGAAAATTTCATAAGGAATTTTGGGATTTATTCTAGTTTGCATTCACAAGTGATAATAAGGTCGGTTGTCTAAAGGAAGCACTTGTTTTACCGAACATCCTACCCAGGATTATGCCTGAATTCCTAAGCTGAAGTTAATTATCTGTTAATTAGTTTATTTTGCGTTAACTGGGATCTAATAATTAGGGTTAATCGCGGACAGAGAAGATTTCTTTTGAGAAGGACTTTGAGTTACATCAAAGTCAACCTTGCATTAAGGTGGTTAAAGCGCTGCACTGCGTTAATCACTTGTTATCGTGACAGTGAAGCGGTGAGCTAAAAATGGTAAAATATTTTGGCGCTAGCATGTAAGGGATTATGAACCTACTTAGAAACTTCTGCCAATTTTCATTACCGTAATTACGCATTTGGAGGTTTTCAAACTAAACAAGGTCACAATTTACCTAACATTAAACAAGTAAACCATATGAGGGATGTGCTTTTCAAAGAGAAAATCAATCACATACGAAAGTGACCACAGTTACTTACACTTGTATTGAAATTTTGTGATAGAAGGCTTTTTTTCTAATCCTGATACAGGTTACACCGATATTTCAACTACCATTGCCCTGATAGGGTGGAACAACATTGGAAAGCCCTAAGTAGCAGCGGATATAGAATATGGATTGAAGAGAACAAGGAACCAAAATATCCTGCGCAACAGCAAAAAATGCTAATCGCTTCAATCTGGTGACCCCTTCACTTTGCTGTTGATGCATGACGTGTGGTAATCCGAAAAGCAATCACAAAGTGGGCATTTCTACCACGGAATTCTTCAACAACAAAAATTGTCCCCCGTTTTTATCCCCATCCGAAGCGTTTGTTCCTTAACTAATAAAATGAGGAAGCCTTAAAATCGGTTTAAAATTAAATGTGCTACAGACAGAAGAAATTTCGCCTTCACGATGACTTAGTTACTTCTATGATTTGAAGAAAGTAGACAATACAAAAAACGGTAGTACCTGTATCTCAATTTGCCGAGCTTAGCAGACATGTTATGTTCAGTGGAGTGCTTTTCTTTTAATTCATCGTAAACCGATTGAAAGCATATTTGGGTCTTGATTGCATTTCAAGCGAAATCATACCACGTCTTAAATCTTAATCCAATCTAAAATATCTTACATGATCCGACGCGATAATGTCCCAACCAATGGATACTAATACGAATTCCAATACATATTGGAGTATGTAGTAAAAGCAGTTTCATGCTGGAGTTACTGAGCGTCATACCAAAATAATCAAAAAGTTACTGAAGGGTAGTGGCAGGTACATCAAATGCCATTATTTACTGATTCTAGATCTATGCCAATAAATGGTTCAAATTATTGTGAACAGATTTTACTTCGTTCTCCTGAGCGCGCTCCTAATGCTTTGTGGTCGTGATATTCACACGGTGGCTAAAATGAAATACCGCCTAAATTTACAGTCTAGTTGTTAGCTAAACACCAAAGCTTACGGCTTATTGCAAACAAGATTCACGATTTTGAGCTGAATAAAAGGAATACAAATGCTGTTACCTACGGAAGCGAGAGGTGAGCACTTCACGATTGCTGCATCTGCTTCGACAATACCCATGCATATATATAGTCATCTAGAAACTACTTACAATTTCTATCCGTTCTGGTGGCATTCTGCCCTCGTTCCTAAAGTTGGCTCGGCCCAAATGATAAACAATTATCAACGATTCACAATTCTGCTTCTTCTGGACGCTTTTCAACCAACAGTTTCCATGCACATTTTCGACACCACAAATTAGATTCTGGTAAGTCATACAAATTCGGAGTGTACAAAGATAAGGATGGTTGAACAGGAAAGAACGGGGTATCCATACCTGATGACCGACAATAAACGCTTCCTGACAAATTTTGTTCACTCATTCAGATACTGGTTACAATTTTTATATACATATGCATATGTATATGCTAATGTCGTTCTGCTCATTATCCTCATCACCATTCAGCGTTAAACGGCAGGGTAAGCCTCATTATCCGCCGCCTTTTCCTCACGATAACGTTTCTATAAAAAGAGTGAATATGCAAACGAAAAATGGAGTGGACCTTAACGGGTGGGGAAAAATAAGATGCTCCTGTAGCCAACATACGGAACACAGTATAACTGCACAAATGCACTCCTTCAATCATTCTCATTCAACAGAAAATAACAACACGATCGCCACTATTCAGGGATCACTGCCATATCCCTAAGTGTATCCAGCCAGCTAGCTGACGAGTCTTTCGGACCCTAAACACGAAGCCTTGGGACCTCTAATTTATCTAAATCCACTGTGCATTTTCTCATTCCACCTTGCCACGGTCATCTGTTGACCTCCACATGGCATGCTCCATTCCTTGGGAGGAATACAAAATAGGACACGGTATAGTAGACGAGTGTTCACCATACGCAACACGTGACCCAACCAGCGTAGTCTACTAAATTTCATACGCTGATGTAAGATGTTCTCAGAACAGGCACCCAGTGCTAGATTCCTAACTTCTATATTACTCACCCAGTCACTCCATCCAATCCCACCGATACTACGCAAACATTGGTGAACAATAAAAACATCCAACCGACGAATATCTCCCATACGAATATTCCATGTGTCGCAATCGTACAATAGGACGGAGCGCACTGCGGTACACCACACACGACCTTTCAACTTCAGTGAAATATCAAACCGACGCCACATGTGTTTCGGTTCAGCCTAAGCCGCTCGAACCTTGAATTTACGCGTTCTCACCTCTAATGCCGTACCGTTATTGTCCAACACGCAGCTACCAAGGAAAATGAAACGGTCAACAATTGTTAATTCCAATCCAGCCGGCACCAAGTTCGGCACTTCTATCGTCCAGTCCTATAACACCACTTTACAATTCGAAGGCGCAAAGCACATCTCAAACCGAGCAACTAACCTCGAGAATCTGTCTAGTGCGCGTTGCGCATGGTGCGTGGATTCGAACAGGCACACGATGCCGTCCGCGTAATCTAGATCATATACCTTTCCTCCACTTCCCAGTTCGACTCCTACATCCTGAAGACCACCTAAATCATCTTCCATCACCTCGTCATGACGAACTTGAACAAGAATGGAAAGATGGGATACCCTTGTCGAACGCCGCTAGTCGTTTCGAATGAACTTGATAGTTTACCGTATACCTTCACGCAACCAGAAGTATGCAAGTATAATGCTCGCAACAAGTTCACGGACTTCGCTGACATACCCTTTCGAAGGAGAGCACTGAATAGGGCTGTCCGATCCACTGAGTGGAACTCGCCTTTCAAGTCCATGAAGGTGGTGTTTGTATCGCATTTTGAGTAACTGTCGAGGAGTGAATATCTGGTCGAGCCAACCTCAACCTGTACGAAATCCGGCCTCCCGTTTGCCGATGTTACTCTCGCGAATCGGTGTCAAACGATGCAGCATCATCGAAGCTAAGAGCTTAGTGACCGTTGGAATTAAACTAATCACACGACGATTGCTGCAGTCACCCCGTGTACTCCTCCATGAAGGGGGGGTTACAAGCAGTGACTCACCCTACGACAATGGAATACGCTCCTTGTTCAAAATATCACGATGCAAGAAGGTAAGTGATTTCATCAGAGCTTCTTCACCCAGTTTGAGAAAAACTGGGAGGTTGGAAAAGAACTGGGGAAACTTCGTCAGGACCCGCTGCTTCCCCCTCTTCAAAAGTCGAATATTCTACCTTCGCTTCTAAGGTTAACTCAGTCCAAATGACAAACAATTATCAACGAATCACATTTGCGGTTCTTCTATGGAATCTTCGACGAAGAGCTTCCAAGCACATTCCTGACACTGCAAATTGGATTCTGGAGATATATATATATATATATATATATATATATATATATGCATGTCACAATAGGCCACATTCTCCAATACAGCGACTCAAGTTATTCGGGGCTAATATGACCTTACGGTATACTATGCCACTCCAAGTCTCAGAGTCATGGCGACCAGGTCCAATCCTAATCTTCCGCCTCCGTACAGTTTCCCCATCGGTTAGGATGAATATCCCTTCTGTTCCACCCAGGCATCAAATGTGCAGCAAAAAATGATAATTTATTCGAATAAAAAGCTACGAGAGATATTCGTAGGAACTTACCATGCACTTCCAAATTGACTGCTGAACTGCGCTGAGCGGCTGTGGAAATTCTTCCTGGTTTGAGGAAACAGAGGAACTCCCGCGGGTCCGAATCATCCACATAAGATAAAAGTAAAGTGCCATTTTGTAGTTGAGCAATGCGGCCGTTAGTTGCTTCCGACAAGTCAGACACGCTTACGTACGAACCGGTTGCTGATATTACAAAGTGAAGAAGAGCATGGACAGAGCAAAGCAGGCGTTGTCATAATTTGAGGATTGTAGCTCGCAGAGGTTGACTCGAAATACGGGAAATAAATCCGAAAAACACGTAATAAACGCGTGTTCATAGCATACCCCAACCAGAAGGTCAGCGCTCCTAACCTTCAGGCGTCCACTAACAGCCACCAGTCTCCGGAATACCATTGCATAACATGGCGACCTCCATATTGTGAATACAATTCTGTCTCTGTTTCTCTAGTTATCAGATAGGCAGCGTACATTGCATGAAGACAACCATTTGTATTTTACTGACTTTGGCACGGCATGTGTGCGTGCTGTCTAGTGGATTACGGAAACTACGCAGTAAATAAAGCTGTCGCGTACGCGTACACAGATCGCAGTTGAAACACTGGAGATAAGTAACTAACGCGCCAGGTACGTACACTCCGGAGTGCGATAAACACAGCACCGAAAATACCCCTCCCCACATCTAGCGAAGGGCTGGGTTCACTTTGAGCGTACTACACCAGCCCGAAAGCAACTATCGTGCTTCTTGTCATGTGACTTGGAAAAATTGATCTACACTTCGCATTCGGATGAGTCAGCTCATCGAGGTGGATCGATTTTGTTCCCTCTCCGGAAAACTGACACATGCACGACTTCACGCTGGCACTGGGACAACTTGTGTTGAACAAGTGTGCTGGCCCTCACTTCGCTGCATGTTCACTTGTGCACTTTTGAAAGAAGGACGATCTATACCATGTCAAGAGTGAACTCAGAAAAAACAACACTGAAACGAGAAAGTTTGATTTTCGAACAAAAGGGTGCGATAACTTGCTCGTCTTCGGTGCATTTCGCTAGCCAACTGATCGTACTGGTCACCAGCCCATGATTGGTCACCTAACGACTCACACCCCTTGAGAAAAGAACCACCACGCACGACTGAGATTTGTCCCAGATATTTTAAGAGCGGGTGTGAGAAAGCAGATGAACAACCATGGGCTGGTGATGATCCGTGGGCAATGAGATGCACCAAAGGTGAGCAAGATTTCCAGCAACCCCTTATTCCCAAATTAAACTCATTTCAATGTTTATCTCTTATTTAATCAAATATAAACTGGCGTCGCCGCCGCGCAGAAATGTTCAGCTAAGATAAAAATAGTTGGCAAACTGATGCAATAAGAAAACTAGGAATATCCTTGCCCTCCATTGAAATATCGAAGGTCGACCAAGGAAGTTTAAAAAGATGGATTCAAGGTGCGAGCACGAGGGGGACTGTCTCTTATTCGGAGAACGAATGACGAAGGAAAACCACCAGAGGAGCTAAGCTACCGTGGGGACTCCTAATTTAAACCACTCGTAAACAATTTCCACTGAACGAGAATTGTTACAAAAACGCCGGTAGGACAGGATCTCTTTCATGGCTGCCTAGCCCTCCATGTGTGTATTCACTTGAAAACCTATTTAATTATTTGAACAGGATGATTACATTGATTGGAAACTTTTCAAATTCTCAGAGCTTGTAAAAGCTAAGAATAAATATCCGTCAACTGAATGGTAGGCAGAATGCCACGAACGGTGGAGGTTGTTTTCGTACCGGCGACGGAAATATTGGATTACATACCAGTATATTTTTCAGTGTATCACCATTCGGATTTCTTCTCATTACGATTCTCATGAACATACGGATGAACACTGTAGCAGTTCACGGTGGATTTAAACATTTTAAGGAGGTTGCGTTTGTTTTTTCTTCTGTCTGTTAATACACTTGCAAACTACGGTCGAAAATTTGCCCCATCTCCGATCGTACCGTGACAACATACGAACACGCACACGAACCCAGACGTTCTCACTCAGTTGCCTAGCTTTCCATGAGTGTATGTCCGTACAAGGTTCCCTGCAATTCAAGACTTATTTAGAATTAACTTTTAAAAATTGCTTGTCGGACGTTGCTGCTAGCCGCTTGGGTTACAAAAAGTACCAGATAACCAATAACGGTACAATCTCCCTGTCTAAAACGAGGGCCATAGATCGACCACCTCGTCAACCGGAACCAAAACCTACCTCCCGCATTATCGATATCTCCTTCAAATAGGTCTGAAAAGTGATCAATCTTACTTGGTCAAATTATTACATACGTACACTAACGTAGATTGATTGTTTGCACATTACGCGATAACTTGTGAGCAGACGCACGCTTGCAACATTTTATAAAGGCGAGGTATGTTTGGACCTAGTTCCGAATATCAACTGACAATCCCAAAATGATATGGACCAGTGCTCCGTTTATTCCACTAAGGTGAATTTAGGCAACCAACTGATTTAATTCGAAACAGACAAGAAACTCGCTAACGAACATGAAGTTGAGTGAAGTGGCTCGATTGATTCAATACATTAAAGCCGAGTACATTGATACTTGGTTCCCAATATAAAAACAGCCACCAAGTTGACCACTTGAGAATAAAAGAGGCCACAAGGGACAAATAGCTGACGTCACCTATGAACGAACTACGGGTAAAACCGTAATTTCCCTTGTTCGGTAGACGATACACATTGAGAGCTGATCAATTTCAAGTGAAAAACGAGCCGTATCTAAATGTTTGGTTCCATTTACCATTTGTTAGACCCCAGAGAGGGATCTCCGGGAACCGCTCCAAAGAGTGTGAATCCTTACTGTCAAACTCCCCAACGGCACCATCTGGCCTAGACAGCTCCTTGTTTGATATAATGAAGTGGAGGTAAGTGGGCATTTTCGACCCAAATTTCTATCCCAAAAATTGTTTCTTCCGTGTTCTATATGCAATTTTGAAATAGAAATGATATATTCTCAAAATAAATCAAATTTAAGGATTGTTACCATGCCGAGTACGCGAAACCATCCTCCGTTTGATGAGAAACCGACTACAGCAGCAAATGATTCAGAACGCACTGTCCACAGCTAACTAAACTGGGACTGATAATTGAAAAAAAGTAAATGGCCCTTCGGTAGTACTATTACATTTTTTACTGGTTAATTGAACTCTCTTGTCGAAAAGCAAAGTGTAAGCCATGAAGAAGCCAAACACATGAATGTACGATAACAAAACTCACTTTTTTGTAGATACTTCCACTCGACGACAGGTTGCAAATCCGACGGCTTCGCAGCACAATCGATCGAGATAGTCTGGCCTAATGTTACGTCTTTGTTATTAGGTGGTCGAATGTCAAACTCCAGTTCAGCTGCGAAAAAACGGAGTATTAAGACGAAATAGTAACATTTTCGATTAAACTGATCTTTCAATGGCCAAAACTACGCTACGTATCTTGGTTACGAACACATCAGATAATCAACTTTATCAGGATGAATCGGTACTTCTAGCAAAATTTCCGCTCCTTGTCTTATTGTGTATGCAAAACACACAACGAGGACTGTAACAAGCCATCGAACAGTTTCGATCCTCACGGTAAGGAGAGAGTGGAAATATAATCGAGATCCAAAATGAGAGTTGGAAAAGGCCGAACGATTGCTGACTTTCATCGCGCACACTATCTTGAATCTCGGGCAGTTTCGTGATTGCGGTAGGGCAAATGAGGACATTTGGATGATGAATGGATTCGACGATGCATTGAGCTCGGACGGAACAATGTATGCAGTATCGCTAGCATCCCCACTTCCAATAATTTACGTGAATTCTCACCCTACTTTTACCACCGGATTCCCACTAGCTTTTGCATTCAATTTATGAGAACTGCAATGATGATGAAGCAAGAAGTAAAGAGGATCTGAATCGAGAGATGATTAGTAGGACCTTAGGTCCGCGGGGCATATTGCATCTACTGTACCTAAATGGCAAACAGGTTTTTTAAGCTTTAGGGACACCAAAACAACCAGGCGAATAGATAATTTTTCTCCAACATCATTGACACTTCTGTCGTCAATTTTATAAGCTTACGTCTCGTTAAATACTGGCAATACCAGTAGTTCAGGTAGATAGCCACCATTAGCACCTGACTGCCAAAGTTGGCGCTCCCACACCATATGGTTCTGTCTCAGGCGGGAAGATAATATCATGAGGTAGTGAGGATTTTTTTTCCCCCCTTTTTTAACATTCTCGAAGCACAAGCGCATGGGAACAGGCGTACCCCGCAGTCTCCTAGTGACCACTACGTTAGGGAGAGGGGGAGTAGTAGTCATGACCCTGAAACTTGGACGAACGTCAAACTGCATAAGGTTTCAGGAGTGTTAATGAGCCTGGAGAAGGGAAATTGTGACGGTACTCAAATCACTAGCCCCTTACAATTGATCCCATCATACGCGAACCGGTCTAAAAGGGGGCCGAAAATTCAGCGAAATCTAACCAACTTCAGTACCATAATGAAGATTTGGTAAGTCTCACTAACTAATTATATAAAGAAAGACTGAAAAATTTCGCCTCGAACTTACGACAGATTACTTCGCGCACAGATCACCAGTTTCACGTTTTTGCAACATAGACAGTGTGAGTGTAGTAAGTTCTTATCATTATCAGAATATCAATAGGAAATGAATCTCCTAGAATCGTGAATTTGAAGTAATGCAGAATGAATGGGGTTGGATCCGGTAGGAGATTATTTAGACCGGAAACTATGCAAACTGTTTGCGACAAAAAACAAGGGATCGAGAAGAAAGACTCACGGACAAAAGTGACTCGTATGGACTGACGATCCCAGCCAACCTCATTGGCAACCACACAAGTTAGATTGCCATGATGTAATTCCTTGCGTAACTGTTTGACGGTCACATGAACAGCCGAATTGGCCTCTGAGTGAGCAAAATCGGGTACTTTTGTGAAAAGTGTGTTGGGAATGGTATACGTCTTAGTTTCGTTACCCCCGTCCGCCACATACTGTAATTGACGTTAGAAATGAAAAATGGACAGAGGGAGAGGGAGAGTATTAAGAAAAAAAGAGAATGGGATTGAATGAAAAATGATTACTACTCGGGCAAAAGAAACCATACCACTTCTCAAACGATTGTTTAGGATCCAGCAATAATAGAACCACATCCATGACCCAAAGCACTTACCTTAACTATTCAGAGGCTTTCAGATCAAGACGAGTGACTATGATCAAACATACAGTAGTCAGGGGCCCAGGGTTCAAATCCAACCATGATTAGTTAGCTTGTCATTTGGTAGCTTCACAGTTGACTTGACTTGCTTTGGGTCACAACATTTATGAAAATTACAGATGGGATACCACTACCAGGATTCCAGTAAGTAAAATGATCGCCTTCGCAGGAAACGTATTACGTTTTAGTTATGACGTCTCAGTGAGATACTGGAGTGTGTTGCGATGCACAATTCACAGTCGATCGATGGCCAGTTCGGAATGGTAATACTAAACCGGTAGTATCGAGTCAAAACAGAACGACATCCATCTCTAGCCATTTTCTTAAGAACACCGAAGTTCCGTTGTTCCATAGCAGAGATTCATTCATCCGTCTTAGATGTACAACAACAAAAATAATCTCAATGGAATCCCTTGATATAAAACAGGATTTGAGATTGCATTCGGAGATCCGATCAAAATGCCAGTGAACGCCCCTGTTTTTGGGAGAGTGAAGCAGGTGGGACTTACTGATATGTAAAAGCCCTCATAGCGTTTGTAACCTGGCGGAGGTAGACGGATTACCGAAGTTGAACCTTCACGCTGGAATTCCCACCAAGCATACCACGGTTTGTCGGCCATGTTTTGCAATGCACAGCTGTATGAAAGCATGTCCCGTGAGTTTTTCACCTGCCTTGTTTGTGGTAGGTCATAGAGACGTGGCGCATCTGGTCATAGAGACAAAACGGGGCAGTGAAGGAACGATATGAAGAATGCCTAAATGTATTCAGTAGAACGTATAAGCCAACGACTGACTTGATTATGACAAGAATGTGAAGAGCTTTCGATGACTGGCAGTTGGGGATGTCAAAAATGCAACATTTTTTAGATCTGTGTGGAAACAGCAGTGGCGTTGTTGTTCTGTTTACGTACAGTTGGATATTATTCGAGGGCTGCTCGGATGAATGAAATTCATGTGCCCTTGTACTCTGTCAGTTTCTGATGAACCCTTCACAAACACATTAGATTTATTGCATTTTGTTCGCTCTTTTTTCCTATTTTGTGTTCACTTTCCTAATCATACTAGCTGCGCAATGCAATCACTTAGCGTTGCTTCAAGATCGAAACAACATAATAAACTGACTTTTTCTTGATGAAAATGATTGTTCTTGAGTGTCTCAAAATGCGGTCATACACAACAGCGATTGTCTGGTTGGCAGTTATAAACAATCTATGGATGAAATCAAATAGAAGATAAAAAATATTCCGACTGTTGTTGTTTCGTTCGCCCAAACCAGTGGTATTATGGAATACACTACGATGTTAAAAATCCGCTTTCGAGCTTATTGAACAAATGATGCTCGTTAACAGTAGAGGAGGACAATTCCGAAGAAAAATCAGTTAGTTAACTTCTCTAGTAGAAAAATGAAAGCAGACATGAGAACATGGACAAGAGTTGAGTTTCAGATGCGCATAAATGAATGAAAGGGCTTCAGAAATAAGGCCATCAGTCCATGTGGAGAAAATACACGAGCATCGGCGACAGAACCATGGGCATGCCTAAGTAATTATAGAAGCGACCTTGAGACCAGTCGGTGAGCCAAGATAACTCTCGGGTCAGTTCCAGATACAGTTCTTTTCTTCCACAAACCGTGAGAGATATGCTAGTGACGGACTTCAATCAAACTCCTGGTGTGAGAAGTTGTGTTGCATGTCACATAAACACTGTGCATGAATACATATTTTTGGAGTAACTTAGATTGAGAACAGAATAATGAAAAGGATTTATCTGATGTGAACCACAACAGGGGTAAAATGGAGAGTCCGTGTGTCACGAAACTTAAGTCCGCAGGGTGAACTCCGCAGGCCGTATTGGTCGACCCTATAATTAGATCACTATGCCTACAAGGTTCATGCCTCCAACCAGCTGTTTCATTCATCTCATGGGCAAGAAATTGGGTAGGCACAAACGGAACCCTGTCAAGCTGTTCGTGTAATGTCGCAGTGTGGTGAAGGCAAGTGTGGGAATAGGGGGACCCACGCTGAGGTGGCCTGAATATCAGCAAAAGTTATTTAGTTGATTAACCGCAGCAAATCAGGTAGAATGACCGTTCATCTCTGTAACCGTTAGAAATAATTCGCGGTCAATTCCATTTGACTTGCCAACAACTATGTAGAATTGCTTTCATTTCCAAAATTATACCTATTCCTTCGTAGGTTCAAAAAATTACCCTAACTCGAATAATGTGGGTGAAAGATAACCTTGATTGAGTGAACGAGTGAGTGAGAGGGGAGCAAGCAACTGAGAATTCGCAAACACTTAAAGCGATAAACAGGAAATGCACTTCCAAGAAGCGGTCTTATTCACATGCTAATGTGTCGAATTCACAAATTTTACTGCTTTCATAAGTACACATGAACTGGAAGTTGCTGTTTCCAGTTGAAAGTGGACAAATTTAATCAATCAATGGTCGGATCCAACCTCATTACCTGAACCTCTCAGTCGAGATCATGTCTGCCAAAATCGGTAGCCTGCAAACCACAAGATAAACTCACTCATCTGAACGTTCCTCAATATAACTGAAACATGTTTCGCGTATGAATCCGTACACCTACACACACACAAGTGCGCACGCACATAAACATATAATTAGGTGCGCTCGCGGCGCATTTGAAGTGGAGTCCTTGCGACTACCAAATGTGTGGATTAGAAGCATCACCGGGAAATTTTGGCACGGGGAACGCACTAGAACTGTGCCAAGTATAAAACCCGCAAGTACGACAAACAAGGCCAAAAGCATATTTAAATAGGCACCAAGACCTATTGATTCATGTGACAATGTTTGTACCGCATAACATGATTTTCGGTTTGTCGGGGTTTAAAATTCACTATCCAGCGATCTAACCAGATCGGCCTTGGCCCTTGGCCAAAATACAAGATTGCAGTGTAACTGTCTATTTTCGTGGATATACCTAATTCGATGGGAATGGCATTCAACTGGTTTCGTCTCTCAGAATTTCGGCATTCGAAGTTATCGGTCGAAAATAACGGTCTTGGTGAATGTTCAAGATAGTGATGTTCAGGATTTGGTTCATGTGAGTTATATCTGACCTGATCGGGAGGTCGATTTTGGGGAGGGGGTGAGTGGAAGAGACAGGCAGGTACTCGTTGGAGTTGAATTAATGATTCAAGAATAGGCAATCCGTGGTTGAATTTGTGTTGACCCTTATCGGTCGGAAAATAAGTGATCACACTTTTTAACGTCCACAGCTTGATCCGACGTGTAACCGTGAAAAATATGACCATAGGATCAGAAACAGTATGAAAATTGCAAATAACGATGGTCATTCATTTTTTAAAAAAAAGCAGTTCAGAGCAGCTCTGATAATGAATGAAGAAAGTATTATCAATTGCCTGACCAGCTATTAAAGAGACAGCATGTACTTTGCTATATATGATACAAAAGCATGTAGCTTGATGAAATTTGCTATGACGATGAAAAAAGGTACGACTACATTGGTTACACAAGCAACCGAGAATAATGGCAATTTAACAAGCGTGAAAAAAATATATCCAATCAATGAGAAATGCCATCGAAAACATTCGCCTGGTCAAAACCAAATTGAGGTTTATTCCAGAGAACTTATATACACGTTCGGGACATGGTTCAGATCAAATCCTGTAAAATGCCAGTCATATGTTTTCACCACTTCTGAAAATAGCTTGTTTGAGCGCATGAAACTTAGTAGACTACGCTGGTTGGGTCACGTGTTGCGTATGACGAACACTCGTCTACCATATCGTGCCCTATTTTGTGTTCCTCCTAAGGAATGGAAGAAGCCATGTGGAGGCCAACAGATGACGTGGCAACGTGGGATGAGAAAATGTACAGCGAAGTTAGGTAAAGTAGGTGTCTCACGCCTTCGTGGTTGGGGTCCGAAAGACTTGTCGACTTGCTGGCTGGAGACACTGAAGGATATGGCAGTGAACCGTGAACAGTGGTGATCGTGTTGTCATTTTCTATCGAATCAGAATGATTGAAAACACGTGCGTTTGCACAGTTAGACTGTGTCTCGTGTGTTGGCTGCAGCAGCATCTTATCTTTTCCCATTGAATATTCACTCTTTTTATATAAACGTGTAACTCTGGGGAAAGGCAGCGGTCAGTGAGGCTTGCCTTGCTGAACGATGATGATGATGATGATGATGATGATGATGATGATGATGATGGTGACCACGCAAGAAGAATAGAATTCACTTCTTATGGGGTATGAGAGACGCGACACTGGGTCTAAACCTGCTTTCCCAGCAGGCCTCGCGTTTTTCTGACAACACCTAAATCAGAACTATAGGTCAGTCAGTTCATCTTGACATTACGATACTACAGTCACATTTGAGTGAAATGAATTGTTGGTCTCGGTTGACTGCCCGGTAGGCGGACTTTCGATCGCGTCCACTGGTGGGGATAAATGGTTCATCAAGACCACGATAGGCATCATCTGTTTAGCACATTGGCGCGCGTGTGGAGTAAGAACTAATTCGGAAAAGGGTAGAAATGAGAAGAAGAAACGTTCAGCAAAAAAGTCCGGATGGGAATTTCCCTTCATGCCAATTCCACTCACGGATCCAGGTGACACAATTTTTCATCCATTTGATTCTTTGCTGAGTACATTGGCCATTGATCAAGAGTATCCAGCAAGCAACAATTTTTGTTCTGCCTGAACGACAGTGTTTGATCTGTAGAATCGTAAAATACCTTAGAAACTTGTTATATGATTCGAGGACTCACGGCATCAGTAACTTCTTGGGCGTAAAAGGAATTATCTGCTTGGTTCTGTGCTTTTTCTTCAGTACATGTCACACTGAATATGTAAAAGGGCCGTAAATAACCCCAGAGATCGATGAACTGGACGAGGAACAATTAGATCTAAAGCGTACGGATCGTGCTTGACGTTTTAGCCATCATTAGTTCCAGGATTAAAACCCTTCAATGGTGCTCAAGCGGGTATCAACGGCAGCGACGTGAGTAGTACAAGCGATTCAAAAGGACCTTCTCATCGAACCGTTTCGAGCATTTATTGGTCTCCTATTCAAAAATTTTTCTGGTAGAACTTCGCCCTTGCTGGGCAAGATTCTGTGATTATTTGATTTCTACCATTCTTAATTGGAAAAATAACTGTGTACTCAATCAAGCCCTGATTTCTCAGCACTACACCAAATTTCAATATGGGATAAAAGAAAAATGCTGTAATAATGAAAGCATTTCATGTGCTTGTAACGGGCATGAATTTTTTCGTAGCCTTAAAACGTATCCAAAAAAGGCAAGATAATCGATTTCTTGAAAAAGTCACTCCTCCCTCTAACCTTGTGGGGATGTTCACTCAAATTCAATTTGCATTCAAACCTACCGTCAACTACGGATGCCGAAACAACTTGAGGGGCTTCATCTTAAAAACGCAACGAAACATTACTTCCCACCATCACTCAGTTCTTGTATAAGAGCATTATTACTTGAGGCAACGCTTTGAAAAGATGAGTAGCAAGTTCAGGGACTTACATGTGGTTAACTTTCGATAGGTTTTATTTACGCTTAGCAATGTTGCACGAAATAGCTATTTTTTACTGACGGAAAAAAACGACTAAATTACGAAGTGTCCCATTTCAGTACAAGGCGGTTCGAACATGCAGGTTCAGTCGGTGAAAGGACTAGGGCGGAGCTCCTAAGTCAGCTCCCCACTTCGGCTTGGGCACCCGGGTAGCATCAAACCACTGACTAACCACGTTTTCTGGTGGATAATCGATGATAAGAAAGTGCAGCTAGTCGTTCCAATCTCGGACACCGTCCAATCTCTGTCAAACACAATGGCCGGGACTAAAAGTATCCATTGCCAGCGCATCCTATGAACAGCTGTCACAAAGATACTGTTACACTGAATTAACTGAAGCTAGTTCCATTGACGATATAGGCGCTAGAGGCAAATCTAAGATGGATCTCAAATTCAAGAATGCATCGGTGCACTGCAGTGCTAGGCTTTTTCAGTTCAAAAATATCAAGCAGTCACTCCCAAAAGTCAGTTATCAAGATTCCATTGTATACTTCGTCAATAATTCTCCCTGGTCTTTGAAACAAGATATCAAAGCGCCTCGCCACGGCTAATCGACCAATGACGACGATTTAGTTTTTCCCATCGATATTTTTTTTTAAATTACCAATTAATACATTGGATATTGGGTGTCCCTAGCTCCAGCGGCTGGGATCTTTGAGACACCCACTCATTAGCCGGGTTTGAGTTTTGGCCCATTTCTTCCAGACTACACCCCCAGAAAACTCTCATATCCATTGATGAACAAATACACTCCGATGAGGAGAAGACAAGACGGAATTGCTATCTAAATTTGACCCCAGATTTGGTTCGCCTACAATTCATACGCTGATGTAAGATGTTCTCAGAACAGGCACCCAGTGCTAGATTCCTAACTTCTATATTACTCACCCAGTCACTCCATCCAATCCCACCGATACTATGCAAACATTGGTGAACAATAAAAACATCCAACCGACGAATATCTCCCATACGAATATTCCATGTGTCGCAATCGTACAATAGGACGGAGCGCACTGCGGTACACCACACACGACCTTTCAACTTCAGTGAAATATCAAACCGACGCCACATGTGTTTCGGTTCAGCCTAAGCCGCTCGAACCTTGAATTTACGCGTTCTCACCTCTAATGCCGTACCGTTATTGTCCAACACGCAGCTACCAAGGAAAATGAAACGGTCAACAATTGTTAATTCCAATCCAGCCGGCACCAAGTTCGGCACTTCTATCGTCCAGTCCTATAACACCACTTTACAATTCGAAGGCGCAAAGCACATCTCAAACCGAGCAACTAACCTCGAGAATCTGTCTAGTGCGCGTTGCGCATGGTGCGTGGATTCGAACAGGCACACGATGCCGTCCGCGTAATCTAGATCATATACCTTTCCTCCACTTCCCAGTTCGACTCCTACATCCTGAAGACCACCTAAATCATCTTCCATCACCTCGTCATGACGAACTTGAACAAGAATGGAAAGATGGGATACCCTTGTCGAACGCCGCTAGTCGTTTCGAATGAACTTGATAGTTTACCGTATACCTTCACGCAACCAGAAGTATGCAAGTATAGTGCTCGCAACAAGTTCACGAACTTCGCTGGCATACCACTGCCGGTGGAGAGCTGTGAATAACATTGTCCGGTTCACTGAGTCGGACGCACATTTCGAGTCGATAAAAACTACGATCTTAGGATGTTGGTGTGTGGTGCGTTTTCAGTAACTGTTGGTGAGTGAATATCTGGTCGAGCCAACCTCAGCCTGGACGAAATCGGGTCTCCTGTTCGCTGATGTTACTCGCACGAATCGGTTTCAAACGACGCAACGGTATCGAAGCGAAGACCATAGAGACTATCGAAATTAAACTCATCCCCCGATGATTGCTACAATCAGTATGTGCCCTTCTTGAAAATGGGTACAACCAGTGACTCACCCCACGATAACGGAATACGTAGGTAGCAAGTCACACTGACATCAACCATTTCCCAAGCTCGTGGTTGGCTGGGACAACTTACGTGACACTTTAAGTCGAACTGTCATGTTCGCTGTCATTTCACCCAAATTGGCTGTGCATCGATAATCAGCTTCATCCTCCTCTTGCATGACCTCCGTGATACGCAAAGCTCGCCCGTCTTCCAGCAGCTGATGTCTGTGGTCTACCGGGATCCGTTGCACACCACCGGCTTTGATGCGATGCCACTGGAGCTGAAACAGTAACGCGGACGTGAAGAAAGTACGTCTTAAATAGTGGAACGAAGTGAAGCGGAATAAGCACATCACGGCCAGTCAACGCGCTCCAGTGCGGAAGGCCACAAAAAACGATAGACAATAAACACCTATCTGGAAATTACAATCACGTTAGAATGTTATTCCAACCGCTGTGGGTTGGGTTCGTTTCACGCCAGATGGTTATAACGTGAAACTGTTCAGAAAAACGCAGTCGGCGCCACTATACCTAGACTTTATAGTCTAAGGTCTACATGAAAGAAATATTATTATACTCAATTCCTAACTCGAGCGACTCGCCATCGCAAATGACTAGCCTAAATGATCGAGCCTATCGGAAACGCAATTGGAGGGCAGTCTGTGCAGCACATTCTAATTTACAGATACTAGTAACCCCACAAATATGGCTGAAAAGACTTTACTCACAAGGCGCGTCTGGCCCGATTGCAACAGTTTCTTCGAAAAGACCGTTGAGTGTAGGGAAGATTACAATGAAAACCCAGTGGACCCGTTCGGTCACCAGCAGACGAACTTAGACGAATTTCCCGATTCTGAACATACACGCACCGCTTGATCTCATTCGATGCAGCTACTTACCGTCAAAAAGACAACAACAATGAGACTCCCCTTAAGACACCCACCCTAGCGGCCAAACTCGAGAACAATATTCTTTCGGAATAGGTCAGTAAGATGATTAAGTAGACGCAATTTTGATGATATCATACTGCCGACCTGATACCGACAATGGTCGGCGTGACATTTTAAACAAATTTAAGAAAGATCGCTTTGTTTTTTTGTTTTTTATCTTTTACTTCCTTTTATTAATGAAACAACAATGTATATCAATTTTCAGGAAAAGGGCCGCGGCCAGCAGAGGGCTGCCACGTGGAGAAGTTGACCGGCAGTGGGAGGATCTCTGTGTCAGGAGAAAAGACGAACAGGCCGATAATAGCACAACATTGTTGTCTCACTAAATCGGAAGCAGAAACTCATCGGTTGTCTGGCAAACACTCACGAAGATACGGCCCTAACGATGATGAATTAATAAGGACCGGAGAATTCTTTTTTCATAACTAATGTACTGAAAGTTTCCTCGACAAACACAAAATAAGAAATTACCAAAGTTAGTCTACAAACGGTCGCAAAGAATCTTGTCGGCTTCTCAATTCCGTTTGGAAGAGACCACATAAGTGTTCTAAGAGGGTGAATTTAATTGTCCAACAAGAAAGACGTATTCTCATGCCGAATTTCGGATCCTGATCACCTCTCGATCGTTTCTCGATCTACAGGTCAACGATATTTATGTGCATCGAATCGCACCTCGAAAGAGAAAGAATTAGCTAATCCGAAAACCAACGACAACCAGACAAACGGTAATCATTCATTTAATCGAAGCAGACCATAAGATGAATATCTCTGAGGCTTATTTTAACTGCGTAATGAAGGAAACACTGAGATTTGTTAAACATCGAATATGGGCAACCGCTAAAATGATAGTAATTCGCTTAGATAATTTACTCGGGTCATTAGCATGAGGATTTTTGACTGCGAAATCAAACACGCAATCAGCAAGACAATAGTCAAAACATTTTATCACTCATGACACAAACGAGGTACGAACAACGAGCATATACACTTATCAGATAGTCACCTTTTTTATCTATTTTTCGGTGTCCTTCCATCATCTTAGTTCTGGAACTCATGAAATAAGCTATAACCTTGCCAGTTGCAGAGAGCCAAAAACAATGTTGCTGCCACCATATACTGCGAAATCCAAGCAAGATGTTTTCAGTCAGCCGAGAGGTACCAAATAAGGATGTGGCCGGCCTTGTTAGGCTCAGCCCTACTGGCGACGGATTGCACAGCTAAGTCAAGGTGAATTCGGAGAATGGCAATCGCTTAAATGTTCACGAAGAGCACGTCGCTCATAGTCAGGAACCATTCGGCAAGATAGTCTTCGGAGTCACAGGAATACATTTTTTACAGAAACAGATGATCACCGAAAGAAACCATACTGATTCCGCACCCATCTTGGTCAGCATACAATGAGAAATCCAAGCTGCCCACAGGTAAAACAATGAACAACGACAGAACTGTCTGCTCCATGGCCCGACTCGTACCGCTCAACCGTGTTGCGTCAGCAAGAATTCTTCCGAGAGGAAACTCTATCTCAAAAGTCTTCATTTACTGAAACGAAACAAACCGCCAGCGCAATTCAATCTTCTACACAAATCTGATCTCACTTTTGGAAGGGAAAGTTGAGAGTGGCTTAAATCTGTCATGGATGCGCGAAACAATTCAGACAATTTGACTAAATCCCAATTTTTCATAAATGGTAAAAGTAGCGAGAACGTTATGTGAACAAAACACACCGAAGGAATGCCACTGCCAATAAAGTAGCACTTAATCGTGTAAGCCCGACCGGCAATAGCCGGTTTGGTCATTTCCGGTTTGCGAAGTCGAAGAGGAGTTTCCAAAAGAACGTAAGAACGACAATCCGCTTGACCGTAGTCGTTCACAGCGATAGCACGGTACTCGCCTCCGTACGCCCACAGATCATCTAAATCTGGTATCTGGAAAGAAGAAAGAGACAAGCGTTCATATGGAGATCTTGCAAATTATGCTACTGAGTTCAATAATAAAGACCACATATTAAAGATGAACGGAAATAAATTCATTTTCTAATCTGGTTTCATTTCTTCCATATATGAAGCAACCAGCAGGGAAATTTTATAAGGAATGACGACGGAAATGTCAAGTTTATCGTGCCTCTGTGTAAACTTAGTAAAGTGGACCTATTATACAACACTGAAGATTCGCTGAATAGCCAGCTGCCTACTACCGAAGCGACCGATGATGCTTTGATTAGACCCTCATATTTCGGAAATAGCGAACATTTTCAGTCAGTGTTAACACTACATTAACACACGCATTCTGTCAAACATGACGAGCCATGGGATCCCGCAACTCATAAGGGACGATGAGCAAGCCTGCTAGCGGATCCGCTTCGATGCACGATGCCTTTATACCGATAGACACTTCACACATTCAGTAAAGTCTCCATCAACGGGTTGAGGCGGGTGGAGCAAGCGAATGGATGACAAATAACAACACCGTGTTTCTTGCTAAACGAGATCGTGAGTCGACCATAAACTTCCCCAATGCACAGTGGACTAAATTCTATTAAATCCTACTTATTTTATGATAACTTCTCTTTTTGAAACAACCTACCTAGGGTAACCATAATTGGGAACCTGATGTCTAAATCAGCTGCACGGATAGTCTTTGAAAATAACACAAATCAATTTGTCTACCATAACGCGTCTTAGCGAGAGAGCGAAAAATCAATCGAATCAGCATCGACGAACAGCAGGAGGCCGACAAGGCCCCACAGAGGCAACGACATTTGTCGTTAACAGCATATTAGTAATATTTAGAGGGGCTTAATAATGTGTCAGTGAGCAGATTGCACATCCCATTTTGTTCGTGAGAGAGCCTCATTCGAAAAAGTGGGATGGCGCAAGGCCCGGCAATGTCTGAGCTTAGATGAAGAAAAACATTCCCAGAAAAAGACTCGACGACAACCCAGACGTGTAAGATTCTCGAGCCAACTTACAGACCAAAAAGTTACAAATAAATTTCTAAAGCTCGAATAAGAAACACCAAATTAGCAACGAGAAAAGTATCGTACAATACTTCGAATTCGCCTACAAATGTGCCAAGAGGTGGATAATCCTACAAAACGAATGTAGGTTTTCGGTGTGCACAATGTTTCTTCCAGTCCGTGCCAAAATATTTGTATAGAAAACGTGAGTTAAGTCCTATGGACGACACATTAAAATGTTCAGGATGGAAATAACTGAGCCAAAAATAACAGCAATGGTGATGTTAAATGGAGCGATATTATATTCAGCGTAAAACATCGTGCCTCAAAAAGTACCAATGATAGATTCTTTGTTTTAGATGGCCAGCTTAAGTGAGACCAAAGTCATTACCCTCCAAGTATCTTTTTTTATTTTGACCGGTGGCTGTCCCGTCCATCAGTTCCAATTGCAAAAAAACATCGCAGGAGTGAGATTCTCTACCTATTTGATGCACTGTCCCAGGCAGTAACTGCTTCTATGCATCGAATTTCTTCATTCATTTTGTGACAGAAGTAAGAAGTACACAAAGCAGTGAGCTGAGAAAAAGCAACCTGACAGAGATTCCGATTCGATAACTCTAAGCATGTTTTACATTATGTTCGTTTAGAGTACGATTTTTTCTCTTCAAAACAAAAGTGGCTTACTTTTCTGATATTAATAATCAATCGAGTGACAGTTGTGTACGCAGTCAGATTGTCTGATAGCACCTGCGGAGAGATCACTCCAAAATTATCTTGTGGGACTGGTTCATCATCTCGATACCATGTGATGTTTGGGCTTGGGTTTGCAGCGAACCGGCATTCGAGCATCACGTCTGTCACCCCGGTCCGAATGGACAACAATACCTGGGCGGCAATCGCCCCTGTCTCCATCGCGGGATGCTGCCACGTGAGAGACGGACGCATTTTGCCCATGGTGAGCAAAGCGGTTGCTTGTGCGTTATCAACCAGGTCACCGACGCCTTCGCCAGTGGATGTAGTTGTGGATGTGGATTCACCTGTCCCGGGAGATCCGGATGAACCAGATGAAGAAACACGACCGTCAAATGAGAAGAATCCATCTTCACTGTCCGAACCACCGGCAGGGTTGGAACTCAGAATTTTACGGTCGGTTACGGGTGGGCCAGACGTCACACGCTTATGGTAGACAAGGGAGTCCATCGCACTCAAACCTAAACGTTCTGCTGAGTGACCATTTTCCGCTATGCACTGGTAAACACCCACATCTTCCAGTGTAAACGCTTCGATGATTAGACGTTCGGTGAGGGAATCTGCGTTGGATCGGCTGCTCAGAGAGTCAGTTGAATCTGATGAGGATACTGCCGGGGCCACTGTACGCACGTGATGTCGTCGCGGGACTAAGTGGGCATTGTGAAGCCAGTAAACTAGTTGACGTGGATGTCCAGTTACTTCACATGAAATTTCAACGCGACTACCCCAATCAACCGTACGCATCTGTGGGGTGATTTTCACACCGAGCGGAGCTGAATAGTGAAAGACAAGTGGAGGCCGTGATCAGTTACGTAAATCGTGTCAGCAAGTAATTATATGGTTGATTTTTATGGAAGGAGCACGATACGTCTAAAAATGATCATGTTGCCCTATCCAACACAATCCACAATAATTGCGGTGAGATGTGAAGAGAGACCCACATGGCCAGATCAGACTGAGTGCAACGGCGAAACACTATCTATCACGACGGTCTAATGACAATTGAGTGGTTTCATCCGTGTAACTTAGAAGCCAAAATAATTATCCATAAAAATGACATGAAACTAGTGATTCGAAAGTCATCTGATAAGATAACGATACACACTCGTTGAACACCCCAGGTAAAATTAAAGAAGTTGTGTCCAAAAGAATGAATATTTTGTAGATATGCTCCACTGTCGAAGAAATGGCTTTTTCTTGATGCGTGGATAAGACATGACGATCCTCACTTCGTGGTTAGTTATCCAAAGTGTCGTCCGAATAACTTTATCCTGATTACACTTGAACAAAGACACAGAAACAAAGATACAGCAGAGTAAAACGTATTCTTCAATTGGTATTAAGGTAGACTTCACGCAGGTCGAGGTTGCATCGACCAGAGCTTAGCTTTTTGCCAGCTACCTGAAACGCTGCACACGCTTCCCGACAATTTTAGTTTTTCTCGACCTGGAATACGCCCACGACTCAGTCGATTGAACGGCATTATTCCGTGCTGTTCACCGGGACAGTATGCCAGAGAAGTTCGCGAATTTGCTCCCAACACTGTACTCGCATACTTGTGGTCGGTTCAGCGTGTAAATTGAACAATCAAGTTCATTCGAAACGACCAGCGGTGTTCGACAACGGTGTCACATCTCTCTATTCTCGTTTAAATCCGTCATCAATAAAACAATGAAGAATGTTTCAGGAGGTTCTCAGAACATTGGCGTCGAACTGACAAATAGTGAGAAACTGCGACCTTATTTAGACCGACGAATTTGTTTGTTCTGATCTGCGAAACATGCGCAAGGTGAGAGAGGTAGACTCGCGATGACTGTAGTCCAATTGGGTATATGCTTAGTATCTTCAGAATTGAAGACACTGCTATGAGACTGAACGTCAGCGTCTCCGAAATTGGTACTCGATGGGGAGGGAGAATTAATCATTGTTGGTTGTTTCGCTTACCTTAGAAACTGTCTCACTACTAGTGGTAGCACGATATTAGAGGTAAGCACGCATATATCCAACACTCGAGTGGTGTACACTGGACTGGAACATTTGGCCACCCGACCTGATATTTTGCCCAAATTGAAAGGTCGTGTGTACTATACTACAGTGCGCTCAGTTTTATTTTGTGGTTGCGAGGTATAGAGCTTGCGTGCCGTAGATGCTACATGCCTGGAGGTTTTCGATCATCAATATAATTGAATGAAGTGACCGCATGAGCAATGCGAAGGTTATGAATCCGGTGTTGAGTATAGATTCAGAGAATATTTTGTCGAGGCCACTCGAACCTAGAGCATTTCGTTGACTAGAGCACGAGGAACATAAGCACACCGCAGCGTCCTATATTCTCCGTTCATCCCTCGAAGTGTAAGAAGCCACGTAGAGGAAAGCAGGGTATGTGGTATCGTGAAATAAAGAAATGTCCAGAAAAAATAGGTAAAACACGTATCTCATTTCTCCGTGGTTGAGGTCCAAAAAACCCGCCAACCAGTTGACTGGAGACACTTGGGGATCTTAGCAGAGAACTGTAAACAGTGGTGATCATGCTGCCAATTTCTGTACAAGCAAAATGATTGAAAACAAGTGCGGTCGTACAGTTAGACTATATGCTGTGTTGGTTACAACGGCATTCTTTTCTCTTCCCATCCCTGTCCATCTAGCATGCTAATTTTCCTCTACGGCAACGTGCAGGCCGAGGAGAAAACCAGCAATCGGTGTAGCTTGCCCAGCCGTTTAACGCGGAACGATGAGGAGGAGGATGAAGTTGAAGAAGGTAAGGATGGTGCTTATTCGGAGCACGGACAGGTACTGATGACAGCCTAACAAATTTCAAATATTTAAGACAGATAAAAAATTGCACAGGAGACCAGGTTCTCCATAACTTTTGGTAGATAGAACGGCTGAAATTAAGAGCACCCTGAAGTGATGAGAAATCCAGTCGCCAGTACGTAAAAATTTGGAATCGATATAGTCGTTTTATCTACAACTGCAGTAATAACACGTAAGTAACTACAGGTGAATCAACAAAAGAAACGGTATGTCAGCCAACGAGTAGTAAAGTGCAAAATGCTACATATCCGACCGAACATTGCGAGTGAGAAATCAATCAATGGAAGCATGAAATTCATTCAGTAAACGTGTCCCTGTGATGAGTACTCGTCCTCGGTCAGTATGAGAAGTAGTTGATAGAATCGGACGGAACGAAATTGTGGACTTCTGAACATGGCACAAAGTTATGACACAATCCCGTGAGTACATTAATTGACCACACTTAATCATCTTCCGACTCAAAAACTAGCCCAATTCGAGGTGACAGATTCTGGGCTAAATTAACCTATGCAACATCCAATTTCTCCCAAACTAGTATTCTTATTGTAACTATAGGCATTTTTAATATTACTACAGCAGCCCCAGTAACTTAGCCGGTAAATTCACGAAGCAATGACAGTCAACAAAATTCTGCACACGGAAGTAACAAGGAAAATTTATGCCGGTTTACACATCCCACTGTTTGAAGTTGAGCGAATAGTCGCAATAAGAAACGAAGGAAAAAGGATCGCATGATATACCTCTGACCCGTACGCTGTATTTGACCTGAAGTGAGCGAGCTCCGTGTGCCGACTCGGCGATGTAATGGCCGGAGTCTTGAACAGAAAGATTTACGAGACGTAAATTTCCAAATGCTCCATCGACCAGTTCGTACTTCGTACCCCACGGCAATACCCGATTATTCACACCAGAAGACTGGCGTAATAATTCGGATGACAATTCGCTGGATTTCTGTCCACCAGTGGAAGAACCAGGCACAGACCCCGCGTTTCCTGATCCAGAGGTGGAGGAAGACAAGGAGTCCAGGGCGATTGTTTGTCGATTCCGGCTAGCGTCATTCAGGTAGAACCAATCCACCCGCACACGAACCTCGCCCTCAACAGCCCAAGGAAGCTCAATAGTAGAGCCCTAGAAGGATAGTAGAATGTGGAAAAAAATAAAAGTGGCGTATGTTTGTGTTGAGACGATTTTTTAAAGAATGATTCGAGAGACAATAAAAATGATGCGAGAAATTATGGAGTGAAGTTGAGAGATAATAAGTTTTATTTCAGAAAGATGTAATCAGGGTTGCGTCACATGTAAGCTAAACTAGTTGTATGGGCGGACTGCTCACAGGGTCACATGCTGATGAGTCCGACATACAGGCACAAAAACACCAAGATATCAACCGCGCATACAATTTTAACTATAACCTTGGAAGTTTTTTGTTCATTTCTGCTGTTTACGGTTGCACATACTCTTGTCAGATGTCTTTATGACATACGCAGTGTGACTTCACATTTGCAGACTATCAAACAACTCTGCTGTTTTTTTCAGTCCTGCTTTTTATTTGTCGATGACAATCCCGTAGGGGGGGCACTATGAGTCGGCGTCCACGACCACGCAGCTGAACAGTTTTGTCATGTTTCACTTAGATTCTCGTCGAGAATTGGGTACATAGTTATCAACATTTTTAATATTGCCGACGAAATGTGTGAATTTTCCGGGTTTATAACTGTGAACGTCCCGGAACCTTCCAGACAAATTTGTTCGCCAAGTACACAGAAGCAAACGTTTAACCAAAAACAAATCGAAAAATAAATCGAAAAATCGAAAATATGCTATTTTCGTGATGCGTTGACTACCAATGTAATCTGCTCTAGAATTATTGAACGGTTCGTTGTTTTCTTATCCGAGCAGTTTTTGGTTTCAGTTTTTTTTACAACCATTAACCTTGCGATAATGTGCTCCAGTTTTGGTTGCTACCTCACAGCATCATTCGGTTAAAAGGAAAAAAGAGAACGAGAGACAGTGGGACATCAATTCCGAGGTAATGAGTTGAACAACTACTATACAGAAGAGAAAAGATTTCGAATTTAAGAATGCCATTGACTGCAACATTCAGCCCCATTACCTACTGTCTACAGCCATCAATTGGGGGATTACACTAAACCCGAACTGGTAATTTAACTGCACCTACACGAGCCAGTCTACTGGATACAGGTTTCATCGACTGACCAGCTCAACTCATCTGCCAACCACTAATTGCGTCAGAGTACAACGTACAACGAAGTAGTTGTTTTGGGGGCGCGCGCGAAACATGACCCAACCCTCTTATTCTAAGTACTGAACTTACTTATCACAACATAAAAGTATTCACATTTTATTCTGTTCACTTTATGTAAGAGAAACGTCCGTGGAGGATGGCGTTAGTACACCATGTACCAGTAGTATATACAATAGACCTATTTCCAATGCTCTAGAAATTATGCTACCAATGGTGCTGATTTCAGCAGCAGTGGAATGGCAGACGTGAAAGGAGGAACAAAAATCGTGTGTGGAAAAGAAGAGCAGACAAAAATGCATCCTCAGACAGAGATACGTGTTGTCAACGCCAGGAGATAGCAATGTATTCATTTTAGCTGCACAATGAAAATGACTAAGAAAATTCTCATTAAGGTTCATGTCAAAAGAGGTCGATATATTAAACTAAACACTATGTGGTTTTTCTTATCCTTACATCTTATCGGTATTTTTTGTTATCATTAATATGGTTGGCTTCGGACAGATTATAAACGTATATATGTAAAACCCGATTTTGATATATAGATTGCCCTGTTTGGTCTAATAGAATGTTTCTTGGTGACATGTTCTCAATTAGCCATACTGGCTATCAAGCTTGAACTGATGTCGCGTTGGTGGACAATTTTCCCAAATTTAATGTCACTTACGCAACAAGAAAATAGTCTTGAAATAAATTCGTTCACATTATTCGGACATAACGGAGTACTATTCTACTACTACTAATTCTCTTACCGAGAATGAAGGTGACTTGCTAAACATCGGTTTTTAAATCGTGGGGCAGCACCACTAGCATGTGTTGTTGTTGGCAGGAATATTGTTTTGTATTCCGTTTCAATGTCTCTCAACTGGGCGCTCAACAGAAACCAAATTAAGTTTTGGGCTGTAACATGAAGGAAGTTAGAAAAGGACTAGAAGTCACCAAGCTCTGAGCTGCTTTAAGCGCAGATTCACCTAAACGTCCTCTCAAGCCCCTTCATATGGACTCCTTTCGTGTGATTTCAAGACCTATTTCAATAATATTTTGCTGTTAATATTTCGGATCGTCAAGATGCGACAAGCACTGACTGGCAGGAAGTAGCGTACACGGAAGCTCACCATCTCCGTTCCCACTGTGGATCGCTGAGTTCCAAGACCAAACTCCTGCAAAAATTGAAAGTTTCTCAGCCAACAGATCAGGAAAAAATAATCTACATTTTCTTACTATTGGTAAGGGCTGTAACAAGGATACCGACGAAGAATTGGAGACGTACTCGCAAGACACTTATTTCATTCCCGACACTGCGCAATTCGTTGTACGAAAAACCCAGCTGCAGCCGTTGTAATCGTCCCCGTTCCGGTCGCTCCACCTTGACAGACTCGTCTACAATTGACTGAAGTATGCAACGAACCTCGAGACCAGCCAATTCTGTCTCCGTGACCGAGCGGATATGTAGCTCCGGATGTTTGGTTATGTTGATCATACTGAAACGTCCGTCTTTCACATATACAAGAAAGATGCATCGGTGTAATTTTCCAGTAGAAAAGTTATTTAAAAAAAACTAAATCGGTTGATTCAATGAGTTACTCAAAACAAACAGACATTCGGATTTCGTTAATTCACTTTGTACACTCATTAATCCTGCGTGAACGCGTTCTGGGTTTGGTTGCTTCCTAGCAGAACCGAATAGTAGTGAAAAAAACAAAAGATCAGAAGACAGAAGGGCCTTAGAGAAGCAGAAATATTTTGACTGGAAAGTATCTCGAAGATCTGAGGTGATCCGGTTGCTAGCAAGTCAGGTGCTTTGGTCAAAGCGATACGAAAGAAAAGCAGCAGTGTTTCTAACTCATCAAACGAACAGGAGTGTTATATGGGCAGTAATTTCTCAAAATCCTATTGTGTAATCAAACTCGATCACCGACTGTTCCGGAAGCCTTTTTCGATAAACCTGAATCCACTACATTCATGAAAGACTCCCTCGAATCTGAAAGCATGCAATGCCCCTAAAACGTGTGCTCTCATTTCCCACCACGAGGTTTAATAAAATGAAAATACAATTCCGGGTACGGTGGAGAGAAAATGCATCAACAAATGGTTGGAGAAATCCTACCTGGAAGCATCCTCCACTTGATTTAACAAAACCCAATCAAACGGTAAAATATGAGAATGGGTGGGAATATTTTTGCTCATCGATTCATTGGAAATGTTTTCTTCACAACGACCTGACTAAATAGGCCTTTAACCGTCTGTTAGACGCAACTTGCAATAGCTGAGAAATGAAAGCAAATTTCGCAAAACAAACAACTAGGCCGTATTCTAGGCGAAAAACAGTAAAGACTGGGTCGAATTCCACTGCAGATGTAACAATTTTCCCAGCGAATTTCCGCTGTATCAAACAACTCAGTAATGATGAAGTGATTCAAAATCAAACGTCCGAAATCCATAGCAAGTCAACCAGCTTGATGCAAAGAAAAGAAGTTCGACGCTTCATTACCCCCAAAAAGTCACGCTTGAATCGTTATTTGCTCAAGCGTATATCCCAGCACGAGTATGCATCAAACTTCCACCGTCGGTGCGGCTGACGCTTAAAATAACGCCACAAAATGGTTGTGTTTCTCTCCCTTGCTGTGTGTGTGTGTGTGTGTGTGAACCGAGTAATAAAATGCCGAAAGCAGAAAGAACAGAAACAGCTCGGGGGTAAAATCAGTCGAAAACGAAGCAATATTGGGTTGAGGAAGTGGATCCCAGACACAAGTGAATATAAGTAAATCAGTTAGACTAGCAGAGACAAGAAACAGAGACTATACCGTCGAAAAATACTGTTAGTTATTAAGACCACTGATACTATCATTCTTGTTAGATGTATTCGTTTGAACTGGTGCACTACTTTTATCGAGCGTCACAGGCCAGTCTCGTTGAAGACTACGTGTGACACAAATTGACATCTTGACAGTGCGCAAACCTAAAAGGAGAACGTATTTAGTTTGCTTCCCATTTATCTGAATTTGAAAATTAAAACGATGATATGCAAGTCCACAGCTAGCGTCTCACATCTAAACACGAACTACTTTATTTCTCCACCACGAAAATCCCCTAGGGGCCTGCCAGTAGGGCGTGTGGCTCCAACACTAATAAAATGCGTACCCCAACAATGTTAATGGCTGTCTAAAGGTCCCGTTTACAGTAATATCTTCCGCATAAGCCAGCTCCCCTCATTTGCCCTCCCTCCTATCCACCTCGTTTACTCGATCAATCCGCAACGCGAGATTCGATGAAAACGATCGAATTGTAAACGCTAATCATGTCTGCTTTATTCTCGCTGTATTGGAGGAAGTGCAAAATAGCAAAGATAGTACCGAGTATGAGTGAATGTACAAGAGCAGTTTGCGGTAATCGTAGTTCATCACATGCGCAACTAGAACTCTCCTGTTCAATCATCTCAATAATTCGGCATTCCAGTAGCGGTTTTGACACTAAAATCCCATTTTGATCATTAGGATTGTGAGCGGACGACGACGTTTATGAATCAAATTGACGATATCGGAGCGTGCAAGTATATAGGTGATTGGACAGAAGAGAATAGGGTACATATACCTGATAAGCGGCAATAACTGCGAAACCAGCCATGGGCATCTGTGGAAATTTTGTGATTTCGTCTGTGTATTATAATACAACAAAACATGAACTCTGGCCGTGCGTCCCGTTTCTAAGGATTAGCCTTGATAACCCGAGGCAACGCTTCCCGCGACCCCACGTTGTGATCCATACGTACAGGCAATAGAAATAGAACAGATTCCTGAATTCAGATAGCAGTGGAGCAAAGCTGAAAATTTTCGAGAGATGGTTCCGACTAACCGCGAGTGCCAAAGATAAAACGACTAAACGACACAAATATTCACATCAATCGGTGACAAAATCACACCGGCGGCTCAGGATTGAGTTCAAAAGAAATCGCACCTAACTGATGAAACATAAAGTGAAACATAATGACAACCCTGAGACCACAAAAGATTCGAGGACTAGATCGGTTGTTCAGAAGTAACCTAGGTCTAGACAATCGATCCAGAGTTGAGAGTAATTGTACCTGGAGAAAGAAACTATGTGACATGACTGAGAAGCGTAGTTGATGAGTGTTATTGCACGTGGATGAAAAACGATACGGTAGAGGTGGAACCAGGACGGGCAATGACAAAAAACAAACGCAAAGACAAAGGACCAGCTTTAGAACCAGATGCATTATTAGATCCTTTAGATTTTGCACCCCGGTGACCACAGTCAGAGTGGAAGTGAATTCACCTTAAAAGAATTCGATAATAAATTTCGAAAATCCAGGAACGTGAGATACTCAAATCCCTCGATTATTGCAAATATTGGGTGACACCTTTGAGCTAAGTGCAAGTACTGTATAAGGACAAGATCGCTGCTTGGTTCCAAGTGGCTGATGAGCAACTGAGTGGATTGACACAGTACAGGGATTCGGGAAAAGGTAAGCAGATTTTATACTCACATTCTGACACGAAATGAGTTTAGGTTGAATATGTTAGGATGTGACGGAAACAAATGAATTATAAAACTCACATGAACGATCCACCGTATTAATCAGTGTCCCATTAAGGTATACTTCCCAGAAATTGACTTTGAGAAACCGATTGAAAATCCCCTGTTCTGGTTGGCAAGTAATCACTGCTTTTTGGTTTGGTTTGATGGGAAATGTGTTGTAGACGATCCGCAAGTTTTTATCTGGCATTGGGACTGTAAAATAAAATTAAAAAATTTAACCGCCGTTCATTTCGGAGATTCATTTGCATATGTACAGTCATCATTAGGAAATGGTCATCTAGCTGAGCAATGATCCCACCCAGGATCAGTTCTGAAAGGGCTACGGTTGTCTAATAGCGACAAAAAAGGACTTCGGGAAAGAAAGAAAGAAAGAACTACTAAGATCCACTCGCAACATTTGTATAACAGACAATATGCTCAGAAGTGGAAACCATGACAGCTGTATGAGCATTTATATTTTTTTCCACAACCCTCATAAGTGCTGATTCCTCCCAATGTCAATGAGATCATAAAGAATTCTTGATGTGTACGAAGCGTAAAGCACTCACACAGCACATCTTGCTCATAAGTTCTCCATGATAACCTTACCTGCAAAGGGGATGTATGGGCAAGAGCACAACTGAGCCAAAAATCACAATCCGCTCCTTGATCATGAGGAAAAGTGTCAGAGCTGAGTGCCGGCAGATCAAAATGGCATTGGGAATCAATCTCTCAGCTACGGAGATGTACAATCCAAGTGTATGCCTAGGCACACTGTGAGCACATGATGGTCAACTACAGATCAATTAAAACAGTATTTTTTTAATAGTGACCGACTAATATAGCATGAGAGTAACAAGAAAACACTGTTTGTTAAATGAGTGTACAATCGTCATTGCAATAAGATGATCTGATGACTCGATGGACGGACAGAAAAACAAATAGATAGAAAGAACCTATTTAAGTAGACACGCAAATTTTGCATGCGGTACTGGAACGATCATTCATCTTGGTTGAATGAGAGGGTATAAGTTAAACTGGACACAGCAACCATAAGGAATTCAGCCAAAGGTTTCCTGAGGTTGTCTAAACCATAGGGAATTCGGGATTTTAAAACATGTTAGTTAGTTAGTTAGTTAGTTAGTTCCATATTTGGCTAGGAATCCCTTGGGGTTCCCCACAAGTTCTCCGTCAAATATATTGGAATAATCAGTGAGATATGGAGTGAACTGGATCAGAACCCTATGTGGATCTTACACTCCTGCAGCCAAGAAGTGTCGGACGATGGCAAAAGTGCCAGTCAAAGGACATGCATGGCGCACCTTGAAGGAGTAGCCAGATTATCATCACTATTTTCACTCTCGGTACTGATTTGAATGCCATTTCTGAAGCAGGACAGATAAAAGTACGAAAATATGAAAATACAAGCATTCCATCAAAGGATCAGAAAGACAAATCGACAAGTAAACAAATGATTTGAAGTGCGGATAGATGAAAAAACCAACCTTGATGCACTACCATTTTCCGAGAGCGAGCTCGACCCAAGTAGTTTTCAGCCTGACAGAAAAAGACCATTCGCATTGTGGAAGATCGAGCAGCGGTGAAATTGAGCCAGCCATCTCCGACGATCACCTGATTGTTCGACTTTGACTGATCAAACAATCCAACCTGTTCCTCAGAGTCTGACTGACCCGGAACTTCGACCGGTTCCGCCTGATCCGCTTGTGGAGCTTCTCTAAACGCGCGCGAAGAAGGGTAGGCGAGATAAGAGCAATTCGTTGAATTTTCAAAGAACGAAATCAAACTCAACAGGTTACCGATTATGCTGTAAGAGCCCAGTCGAAAATGTTTACCCAACCGATGACCTTCGCTATTATTCGAAGGGTTCGTGTTCAAATTAATAAGGTAATCGGCAAATGTTATGATGTTCGCTTCATAGGGAATGCTTCTGACCAGCCCAGTGGTGGTTTAAAAATCATCAGAATTGGAGCCGAAGAAGATTCAACTTTTAACTGCTGGTTTCCGGATAAACAGACAATAGGGTTAATTAAATTTCCTTATTTCAGTTTATTTGCACCAGAAAAACAATTCAGACTCAATTGTCACGTTAATATGGAACAAAACGTGGCATGCAAAAAAATGAAATATTCGAAATTAGCAGCTCAAATCCAGCGACCAACTAACAGAGAATCTCTCTGTCGTCCGATGATCCATCATTGACCCAAAAAATTAGATCTCTCCCAACTTGTACTAATAAACCACATCAGTGATCTTTAGGCCTAAGTAACATCAAGTTGCCCACAACCGGTTAAAATAGCATTGGTATGGGCATAAAAACAGCAGGCTTGAAATGCGTCAGGCGATCGAGGCTTGAAAACCGTGTGTAAGCAACATGTGTACAGACAATGGGAAAAGGAGAAATGTGACACTTGAAGAGCAAATACTCAAATACTTATATCCAATACCGCTAGACTTCATCTGCTAGGGCATCTGAGGTTTCGAGTTTACAGCTCTCGCTTGAACAACTCGGATCCATGCTTCGGTTTGCAAGGAGCGCTCGTTCCAAGATAAATTTCCATAATTTCTGGAGAATAGTTTCTGTGCTATTCGCACATTCATGATGAATGCATTCCTTTAACTACTCAATGGCGAGTGAACAACAGTCTGGTAAAAACTCCGGCAAGCCTGTCCCGAGTTCACGCTATTCAGCTATCCAGTCACCATTGAGGTCGTGATAAGTTGCATTCTGGCCCTACATATGATACACTACAAACCGGGTCGACTGATACTTAAGCCAGCCCCATCTTTTTTAGTTCATCTCAGTTGCGAAAAGAAAAGGCATCACATCGACTAGAAGTAAGTTTGCGTAGGAAATCATCAGACGTTTTTGTGGTCAAATTGCATCTTGGTCATGTATTCACTT
>LUCM01005214.1:78725-89033 GCA_008360955.1 Fasciolopsis buskii | reverse complement strand
AAAACGCGCCACACGCACGCCGCCCTACGATCGTAGTCTTCCTCCGACTTTGAAAGGTGCTTTCGACTCCGTGGCATCGGACCGACAGCTGACTCAGTGCTCTCCACCAGGAAGGGATATGCCAACGAAGTTTTGTGAACCTGTTGCGAGCATTGTAAATCGCATCTACCTTATGGTGGCGTGAGGGTATTACGGTGAACTATCAAGGTTCATTTCAAACGGCTAGTGGCGTTTTCGGACAAAGGTGTCCCACCTCTCAGATTCTTTGTTCAACTTCGTCATGACGAGGTGATGGGAAGATGCTTTAGGAGGTCTCCGGGATATGGGAAGTGGAACTAGGGAAATGGGAGGAGAAAAGCTGTATTTGACCTAGATTACGCAGACCGACGTCGTGTGCCTGTTCGAGTCTGCGGGACCATGCCACAACGGGCACTAGATAGACGTGTAGCAGATCGGTTGCTCGTTTTGGCACTGTGCTTTTGCACCTTCAAAGTACAACAAAGTATAGTTACAGGACTGGACGGACAGTAGTGCCGACCTTGTATACTGGATGGACGAGGAGCTAACGATTGGTGGACCGTTATCACTTACCGATCATAACTTGCGCTGTCTGGACAATGATAGCTGTGTTAGGTACTGAAGGCTAAATATCGGCATATATCAAGGATTCGAGCAGCTTACGCTTGGATGAAGCATTGTAGCGTTGGCCTGAATATTTCACTGAAATTGAAAGGTCGTGTGCACTGTGCCGCAGTGTGCTGAGTTCTGTTGTAGGTTTGCGAGACTTGGAGTATGCGTGTGGGAGATATTCGTCGGATAGAGGTTTTCGACCACCGAAGTTTACGTAGTATGACTAGGATTGTATGGAGTGACCGGGTGAGTAATATGGAGGCCGGGAATGGAATACTGAGTGCTGGCTCTCAGAATACATTATATCAGTGTATGGGTCTTAGTTGACTACGCTGGTTGGGTCACGTGTTGCGTATGTCGAACACTCGTCTACCATATCGTGCCCTATTTTGTGTTCCTCCCAAGGAATGGAAGAATCCATGCGGAAGTCAGCAGATGACATAGCAACGTGAAATGAGAAAATGTACAGCGAACTTAGGCAAAGTAGGTGTCGCACGTCTTCGTGGTTGGGATCCGAAAGACTTGTCAACTAGCTGGCTGGAGACACTGAAGGATATGGCAGTGAGCCGCGAACGTCGTCGATCTCCTTGTCATTTTCCATCGAATGATAATGACGGTGAAAGTGCGTTTTTACAGTTAGACTGTGTTCTGTGTTTTGGCTACAGCAACGTACTTATCTTTTCTCACGCGTATAAATTCACTCACTGTTCCCCTTGGACATTCACTCTTTTTGTAGAAACATGTAACCCTGGGGAAAGGACAGCGGCTAGTAAGGCTTGTCTTTGGTGTTTAACAGTGAACGACGATAATGGTGGGTAGTCAAGCCTCTGAACTTGGCAATATTGCCTGCATTATGAATCCATAAGTTTTTTGTTGCCCATCATGTTAGTTTCAAGCTATTTGAACCTGTTTTTATCGTTCCAGGTGGTATCAGTTTCGTTTCCATTTCTCCTCTGGTGTCCTGGATATTAGTCAACATCTTCGCATATAGTTCCCTATTAGTAATCCCAAAGAAGTAATCTGTTTTCACCTTCTTAAACTTGTTCACTGGGATATTCTGCCTGACATCACTTCGCTTCTCTTAATAAATACTTGTTTCAATTCCCCGTTTGCCTCCCACTTCAGCTTACTTCCATTGTTCTTGGACAAACAAGTGACTTCAACAGAGTCGAGATTCGTGCTGGTCTTGAGGCAATGCATGCTGATAACCGTATTATGCTCACCTCCGACGACGTTTGGTTGATTTAAAGTTGCCATACGACAGATTCTGTGCTTCTAGACTGTCATGAAGCTCTTCTGAATCGGTTTCTCTCACTGTTCATTCAATCCCATTTTTGCATTTCGCATTCCCCCGCGTTTCATTGCTCAGATAACCTTCGCCTTTAACCCCTCAAATATATTTTTATGCTTGTGTTTAATAACATATTGGTCGTTCTTGGTAAATAATCTGGATCTTTTTGGTGAGAGATTGCTGGTCACATCTCTCGATTTCCGCACACGTCACACTTATCATTGATCGTCGTAACTAATTAATATCTGGATATAAGTTGCTCGATTGCATAATTTATTTCCACTTGGAGACGATCATGCGAGCCGATACCCAGTCTTGACGATCTTTAAAATTCACACTAAGCACATTGAGAAAACAAGTTGGCGGACAAGTTCGATTTCAGTGATTCGCACTCAGACCATTGCATCACAATATATCTGGAAAAATTTTCTTTAGGAGGGGTTGGGCTAGTCAGATAAAAACGTGGGTGGGGCAGGGAGTTGTGGTTGCGCTTCAACCCCCCTGGCCCACCATCCGTTCAAACGCAAACCCAGGACCACAAAACAATTAACACAACACGTTCTTGAGTAATCAAGTTATGCATTTAATACAACAAATCCCTTCCCCATCCATATTTTTATCTGACTAGTCCAATCCCTTTTAGATAAAAATTTTACAGATATATTGTGATGTAGTGGCATGAGTGCGAATCACTGAGAACGAGCTTGTTCGCCAACTTGTGTTTTCAGTTTAATAATCTCTCCCCTCTTACTTGCTTCTATTTAAATTTGGGGAAGTAGTCCCATTCGATGACCAAGGGTCAATATACAGTTCTCCTTAGCCAAGCAACTGTGATGTTGACAGTCGGAATGATGAATAACTAATTAAGACCTCGAAAGTCGGACGTGATATCGGACCGCCTTTAAAGTTGCTCTTGTATACCACCATAAACATGAAATTCGCTCTGCATTTGTAACCGTCAGTGTCACGCTTGTTTACATTTATCTAGTGGCTACTTCACATCGCTGGCTTGAGAAATTATTGCTGCCGCCTGCGAATCAATAAAACTACTGAGACATGTCCTTGAAGACAAGAACCAAACACAAAAGCATTACTCACTGTACTTAGGAGTCCCGTGGATGAAAAGGTTACAATGTAGTGAATAAGAAATATTCGAACTTTGAATTTCAGATAATCTGACCAGTTATTTGTCTACTATTCTAGAGTGATGCTTCTAGTCTGAATTGGATTATAGCTTAGATTTTTTTGTGGAGGCGGCGTTAGTCGAAGTAGGTAAGTTTGTTACTGGAGCAGTTTTATACCACCGGCTGTTGTATGCAGGTCGAGGGTATCCTCGAGCAAACAGCTCCACTAGGCTTTCATCACTGCAAAATCAGGTTGTCGGGATTACATTGCAAAAGTCAAACAAGTCTCTCTAGACGGCTCAAAAAATCGATCGCTGTGGGTGGGTGTGCAAAAACAGTTTAAAAGCCGGTAACTTCGTAGTGTTCCTCAGTTATAGTGGGAAGACCGTTGCAGCTGCATTGAGGTTAAAGGCGGAGTATTCCGTTCTAGAGCTTGATCCTTCAAAGAAGCACTGAATCCAAGCGGACTGAGATGTTTGGGACATGGAATTGAAAACTGAGCAGAAATCGGAAATTACCCGTTCTTCAAACGATTTCCACCTGACAATGGGATGTTAGGCTCGGAAACGCTGTCTTTCGCGCTAGAACACAATTTTTGCCAGGTAGCGAATGCCCCTGTCCAATCTTGTTTTATTTGTCAAATTGTACTACTTGATGATCAGCTTGGTGAGCAGATGGTAATTTGTTGCTGTGGCTTTCTGCCTTGTTCGCTTCTTTTCTTTTGCTTCCAATTTTAGGTGGGATTTCTACCATGTAGTTGCTACCGCAGCGGGGTCAAAACTACCCACCACCCCGTACCTTTCTAGGGTTGATTTCAACTTTTGCGTAATTGATTAACATTTTTCCGCGTGAAAACAAACTAAAATCGAGAGTACTGGATAACGCTAAATTTATGATCCAATCGTCTTTTAATTTGCGATGTTAAAGATTGACGTTGTTTGCAAACCTTTCTTGATCCGGAATGGTGGAACAGTCATATTCTTGGGTGTTGTGAGAACTTATTTTAGGAATTCGAGTTTTAGTTGGAACCTAAATGGCCACTGGTTCGCTGGAGTACACCATACTACCAATGAATGGCCAATGCTTCCATTCTGTAGTGAATTACATATTTACATGAGATCCATCCAAATCTCACATTTGCGTGTACCCCCCCTTATTTGCGGTCTGCTACCTCCAAGGATGAGAGTCTTGATTGATTTTCATCGGATTGTGGCTTGCGGTAAACTCTAGCGGATTAACTGTTGTTTGGTTCTAAAATTGCGTTGAGTTTTCTTAGTTTTGACGGTGTGTTGATCCAGTGTGACAGTTTATCAAGTCGAATTTACTTAGGCGAGGCTATCACAAGAAATTGCGGTTAACTGTATGATGATGTAACACAACGAAGGATCGCGAGGAGATATCTGGAGAGGGTATTCATGGGGAAATATTATTAAGCTGATTTGTGTGAATGTTCGGTGCGCGATTTACAGTTATTAATTGACAAGGCGGCGAGGACAAATAGAGACCAAAGATTCCAAGTAGATGGTTATGGTCTTTCGCCGTTCTTCAGTCGTATTCTCAACTGCAGCGGTCCGATAGAGCTGCTCCTTTCTTCTCCGGGTGGTTATGCTGCCCTCAGGGAAAATTGATCCATTGCTGGGCAATTGGTTGCGCAATAGCGGTGTAATGTTATGTTGGTCCTTGAAATTGAATGATCGGTTAGCGGCTCCGTGTTGTGCACTGGCGGCTGGAATTCGTAAGGTTGGATTCAGGTGTTTCCGATCTCCGATAGCAATCATGGTTCGTTCTTGTAAGTTCACGGATCAAGGAAACTTTCCACTATGGTTTCATCAGCCACGTCATCACCACTGCTATTAAAAGTAACAACCAGGATTGAGTTCATTTTTCCTGAAAATGAAGTGATCGGTCTCAGGCAGTCTTAATGAATATGTTCCGTTACCCTTGGAGATTCGTCCGACCGGAATAGGGCATGAAATGGTTCGGTGAACACCGAGGGGCTCTTCCGCCCTGATTTTCTCTTCATCTGGGACCTTTCCCTCATGATGGAGGATTACAGTTGGTGTTATAACAAGGAGTCAAAGTCCTGGCTACAAATACTGGTCTATATGGTAAGCGATTGAGCAGTAGGTTGGAATGTTTTGCTCGTCTAGTTGGTTACCCACCCATGTCGGAGTTAGTTCGCCGGGAAAGTCGCACAAGAGAGATTAATTCTTACCGGACGCTGTTCGCATCAGACGAAAGAGGTTTCCGAAGGCTGCGGCCTCCATCTTGTTTGCTGTTCTGTCCCAACGATCGTGGCGATTTTTTTCAGTACCGGGTTGCCTCGCGTTTGAGGTGTTGGTATTCAGGGCGGCCAGGTAAGCGAGCATCTTTAGTCGCGGTAGAAAGACGACTAGTATCTTTAGATTTCCAGTCTTTATTTATAATGTCGTTATACGGTCCCCAATTTTATCGTTGCACCTTGGTCTACTGCCGCTTTTAATTTATACCACAGGGAATCCATCAAATCTCCCGTCTCGTCAAGTGAATTAAGTGCGCCCGCCGTTTAATATTCATCGCTAAAACTTCTGTTCTTCCGGAACTTCAGAGGTTCCACTTTAAAATGCCCAGAGGGAATTGTATCTGTGTGGGTCGTCGATCCGAATACGAAACTTTGCGCGTACCAGCGCATGGTCTGAGCCGTCCATCTTAACTGGACCGGCACCGTGATGCAATCCTCCGTTGGCGAAATTCACCATGACCGTGTTAACACTTAATCAGTTTGATGAATAGTTGTACCGTCATTGGAATTCCACGTCGGAAGATGTCCTCCTAAATCCTGAAACCGTGTGTTGGTCATGTGCAGCCGGGTAAAATCGGGGAATTTGATAAGCCTGTCAACGTTTTCACAGCGCTGACTCAGGTCGAACTTTCCGAGAACGTGGCCTGTCGAGCCATCATGTACCCCTTCTCGGGGTTCCAATCACCTGCTACGATAAGCCTATCTCTTTTGGGGTGCAGTTCACTGCTGTCGTAGAACTCATCCCTCTCACTACCATCGGACCGGAGAATTGGTGCGTAGGTCGCAGCCGCGGTAGGATTGATGGGTTAGCTCTTAGAGCACGCTATAGCAATTTTTGAGGGTACCAAGAGGGCAGTGCAGAATTGGCAGGATGAATCAAAGCTCCTGCTACTACTTGCTTACCGGAGATTTATGGGCCATTATGACGGATTCAATAGTGAATATCTGTCATGGGAACTTTGATGTTACGACTGAGGATATCGCGTAGTCTGACTTCGGATAAACGAGTAATATCCGCTTGATGGGCATGCAGCGTGCTCACAGTCATCCTGACTTCCGATATCCGAAAGAGTTCTCCCGTTTCAACGTTCTATGCAGAAGACCATTCGAAGTTCCGGAGCCAGTTCGCATTCTTGATACCCGACCACTGGAAAAGCGCAAGGCGCGTTGCTTCCCAGGAACACCGTAGTATAGACAATAGAAGAGGCAGAAAACGTTATCACAAAGTTTCATGTGTGCTTTGCACATGAGACGTCCCCAGCGTCACTTGGTTTTTTTATTCATGAGCGCACCTCTGACTTTTACACAGAGCGGGCTGCAAGGCAACAGCTTATTGGTGTATGGTTTTGAGTAGTTTGTCAGTCAATTGAGAGATCTGTACGGTCCTAACAGTGTGACAGACATCCTTTACATCCGTTAAATCGTATAGTACATCTTATTCTGCCAATTCAGAGGTAACCTTTTTCGTGTGTTGAACATCGTCTCGCCGAAGTTTTAGGACCTGGATTACCCTCATCCGGATTTTGCCCGCCTATCAAGCAGTTTACTAGGGTAAAGCTTGTGCGTTAGAGTTGTAATCCCAGGGGAAGCCCATCAAACATAGGAATTAATCTTTCTTTAACTTCAGTTGTTCCTTGTCGTTTACCGAGATCGGGGGTATGCGTGTCGAAATAATCCACATTTTCGTCGAAGAATTGAAGAAATTGAGGTCCAAGTTATCTGTGGAATACGTCTCTCCAGTTTTTTATTGTCAGTTGGTCTCCTTCATCAAACATCATTGTTCAGCGTTAAAAATCACGACCAGCCGCAATGACCTCCGCCTTTCTGTCAGAGTTACAGATTGCTATTGAAAGAATGAATATGCATGAGCAATAGACACTGGACTTATAGGAGCTGGAAAAGAAATGAATTTCGTAGTGGCACTTTTGTTGTCCTTTAATGGCCCCCGGTTTTTTTGGACCATGCATAAAGTAGTGCGTCAGGTAGGCAAGGATCTGATATACGAAAGTATTCCGTGAAATCGGCCAGCAGTGCGTACCTCCAATCGATTTGAGCTTTAAAACCGTAAGATTGGTAATTTGACTTAACGCCTAGCCTGTTATTGCTGATCCTTAACCAAACAGTGTAATTCTGCAAGTCGTGTTCAGAACCTTCAGCTGCTAACGTAAAGGTCATTCATCACGGAATTTGATTGCTTTGCGTTAGTGGCCCGTGGTCGCACAGAACCAGTAACCGGTAGGTGCTACATGATGTGGTTGTGATGTCCAACAAACTGTTATGGGTTGTACGATGATTTCGTAGTTTCCAGCTGGTGAGTCCAGCATGATACTGCGTGGTGAACAATTCCTTGCCGTGAGCTAAATTCTGATTGCGAGATGAACTTTTTCGGAATGGATTCTATCCCGCGTCCGCCGATGCTAAGCTAAAAATTTAATCAACAGTACAAAAAAAATCAGTTGATTGTTATCTCAATACAGAGCGTCGAGGATATTGTCCTGTGGGCGGTAGCGAGGTCAGCTCTAGACTGATCCGGCTTTCGTGGACAACATCTGGAATGGAAAAGAAAGGGAGAGAACTGCGTTAGACCACATCCAGTATACTAGTTTGTTTCTTGACACCTATCGTTTCAACTCTTTTATTTATCCATCTTCAAAATCATCGAGTCTGTCTGATTGCCTAGTTCCGACTTCCAAATGGATCGACTTTTGTTTTGTTTTTCTGGTTGCTTTCTGTTTCACCCACCGCCTGATCTCGTGACCCAAATTCTGGATGGTCTAAGGTAGTGTCTTCTTCACAGCTATCGCCTATGAGTTACCTTGTACTGGTTATTTCTGAATTCGTTTTGGTATGCCACTTCTGTGTGCCATCATCCTAACGGCACATCATGGTATGAAATTTCCACAGTCTGTCTCTAACATTCGTGTTCACCTTCAAAAATTAAGTAGTACGGTTTTCTAACTCAGGAAGTTTGCTTGTGTTCTATTTCATAGTACTGAGATTTAGCATACACAGGTGTCCACATTTCAGTCAAAATGGACGCATTTGTCGCCTCATCAAATACTATGCCATTCGGTCGTATGTATGCTCTGGGAACAAATATCTACTGAACATCAGGGGTTTGCCAGATGGTGATCGTGTTGACGGGTTTTCCTTCGTTCCCCGAATCAATGAACTTGGTATTTTGAGTTACAAACGGTGCTTATCATTTACTTCCTTTATTAATGAAATAACGGTGTACATTTTTAGGAAGGAAGCCAGGGTCAACGGATGGTTATCAAGTGGGAAAGTTGACCAGCAGTGGAAGGATTTCAATGGGCGACCTTCACATCCAAGAGCCACGAACTTACCCATTTCACTACTCCCGTCTAAGTCCTGACGATATCATCGGTTTGCAGGCCTCCTCTCGCTATTTTTGAACTCATTCTGCCCCCTTTCCTCACCAAACAAGAAGTTTGTTCATCAGAAAGTCATGAAAATGTGAAAGAAAATTGAAAATGCAAATTACGTCAGCCCCTTATAGACCCAGTTTATTAGTTTACATTTCGTCTGCCATTTATGGGAGGGGAGGAAATATCTCTGTTAAATTTCAGTTCTAAATGGTGTTCGCTTGGCTTCATCAAGCTATGTACGATAAATTCGGCTCCCATGGATAATCAAATAGAAAGGGTTGCATAAAGATGTGTGGACCGGTCATTACTAAGCAGTCGAGATCGTAGAGAAATCGGGGCTTGTTTTCAAAACTAATGCATGCTGTCGTTTCTTTAATAATCGTATTGAAGAATAGCAGAAAGAACATATTATATGACTTGTTCTAATACTTCATTCAACTTAGGCACCGAAGAATACCTACCAATTCGTTTAACCAAGATTCATGTGATGGTCGAGTTCTGTCCATCCATCTATCCGAGAATAGATACTGCTGACATGTGTTGCTGATGGACGGTGATTACTTGTGAGTTTAGCCGAAAACAATCCGGTTCGTTTTAGTACGTACAGGATTTGTCTTATTCCACGAAAGGATGGTGCATTGATTTCTCCATACCATGTCTGATCAGGATGTGCTTGCTTGTATATTTACTTAGCACAGCTGCTTATATTATATATATATATATACCGCCTTGAAGACAACCATATTTCCAACGCTACAACATATAACTGGAATTATACAGACAGTGGATAAGAGGGGGAAAATAGTCATAATAATAAACAAGGACAAACCGACCGATTTCGTGTTTTGGTTGTTTCAGGATTATTTTCAAGGGGGATGACTTGTTCAGACAGGCTACATATCATTCGCACTACTGACCTCGGTTCTGAGCCATATCTCTCGGCCTATCCAACCAACAACAATCCTCCTCTCTTGGGTACCAACAAGGAAGACGGAAAGCACAAACTGAAGCTAAAGTCAGAGCTAACTTCCTCATACCTCTTGCCAAGTCATAGCATGACCGCCACGTCACTCCTTCGGGCCTTGCCCAGCACGTACTAAAAGAGCACGAAAAGGTAGACGATAGGCAGACAAACGCAATACATGTCCAAGCCACCGAAGGCGATTAACAACGATTATCTCCGTCGGAGGACCAACGTCTCTACTCAGCGCACAACGACGCACCACGTGATTGCTCACCCGATGCTCTCACCAGACACGGGCTATGATTCGGACATCGGTGGTCAAAAACAGAAAGTCGCCTGACATGCTCAACAAAGAGGGATCAGGTCTCACAATCGTAAAGAGGAACACTACGAATTGTGGCATTGTTCACCCTCCTCTTGAGGGATAACGGGATATCATGGCGGTGCCACATGTGTCGTAGGTTCGCGAAAGCTGCTCTGGCTCTCGCAATTCGTGATGAGACCTCTTCCTCAACACGTCCGCCAGGTGTGATCAGGCTCCCGACGTACTTGAAGCTATTGACTACCTGCAACCGATCACTACAAGGTTAGTGTAGGCGCAGGCTCTTGTCGCTCTTGAACAAGTACTT
>LUCM01005214.1:0-69788 GCA_008360955.1 Fasciolopsis buskii | reverse complement strand
ACACACACACACCCGTAGATATACACTGGGACAGAATTTCATTTGCGGAAGCCATGTTCGAATTGCACCGAAATGCTCACGCGTGCAGAAGAGATGTACGTGCGAGATTTCAGGTTACACGATGAAACAATTGTTGTGGCCATGAATGCAAACAAACTCACATTTGCACACATATACTCGTATATGTAAACGTGTATATCTTTATGTACAGAAATAACTACACACATCCTAGCTCACGGGCAGACTAGCAAATAGTAAACGTTGCAAGAATTGCTGCAAAAAGTTCTCACACTACTGGATAGCCTACGTCAGAAACAGGTTCATAAATCTATTCAATAGTTCGGAAATTTTGTCACCTAGTGAACTAGGAGACAAACAAACAAGCAGACAGACAAATTTGTCCTCTCAAAGTTCTCATTAGGGTCAGTAACTCGTTGAAACAGAGAGCGAGAGAGAGAGAGAGTATAATAATCAAGATTGACACCATTGTATCACAATAATTGGTAAATTCCACATAAACATGTTTCTCTTCTACCTGCTGTTTTCTCTTCGCCCACCTTCCACCTTTGAAAACAGTGGATAGTAATTCTCACCGGAAATGAATGGGTCTCCACCGTGCATTTACCAAAGATCGTGTAACTAGGATCATCATCTTCATCATCATCATCATCACCACCATCAGCTACTATAACTGTCACCAGGCTACATCACCAGCTTTCAACCCGAACGAAGTTCACCCTCGCATAATCCGTATTTGTTCCACTCGGAATGCAAAACTCCCATGCCCAACTAGCTTTCGCGCTCCATCAACTGGCACGCCTTCACGACTCCCCTCCATCTTGCTGACCACATGTTTGTTCTCACGCACCGATTATATAAAAATTCTCTGCAAATGCGTTCTCACTATTCTTACCTAGCCTCATACAATCACTCGCATTGTCTGTCCATTCTCCATATGGACAGGCAATTGTCCGACTGGCAGTATCGAAACAATGATGGTAACTCGTGTCCTTATAAGGGCTACTAAGGTCTATGGAAGCACATTAAGTTTTGAGCTTAATCATGTTCTACCATGTCCCGGCAACCATTATCGTAATCACTTAGTACGAACAAACAAGCAGAAGCATAAACATGACCAAGTGAATAAAAATTCATACCTAAGCTATCGTGGACACGTGTTAGTTAGCGAAATCGGAGCAGTTGACGACCTAATTTGTTACCGTAGGATGCAGGTGTCCAAGTGTTCATATTTGGTCCGCGTAATTAATCAGCTGGGAGAATTTTTCACTTATGAGGTGGACAAGGATAAAATTGTTATGATGAACAGCAAAACTTTCTAAAATATGACTTGCATGTGATAACCGCTCATCAGTGTAACTAGCATTTTGTTAATTTTATTCATATCGATCACAAAAGTAAATGCTACTGTAAAAGCGAAATAAAGGTACATGGAATCTTCGACATTAACAAAGAAGTACCAGTAGTATTTATGATGATAGTGATGAAATTGAATGTAATAGTAGTAGTAGTAGTAGTAGTAGTAGTAGTAGTAGTAGTAGCAACAGATATAGTAATAATAGTAGTAGTAGTAATATAAATAGTAACAGTAGTAGTATTGATAAGAGTAGTAGTGACATATGCAGTTGGTAACTGTTCTCATTTAGCAATAGATCGATTTTCTGTGACTATTTAACAGCTATACCAAAATTCACGGTAGAATGAGATACCCAAAAAGAATCAGATGAGCAACCCGATAAACTGTGAACCTCAGTTTAAGTATTAAACTAGAAAAGATAATTAATGGACATCTAGGCATCCACCGTTGACCGCCAACAACCCAAATACTAAACTATAATGTAGAAATAATTGCTCTTAAGCTCGGTAATATGATAAGACTCTGCGAATGCGAAGCAAAATATTCAAGGACACTGCGATTACCCTTTGTGTTTTTAACGTTTCATTAATTTGAATAAATACACTAACGGACCATTAACTAGTACGGAGTTATGTGCTGTGCAGCTGGTTTACCAAGGTTCAGCAGATAGTTTTCAGCTGTTTCTTCTGGATTGTCACCAGCTATCGGCAGTGCGTATCCCCCAAGTCCCAATCAGGATTCACAGTTGAAATGATGAACGATGGTTAGCTGACTTCGAAATCTTAACCGTCACACCGTCCGAATTGATTTCCTACAATTAGTTTCGAATCCATAAGCCGGGTAGTCTGACTGCTTTGCTTCACTGACGTTTCCTCGCTTAGATACTGTTAGGTGCGCGTGGGACTGACTCATGTGGCGTATATTCCCTCCGTAAAGGGAAGTAGTTTCAACTGATTGAAACTGTTGTTGGATTAACGCTAACGACATTTGATAAATCACTTAAGGCCACCTAGAACAGTAGATAAAATGTTCAAATCCCCATCTCTTATCCTGTTTAGAAACCGAACAGGCTACGCTCTTCCCATGTTGTTTGACAAAGCAGAAGAAATGACCGTTTAATCTTTTCACAATGCCCAATTAAGAGTTCACCATTCATAAGACATTGTCTATCACAATATGATGATGAGATCATATCTTACTTACACTGCACGACATGTATCACACAAAATGCACAAGTTTTTCCCCTCAGTTGCTTATTGCATTGTCTCACAAAATTCATCTTGAGCAAAACAAACATATTAATGTGAGGAAATTGAATTTCATTGACCAAAACAATTGATTTTCTTCTGGCGAGAACACTTAAACCATCATGTTTATATTACCTTTACATTTGTACCACGACGGAAGCTGACTTAATCGACTGAAGGATAATGAAATGTTCTAAACAATGAATGGAAGCACCCGTGACTGGTGGTGATCAAGAAATCCTCTGACCGCTAGCGGAAGACATTTTAAGCGGGTCTGATATCATCGAGTAACGGGTACTCCGAGGTTGTGAGTGAGTACGTTTGTGTTCATCTATAGTGATTACCGTTCGGTATATCCGAATCCCCTGAACGAGACTTTCGAGCACGCATCGATTACGTTCGGTGCACTTGACGAGATTATACCGACTCATCCATCCCCAATTGACATTATTCTGATAGTCACATAAATAACAGAGATCACATATGATTGCAATCTGTTATGATCAAATCGGCTTAACTTGTCATCACTGTTCACTGCTGCTTGTGTTCGCCGTCCGTGAAGATCTTGCTATTACCCCCCGGGAATGACGACAGGGTTTCGATATGTAGTCTCTCCTATTCTGTGATGTCCATCCATCCATTCTTCTATCCAATCATCCGGTGTCTCGTCATTTCTCCCGTTTTTCACAAACTGACTGTTTGGAAAATATGGATCGAAACCACTGTGCACATCTGTTTGCGCGCACATACACACACACACACACACACACACGAGTACTTCGTTTTCAGTCTTCCTTGTATACACACTATGTGCTTTGTCTCGTTGTCATTCTGAACCCCTTGAAAGCACAATTCATCCACGCTTAATCCTTGCCACTTGAAGACTCTAGAAAGGGGTCGAGATTTGGTGAGAGGGGGGGGGGCTGGAATTGGTTGAAGTGAAATGAGGTCGATAAGCATTCGTCCTATGGTCAAAATAACCTGTTGTGATCCGACTCTCGTTGACAATGATGAGTACTACCATCGGTCCGCATTGTTTGCCTAAAAGAGAATGAACCAAATAAAATTGAACTGTCGCGACCTGGTCGGCTTATTTCGCACCCGTTAGTCGTGTAAACGAAATATCCATACGCTTCGATCGTACAAATTCGGATCACACTTATGGACAAAAATCATGCGCACATGAATGTCAAGATCTTTTATCTTTTACTTCGTTTATTAGTGAAATAACAACTGTACATCAATTTTCAGGAAGGGGCCATGGCCAAAAGAGGGCTGCCAAGTGGGGAAGTTGACTGGCGATGGAAGGATTCGAACCCGCGACCTTCACGTCCAAACAAAATGAATGCTAAGGGATCCAATATAGTACGTTTCTGTTTGGTGTCTAATCACTAAACGTACAAATTTTGTTTTGCGACGCCGGTTCCCCGACGAAACTGTTGAATTTACTCTCTGAAAAATCGTGAGATTAACTCAGGTCGACTTCATTTTCGCTTTCACCCCCTACACTTGTTCGTTTTTCATTCCGAGCCTCCCCACAACTTAGTTCTTCTCTCGTACAACAAATTCATTTATTCGATCCACATACATATCGCTGCATTAACTAAAGGATTACTTCTTTCTTTGTCTTTGAAAGCGTTGTTGTCACAGTTACCACGAGTAAACGTATGCGACCCTGTCGGACTGCGTTTCTCTGTGAGGCAGGTATGCACGATTTACATAGATTCCTCAAATTGAACATGAAACGTACCGAGCCATTTGGTTACCTAGTCGGCATGACTGACCTTCAGAACACACGGCCGTGCATCTCACACCACTATCACCCTCCACCCCCAATTGTGATTCAATAATCTTAAGCCAACACCACCGGCTGAACTATGGATACGTTCTCATCGGCTATGTGACTACATAGTGTTTGCCTAACCTGCTCAAGTTATTACGTACACTGACGACGGTAACTGAGCCACCTAACCAAGCACTGTAAGACGCGTGAAGTATCTATAGTACACAATCGTGTTGATTACTCCGTTTCATTCTTTACGCTTGCACCAAACACACCCATCAGTTCGTAAGCGCGCCCGGGCATGTCTCATGGTTTGTTCAAATACCAATATGCTTTTGTGCTTTCCAAGAAACAGACTCTAAATTGTACGAGGTTGTGCTAAGTATCAGACGTATTCGCCTCATCCATAAGTTAACTAACTGGTTTGCATTTTGATGAACGACCCGCTATTGCTGTTTTTGGTGTTGTGATTGTTGTGGTTGCTGTCTTTGCCTCGTTACAATGACATTGTTGTTCATCGGGTTGTCGGACTCTTTGTCATCCTGTGTGGAACAGAAGGTAACTAACTATCTGAGATGTTTAAGTACCATGTATATGGTAATCATATGCTTCAAATTGCGAAAGGTCCAAATGTGTTTGATGTCTTCTCCGAGTGTTCCATGTTGTGAAAAGTGAGACTGAGGACGAGGAGAATCGTGGCTAAAAGTGAAACACATTCTGGGCGTATTCATACAACAGGAAGTTTCTGTTCATGTTTTCCGTCTTAACCATCGTTTTTCTACAATATTAATTCAAGTAGGCACAAAATGCCCTGTACATTAATTTTTGGGAATCCATTTATGAATTAACTGGTACCGACTGGAGTTGGTCAACTGTAGCAATTTTCTATCCCCTAGACGTGCAGCCATTTAAATCATTTCATTTTCAATCAGTTTGCTAGTAGAAGTGTGGCGTCTATCTGGTATTCGGTTTTATCTTTTTCGTCATGTAAGTGTTAACACTGGTTGATACGTTTAGTGGGTTTCGGCTTACGCTGTTTTCGCAAGCCACTTGTTGAGGATCGTGACAATCGAACAACGATGGAGATGGATTACAAAGGGCAATTCATTTAAAGGCCCTACATTCGTTTTGTTCTTGTCGCACAGTGCAATTCGCCATCGACCGACTCGCTATCCGGTGAGATCCATTTCGATCCTGCGTGGTTGTGTACCAATCCCTGTACCAGGATTAGGTTCACTGGGTCTACACTTTGACACAGTAGACCTTTAGAGGTACAATTGAAGACCTGTTTCGTAATTCTGATATTGGAAACAACTGGTTCAAGGATGTAAAATGCTGTACAGTGACCGAAACCGGACAAAATGCAGCAAGCTTCCACGTGATCCATGGTTATCGGTTTTCTTTTCATTGTTATTTGCTAGTTGAATCGTTGTCTGGAGAAGGTAACTTTGTAATAATCATAAAGTTGTCTTAGTTCCATCGCCTCTACGAATTAAATTATTGTTGGCAAATGCATATTATTTTACGCACTCCATTCGCTTTTACCTTAGAGCAGAAAATTTCGCGTTAGCTTGAATTTTCTAGGGATAACAAGTGGCTTACTTATCTTCAGCGTTCCTCGTAACGTAAGAGCCAGACGCCGGAGTCTAGGAATGTTGGTTTTTCACAGGTTTACTATGAAGCTTGGCTGTCGCACGATGGTTCATATCACTTGTATTTTAGCACAAGTCACTAGAAACATGAGAAATACCGTCGGTGGGCCAGAATGAAAGCAGACTGAAACAAACACAGATCTACTGACGTTAAAACTGATCGGTCACGTGCAGCCCGGTGATAATGACTCGTTAGCAGTCACATTTTGAGCCAGTTACATCTGAATTAGGTCCAAAAACTTTCCTTAGCTTGTTTTTGGTGATAAATTAATGCCATCACGCATTCGGTGGATGAGAAATTTTTCCGCTTAACTGAAGTCAAACATAGGCTGGTGATTTCGGTTTACACAAAATCGGGGTAAATCACCATTGGGAATATTCTTTCATTCAATCACATACCAAGTGATTTACAAACGAAACGCGAACGAATTAACGACAGTCAATGACAGATTGACATCACTCGAAATCAGTAAGCTGCAAAGTCATGTGTGCTGGGATATGCACTTTAGACTAACAGAGACTGAAAAATCACGAACCCGAATGAGGCATAAATCCGATCTGAACTTGCTCCCTCATGCTCGATTCTAGAAGTCGGAACAGCAGGGATTCGTTTTACGTCGACAAAACCCCACAAGTAATAATTGACTTCATTTTGCGTCAAATACTGCATGTGATAGGGAAAGAGTTAGACTGATCATAGATCCCTGTTTGTGTGTATGTGCGTGTGGCAGAGCATGTGTGTACTATTACTGGACGCACCACAGGTGCCCAGACTTAACATCATCGTTTTCATGGAGAAGGAAGGATCCGGAGCCAATCGAATGATCAAATGGACATGGCAACCGTGGCGTCTAAGTGGTTCATCATCATGGTTTTCATGTTCACCCTAGAACATCATTCAGGTGATCTGCCCGTCAATGACGTTTTGCGATGCTCAAGACTTTGAACGATCCATGTCATTTTACACCACTCAATTCTGTTTTATCATATGCAAACGGGTCATCTGAAGACCGAAAGCATACCATGAAGTCGGAGTTGCCACAACAACCGCAGACTAAAAGGCAATCCAAGCCCATTTTCGACCCGATTTTAGATAAAAGTATCGCAAGGAATTGTTCTGCGGAACTGATCTCCCAGGGAACTACGCCTGTTTAACTGTGACACTTTGTCGTATACGATGGCGGGTTAGAGTGAAAGGCCAGTTACCGGTTTATATGCGACGATGATTTCACACGAGCAGTGGTACCAGTCAAGGAGGCGAGAATATATATTCCAATCTATATGTGACGTCATCGAATTTCGGAATCCAGGTGACACATCATCTAGTGATTGTGGAAATTTTGTCGTCATAATTTCAGACAACGAATAGCGCTAGTTAAGTAATTCAACCTAACTTGCTTGGACCATCCAGTTAACTAACTGGCCGCGGCCAGTTCCACGGTTCGAGTAAATCCGTCTTCTGTCATCACCGGTTCGGAGGCCTACAATTTTTTGCCGACCGCTTTCACACACATAATGCTATACCAATAATTGATAAACAACAAATGAAGAAAAAATAAGTACTGAAGTGAAATCTGAACAATAGACTTGCAAGGTAAACCATCGTAGCTGATAAATTGTTTGCTGCCCTACATATCAAAAATGTCGTCTTTGGGGCAGAAAAATGCTGTACTGTAGCCAAACTCAATTGATTTTGTTTGGGTACCGGTCTGTAAATGAGTGCGCGGAATAGGCATATTCCAGCCATGGTCTCAAAGTTCCAGTGCACCCATTGGAATAAAACGACAGTGCAGCAGTCACCGACAGTTGACTTTGGAAGTGACTAGTCTCGTAACGATTCCAACCAAGGTGCTCCAGGCTTGAAGTTCTTGACTGTGATGACTGTTCAATTATTGTCATTTTGGGACCAAACTTTATGCTATCAGCTTTTCACAAATCCTGGATTTTCGTATTCCGATTGAGAGAACGTTATTCGCAGTAGGAGAAATTTGGCCATTCATGTACAAAACTGAAAGCAACTCAAACAAACGAGACGTGCTATCATTTGTTTCCCTCGAAGCTAAAGAAGCAAATTTCACTTAATGATACCATGCGGATACAAAAACGATGCGAGCAAGGATAAGATGACGACACTTTGTCGAGCAGAACTTTGCGCTGATATGAGTAGACAATCATAATTATAGCATATGGACATTTCCCTATGAATTCCTTCATAAATTGACTTGTACCTGACACCCATACACCCGTACACCCACCCACCCACAGGATACACACACACACACACACACTAGGTAACGGAGTTCCTCCGAATGACCAGTGAAACTTCATCACACTACAAATCAGTTCATTCGGGATTTGTTGTCATTATGTCCATGAGTGGTCCTGTTTCCGAAGCTGGAACACAGAGTGCCAGAAAGATAGGCAGTGTTCATTTCTAACGCTCATCACTGCATGCTACCAGTTTGGTGGACCGATTGAATGACTTCTGCGAAGTTATTTTGTCACACGGCCTATCTTCAGAAATTGTACTCACAGTATTGGAAGGTGAAATTATAAGTTCATACTGGTTAAAACTGACATATGATATTTTGGTGCACGACGGATAGAAATCTGGTTTATTCCTCCCTCACTCTCTCATATTTATCAACGGGTTCTTATAATTGATTAAACTAACGTCTCGTGCATGACGATGAACCTTATTGACTTGCCATTTACTGACCTCAATACCGTTCCTTTCTCCACGGTGGTTTATCGCCTGTGCATATCATAAAATCACGCAAACCAACCAGCCAGTGAACCAACCAAACATCCACCCATCCAACCAGTAGCAGATACCACAATGATATGAGTTTTTTCAGTTGGAAAAAAGTCAAGAAAGAAAGGAACATGAGAACTAAAATGACCTTAAGAAAATCTAAATTACTCTCAGGTTATCATTGTCACCTGGGATGATTGTCACATTTATCATCATTAACACTGGAAACAACAACAATGACAAATGTAAATCTTGCCGGAATCCCACACAGTCATCCATATCGCGCAATTTGCTTTGGTCCCTAGAATTTGACTGAATTGACACCTTAAATGACCCCGGTTTACTTGCATCACATACACCACCTCTATGTGATACGATCCATACAAATAGTGTCCAAGTAAATCAATAACGTCATCGGTCCAGTGTAAAACCGGCGCCCGAACTGGCTGAAAATTTGTTGGGAGCACCACACCCTCATGAATGGGATCTTGATATTCTGTAATGACTAGTTAGGCTTACTACTATTTACGATAAACAATACTATCTACACATGTCATTCAAAAGCGAATTATGCAAAATTCGGTTTCTGTTAACGAAAAAAATGAGAAAGTAAATTACCATACATTTTCAATGCACCGCTCATAGTTGGGAATTCATAGAAGCATTGTACACCTGTTTCACATGTCTTGTTCAGTCTCGTGATCAATGCACAACCATTGAGCCCGAAATAGGACGTGAAGACAAGTTAGTGGAATATTACAACTTTTAGGCTATTCTTACCCGACTTTGTCGATTTACTGGACTTTATTACCATATATATATATATATATAATAATAATTATCGGGCAGTGGTTTTGCAGGACCACTGGTTACTGCTCCTGGGAGGATGATTCTTCTTCAGTGTGACTACGCTGTCCGTAGATAAACCGTCAAATTTGTTGGTGATCAAATTCACTAATGTGTATAAAAAGAGAAAATACATAGACAGATAGGAGATACGCAAATGAAGACCAAATACACACACGGCGGATTCCTGTACCACAGATCCAACAGTTAGATTGTACTTGAATATTGTAAGTAGTAAGCAAATGCAGGAAAATATTCATTTATTCTGGTCTGATTAGATGGTCATCAATTTTTACCATTGTATGTTTGTCTTTGCTCAGCAAGTCGATATTCTAATAATTTTGTTGCTTACTTCGATCAATGGAGCTCCTAAAGTTTTATCCACCAACAACATGTTGCTGGAAAATAAATATGACCGTGAATGCAGATTTTTTAAGATAGATTGAAAAATGACAAGTTTAGTGAATTTAGATTTTTTGTGTTCCGCAGAAACTGCCTCCCTTCGATGCACATCAAACGCGCGATAAACCATTAACTATATATTGTATGATTATATTTATTCAGGTAATCCGGACTGTTTTAACCGATGACGTCTTCTCATCGGATTAAGAAATGTGATTTTTCTTTCTCGTGCATCCTGAACAAGAATATGCATTGCTGAGGGAAAATAACGAGAGTTGACATTACCCGCTGACCGCTGCTCTGATGTACAAATCCAACAACGTGTATCTAAAATCGTAGATTTGCAGGACCAAAATTCGTAGGGCAGACTGGAACATTTGGACACCAATGTCAGTGGACGATTACATTGATGTATCTTTTAAAAATACAAACATTAAAATCACCCGGTATCATTGGTCCGGCCGCTTGAATGAACAAAATAAAAATTGTCTAGCGACTTCTTGTGATCCTCGCCAGCAGGCATCACAAACGAACGATTAGTTTGTCATGATCAAATTTCATGAACAGATCGAACAACTACCACATATTTAATCTCCCACTGATTAGCCTTGCCATGACTTATCCCGATTTTGCACGTCTCAACCAAAGTTCCGGTTACCCCAACTGTTCGCTGGCCACGGTTACAATGTAAAACTCCGTCAGTTGTATGTTATCGGCTGACTGACAATACACCAAATTGAATGCAAGTATCAATTCTGTTCGTTTCGTTATCCTTACGGTGTACAAATGTAAGCGTTTTGCTGTTCCTGTTGTTTTCAGAACTTTTGATAACAACGACACTGATAATTAGAACATTCAGCCACGCTTCAAATGTTCGTTCTGACAAGATGGAATTACTATTCTAATTAATTGAAAACATTGATCTGCAAATGCGAAGCGTAATAGTAACTGTGTCCTCAAAGGGCAAATTTCTCCAGCTAGTGAAATTTGTTTTCCGTCAGGTGAACGATCATAATTTTACGCTCCCTAACGAAATTCTTTCGAATTGTGTATATCACAATATGGATCTTTGAATCGGACGTTGTGGACTAATAATACCAAATTCATGTTTATTTCAATACCGGGAACTAGCACAGACTCAGCGAGGCTTAACTTTTAGAATACACATTCCCTTTCAGATTTCCAATGCAATTTACATATCCGTATTGTTTGTTGGTTGCTGAGTCTGAAAGTGATAGAGATTCCAAATAAACGGACGCGCAAAATCACTTTACTTCCAATCTGGTTACATTAAATTGTACTAGACTCGACGAAGAAATGTTAAATGTGTGAGTGTACATGACTATTATCCTATTGTACCGCTTGGTTCGATCAGATCTGGCTACACCTAGTTAACGTATGGGAACCGGGAAAAAATCACATTCGTCATGGTCTGTTGAATTCGGATCTGGTCCGCTAGTGGCCTCTAATGTTTGGAGCCCCGTGGTGAAGCCACTCTCGAATTCGACAGTTATTTTCACCCCATTCGACCGGAACGTGAACGTGCGCGTGTGAAACAGGTTCAGCAAGCACAGTTATCGCCATCCTTGCCCATCGTACCCCTGTCTCATCGGATATCTGTCGCCATAGTCGGGTTTATGATAAATTTCGTCTCTCTCTCTCTACCTCTACCTCTACCTCCCCAACTCGTTCTCTGCCTGACGTACGCGCTTTGCTTGGCCGCTAACTTGCTCGTTTTGCAAGATCCCCTGGATATCTCACATACCTAATGTATACGTGATAACTGCACACGATCACTCACCCGCGTCCGCTGGGCACTACATCATTGCACGAGCGTGACACGTTATTATCTGATATCCTTGATCGGATTGGTTGGTCAGATTAACCGGCAGACCAATCAGAAAGAAGCTGTTTCGATATTGACGCTCCTCAGTCTGATAAGGGACCGGTTTATTTGTTCGTCCGCTCACTCATTCGCATTTCGTGTGTATTTCATGCGACACCGATCTTGACGATAGCGCACATACAGGAAGACATACAGAACGCACACATGAACACGACAACAGGAATGCGCATGGACATGTGGATTTGCGCACGTTTCACGTCGCCGAAAACCACAGTTTGGATTGCCACATGACACACGAACAATCACGCATACGTTAACGTGAACATCTACTAACATACCAGCACACATGCGCACAAGTTTTGAAGAGATTATGGGCATATCTTAGCTCATCGCGGGCCCTCGACGAGATAGCCTTGCCATTCAGTCAGTCAGTCAATCAGCGAGTCAAATCTTGCATGGTTTGCACGAGACAACTGACTTTTCAACTACGAAACAAAAATTCGAAATAATTAAAACAAATATCGTCGGATCCACGTATATCAACAGCGCTAATGAACCTTGTGTCCAATGGATCATTTGACCAAGACCATGATCCGTTCGAACGAGTTGATTCGTAGTGAGACGGGATCGAAGAATAGCACTCCTGGTATGAATCATGTGCTTCGTTGCATCGAGTGCGGCTTCGAATCGATGATACCCCAACGATTCTCCGCACATTTGCCTTGTGCCATCAAACTTGACTCTTACGTGGTCTATACGTGTTCACAATGCTCGGCCTGTTCTACTTCACAAAGTTTGATGCAAGAACATGGCGAACTATGCCACACAGATCAACCGGTAAGTTCCAATTCCCACGTCTGTATGGTTTCATTAAATTTCGGTTGAAGTATTCACTTGTTGTTTGCTGTTTCTTTGGTTTTAGTGGCATAGATTCCATAAAAAATGAACCTTTTTCAATTTTTCCAACTACGGAAATGATGAGTCAGTGAGAAACAATGATGACTAAATGTTATTTAAGAAAACCGTAAACCTGACCAGCGGTAGACAGCGAAATTCATTTAGGACCATAGAGTAGTGAATTTCTTTTCCCTCTTACATATTCAACGCATTTCGACGAAGTACACTTGAACGGGAGACAAAAACGATAAGGAAAAAGATGTTGGATACCGAGTGAAGAATACTTTGATCCAGCCGAAACTAGCTAAGTGTTAGGGTCTATACGGCTATCGGTTTTTGATGTGCCCTGGGAAAAGTTGTATAGATTATTATCATCTTTAATTTTTTTCAAATACGCGCGTAAATGGTGCAAACTGGTTTTAATATGAAACAAAAAGAAACAAAAGAAACAAGCACTGTCGACAGATTCGAGGAAATGTTTGGCGAAAGCTGATTCACTATGACAGTGACAATAACAAAGCTTGGGAAATTCGTTTGAAAGTAGTGGATAAAAGTGGTATCAGATCAATAGTAAATGGGAAATGTGATCTTTTGTAGTAAAACATGAAAGGTATTGACGTGACCCAGGTCTGACAGCCATCATGAATTGTGGAAAAATCAACCTGCTTAGTGTAAAGCCGTAGTATTCGATCTCGATTCATAATGTGTACTTGATCAGCTGATGATTCGTCAACAAACGGAATTAGCGAGTCAGAATCGGATTGTGAATACATAGAAGAGCCAAAACCCGGTGTACAAATACAAGGATCTAACAAACAGCAATGACCACGAAACTGGTCACGTGCACCTGGGAAAATTTTCCCCTTTCATTCGTATGTGGCAGTACTTTGAAGTAATTATTGCTCTCTACCTATTGCATGTTTTGAAAGACATTCACAAACCGATAAGGAGTATCCAGTCGGAGATGAACATGCTCATCATCCTATGGTTTACCGTATGACGCACGAATACCGACTGTTTTGTATACTGTTTGTATATACGTCCCCATTGGTTGAATGAAGTGATTCTGCTCGTTAGTTATGAGATGCTGTTACTGACCTCGTAGTTACCAATCGCACTAGGATTACAAAATGGCCTCATCCTTATCGTAATCCGCGACCGGCTAGATGTGCTCACCATACTCCAATTAGCACTCAATTACGGGTTGAACAAACAGCTTAGTTTTCAAGAAAACAGATTCTCAACGATGGTTTTAGACTTTTCCGTTGCTGGTCTACCATGGTATCATCGTTCGTGCAATAGACGATCCGAATGAGATAACTTTTTCCGTTTTATCTTGTTTATCACAATTTATAATCATAAGCCACTGGAGGATGAAAACAAATGAAGATGGAGGATATTATTTTGAAGATGTTTACAAACTGAATTTTTATGCCAGTAGTTTTGTAAAGTAGGGTATTTCTCGACTGAATTAGGGGAAACGACTGGGATTGGGTAGACGGTCATCAACATGTCGTTTCAAGGTGAAAGTATCGATATCGAATCCTCTCAAAGCGGCTGTCGAATTAGTAGTTCTCATTAACAGTCCTCATTGAAGACAACCCGCTTCTTGTAACACGATCTACGCTACCAATTTATCACTAAAGATAACAAATAATAAAAAGAAAATTGGGATTGTAGACTTACAAAACTCATGCAAGTTCAATTGAAGATGAATACGGAAAAATGTTCTCTGAATTAGAACAAATCAACTCTGCTTCTAGTCAACAACGAAAAAAACGATACTCTGTGAAGGTAGAAAAATTTTCACATGCCAATTAATTGTCGCATTAGAAACCAGTTGAATAAAATTTTAATTAATCTAAGGAGTCGGCAAATATGAATATTTCATTGGCTGCTTTTAATTCCGTGTAACATTTTGAGAACCGTGATGGTACGAGTGTGCGACCGAAATGCGACATTTTTTGTGCGCAAAATTCTATACCATACAATCGGCCGAATAACAACAATGCATCGTGAATAGTAACAAAAAAGAAGCCCTAGCAAAATCATATTTCTATATTATTTGCTAATTAGCTGACCGATTTCTAATGGAACAGGTCAGTTTTGAAGGGGAGAAACGAAGACTACTTTTTTTTGGATGCGAGCAACAGGGAAATGATTTTGATGGGACAATATGAATTATTGCGATATAAAATTGGTAATTGCTTCATCCATGCTGGATAGTGCATCTATGTGGAGTCCATCACCGATGATAGTGGGAGCTTCTATTATTCAGAACTAACTATTGATGTGAACATGCTATACTTTAGGTGTATTGGGATAAATCGAATGGTTATTAGCCGGCTCGTTTTCGTCCAAACTGTACTCGAGTCACAGTTGCGGCGTGCTGAATATATAGGATCGAATGAGAAAAAAATAAATGTACAATTTATCCATTTTTTCGGCTATGAGTTAGGCCTTTATATCGTGTGATTGATCATTTTATGCTCTTGGGAATAGCTAGTCACAGATACATGGTCTCTTAGGTATCATTTTCGGAACAGTGTCACAGACCCACGGTGATACACGCAAACGAGCTGCATATCAGATTGTTGATTTATCCTATGGTTTGTCAGGTGAAAAAACGCAGTCGATATTAAGTAATCTGTCAGACAAGGATGTAGCTTTTCAAACACATTTATGTAAATTTAGTATGCTCACTTTCCACGTCTTTCAACAACTGAACTGATGTGTGCATGTGTATGTTTGAGTTTGCCGATCATGGAGTCACTTTTATGCTAGGTTCCATGTATCTTGTGAGAACTAGTTTCTTCTCGCATCTTCCTACTGGCATGTCAAGTTGATTAAAATGTAATATATATATATATATATATATATACAGCATGATAAAAATAATCAAATCTGGTACTTATTATGAGGTTTTATAAATGAAAAAAACATGCAGTCACCTTAGTTGCTGCCTATTCTTTACGTCGGTCATTTAACTAACCTTGACGTGCTCATTCCGTAAGTGGAGATAATACAAATGAAGTCAAGTGACAAAAATGTATCTCTCGTGACAAAAGAAAACAACAATTTGTGATTTATGTGCTACTTATAATTAATTTCAAATGTTCATATCTTCTGACGGCGACAATTCGAATCAAACGAGCCGATTTTCTAGGACAACAAAACAATTGCCGAAGTACACGTCAGATGTGTACTGATCACGTGGTCAGTGCACACCGATCACCGATCTGCACGGTTAAGGATGAAAACAACACAGTCTGATGATAATTTCATTTAAAGTGTTATTTCATGTCATTGTACAACGGGCACCACGAGGAATTTCCACTTTACACCTTGCAGAATCAAATTACTGTAGCCGTGAATTGGAGTAAAAAAAGATAATTTCTTCCCAGGGTATCATACAAATATTTTGAAATAATTTACGCACCTGTTTCTGAAGCCTGCCTTCAGGAAGGACAAAATAATGAGCATCTGATGCTTTTGGTTGTAAAACTATGTCACTATCTGGATACCCATCAATTCCCTTCCAACCATTCTTTCCAAGTGATTCACATGCACACACATTCGAACACATGTTGTGTGCATGGTTAGTTGCTGATGTGCACCGGAATTGGGCTTACTAGAACCAGAGAAGTACAGATGAAAAATTCGAACAGTGAAACTGTTTCTGGTTGTATAAAAATCGCTTTCGAAACAGATTGGTATTTTAAGACTGGTTATATGATTAGATACGTCTGCCTATTGTTCTACACACTCCGGAAAGACGAACAAACTAGAGAGAACAACCGTTCAACTGTCCTGGTTGAATGAAATTTGGGTATGGGTGTGTTTTTATTTTCAGAAGAGATCTTGGGGGACGGGGAAGCGAACAAGGAGGACAGGAATACACTAAACTTGAATGAACACTCCTTAAGCACCTAGCTTGCAGTTTCATGGGCGAACATAAAGTGCGCATTCGTCAAATACCGATTCCATCTTTCCGTTGCTCGCTTGAGAAGAGACGTCGGAATTAGTTCTGTTGACCCTGTTCGACATCCAACCATACTGGCCAATTCGGTTATTGTTTTTACTGTACAGGATTCCAGTGTTCTTGTATGGCGCTTTTCCATCCATGAACATCTGCTTGTGCTTTCGTGTGTGTATGTGTGTGTGTGTGTGTGTGTGTGTGTGCATCTGAACTCTGTCCACCCGTCTACTTTGAATGGATCGTAAATGCTAAGTGTTGGTACTTGTTATTGTTGTTGCTCTTGGTGCGATAATAGTAATAATAATGATAATAATTTTCTTGTATGGGAGATATTTTTCACAGTTATGATCGACGAATCTATCTAGACAGATGGAGGCATGTATGGTCGTATGTGTGTGCGTGTGTGTGTGGTTGCAGTTTTCGTTTGGTGGCTCAACATTTGTGAATGCTATGCACGGATGAAGTGTTGGATAGATACATGTGTGGGTGTGGATTGGTAAAACTCGACTGTAGAGATCATAAAACGGGATGATAGTTGCAGAGTCGGTTTGACGAGTGAACACTAGGTGTCCATATTCTCAACCCCACTCCTACCCCTTCTTCTTTCTGTCGCGACTACCAAGAGTGCCAAATCGTAGTGAATGTTGGTCAACCTCAGATCAGAAAGTCCAGTAGAACTGAGTACCATCAGTCGTATTGCCGCAGTATTTCTTTTTCTTACAAACACCTACATGTGGAGGAAGTATGCTGTCCCATTCCATATCTTCTTCCTCTGGATACCAGATGTTGAACAGTGAGGTAACAAAATAAGCAAATTCGAATTCAATTTGGAAATCTAGAGAATAAAATTGGCATTATTTTCCTCTAATGATGACGTGGTATTAGCAGATGCTTTTGTTTGTCTCGCTTTACCTGTTTGTGCGGTTGGTGGGATGAAAAATCTGGTTGATGAAGACGGGTAAGATAGTAACAATAATAGTAATAAAATCAACAGCAATAAGAATTCGGACGACGATGATTGCTTTGGTTGTCAGTGGTAAGCTTTTACTCTATGTCTCCCGACTGTCAAGTTCAAAGCAATGGGGTGACGGTAACCACATCCACATTAAGGATAACGACCGTGACGGCAGTGACGAATAAAATCAACGGAGCTAACACTAAGCTAAAACTGGCATTTGTGTGTAGTTTCATTTTGCTGAAACGATTTCCCTTCTTGCATTGTGCTCTCATTTCCGACTCCGTTGTACGGTGCAGAACCCAATTCAAGGGGGGGGGCTAGCATAGGAATTTTCTGCTTTGTTTAGATCGAACATAATTGCCTAGAAACCTGACAGAATAAAACCAGATTCATACCGGGTGTTCCGGATAAGAGATTGAAAAGAGACTGAAAACTGATTTCACTTCTATCGACAACTAAACTACCCCGGGCTTCATTCTAGTGAGCATATAGTAGACAAGGGTAAAGTCAGCATAGGACACACTATATCCGTGTAATACCATAGTTAGCCAGATGAAATGGAATCAGATGCACACGAGGGAAGGATTCGAATTACCACCACCAACGGCGTATTGTGGGCATAGAGCGAGAATAAATCCATGGAATTTAGGTAGCAGCAACACCGGGACTAAACAGGTGTTCCGTCATATGAACTCATCGATCACACTCATGTTCACAGATGTTACTCACTTTGCACAAGGCATGACAGTTGCATTCAGACAAAGGAAAAAGCATTATCTCGACTTAGTGCGATGAAGATTATCTCAAATTACCAGCAGTTAACAGTTTTGGCTGGTGGCCCTGCAACATATTCCGGTCAACCAAATAATATCAAAGATAATCGTTCGATTAGTTATATGAGATGAAAACTAGTAGGTATGGAGCTTTGATCACGGTCGTCAGGGTCTAACCACTTTATATTTGTGCATTAAAATTAATTTCTGACATTTGTTTTTCATAGTTATTGACAAAATTACAAAGGATATGTTTATTTAGTCCAACTTTTACTGTTCAGATCATCTAGTGCGATCGAACAATTCATATCCGATTAACTATGAAAATCATTTCATACAGAAGCCATTCATTCGCTCAGCAATGCGGACATAAAATAATTACGATTGTTCTAATATACTCACTAGGCGACTGTTTGCTCATTACCAGGAAAAATTGAATTCATACATTCCCGGATTAGTTTGCGGTAGTCTACCAGGTCACATGATAGCGACGAAATAGTATCAAAACACCACGGTCAACAACAGTGAGAAAAACAACAACGACGAAAACAACAACAACAACAACAACAACAACAACAACAGCAAATTGGTCGTGCCCGAGTGGACTTTGGACGAATTTTGACCGTCTTCAACAACCACAGTCTGATAACACAACAATATAAGTTAGACATTAAGACTTTTCCGGTTATCCACGAAAAACAGGTCACCTGTACGTGAAAAGCGAAGTCCGTAATGTTGATCAGAAACCGATCATTTATCTCTCCGACTGTCCCTTTGTTGATCGGTCTCGTTTTGTCCAAAACGGAGTAACACTATTTATCAATCGTAAACATTAGACCAGTTAAGGCTAAAATTTGACATCGACCGGCCTTCCAAACGATCGATTTGTACTCCAGTATATTTCATTATGAAACTCGATCTCGTGCTTATACACGTAAATATGTGTTTGTGAATATGCACAGATAGGTGTACGATTGCCAGGCCATGTTTAGTAAACAAGTTTTGTCGGAGTGACATAAGATTAATGATAATTTTCGAAATTCCAACACCTATGAACAAGCTGGTTCCAATCATCACTAGTTTGATAACAACTTGCCAGATAGTGGGTATGCTTGCATCAGACCATAGGTTACCTCCAATGACCAGTAAAAAATATTTCGCTGTAATGCTTCCACAGTCTCGTTTACTATTAAACGATTCAATCTGACCAGGAATCAGTTTTGACTGGAACCTGACTTAAGGATTTCACTGTTATTGGGCCTCATGCGGAGAAGCACTTTGCCACAGGAATCGATTTCTGTAAGCAACGGTCTGTTACTGTACAAAGACCATCAACGGATAAGTACCACATCATACGGTGCTAAAATTGACTACGGGACTGAGAATCGGCCCAGATACTCACCACTGTCCATCGCGGTTTGAGCATGGTGAATATGAGTCCTTGAGTGTCCCGACAGAGCCAGTTCAAACAGCTGCAGAATCTTTCCAAAGTTCACAGTTGTGACCTGAACAATGATATTGTATGGGGAAGCTTTCTAAAGTTACAGCAAATCGTCTACTACTCAAAATGTTATGCACATGTAGGTATGTATGTGCATTTGTATGTATATATGTACTGCATTGTACTCTCGGGTTCTTGCAGACACGTGCTTACATTTCAACGCTAAAATTTTCGCTTTCACGATGCGTTAGTAATGAGAGGGGGAGATGCAGTAGTAATGCAGAGTAAATCAGAAATGGGTGGCTCACAGCTTGGCATTGACCAGATTTATGGTCACGAGTGTTCAACCGAGCCAAGCTGGTTGGGTTACGTGTTGCGTATGTCGGACACTCGTCTACCATATCGTGTCCTATTTTGTGTTCTTTTCACGGAATGAAAGAATCCATATGGGGTTCAACAGATGATGTGGCAGCGCGTGATGAGAAAATGTACAGCGAAGTTAGGTAAAGTAGGTGTCTCACGTCTTCGTGGTTGGGATCCGAAAGACTCGTCAACTAGCTGGCTGGAGACACTGAAGGATATGGCAATGAACCGCTAACAGTGGGGATCATGTTGTCATTTTCTATCGAACCAGAATGATTGGAAGGGTGTATTTGTACAGTTAGACTGTTTTCCATGTGTTGGCTGCAGCAGCATCTTATCTTTTCCCGCCTGTGTAGGTCCACTCCCTGTTCCCCTTGGATATTCACACTTTTATAGAAACTTGCAACTCTGGGGAAAGGCATTGGTCAGTGAGGCTTGCCTTGCTGTTTAACGATGAACGATGATGGTGATGATGATGATGATGATGATGATGATGATGATGATGATGATGACCGAAGCAGGGAACAAGTTGATTCTGGAGAACATGAATTGGAAAACTGATCTAGTTCTTTTTTTCTGTGTGACATTTGAAGAGACTATCACGTACCGAATGGGAACGGTAATGGCAGATCTCGAACGCAAATTTCTTTGATGCCTTTGTTTGTAGACCACATTTCGTTTGTTAGATCAGCAAGTGGGATTGGAAGATGTCTGATCAAAACGATTGCACGTAGCAGCAGTTGAGATTATTTTATGGTAGTCCACGAGAGAATACAAAACAACAAGAAAGTAAAACTGGTATTACGCATTGAAAACAAGAACAAAAATAGCATTTCGTGCAATATGGAACTGCGTGAGTTTTCGAATTTGAAGAGAAAGACGCCGCAGTTTGGATGCAGTCAATAATAGGCAAAGACCAGCGAAGGTCACAATGCAAAGAGACCTCACTGTATATAATAGTAGATTGTGTGAAGGAGGACATTATGTGGGATGCACGGAATGTTACGAAAGTTAGCCGGCAGTGGCCAAACGGATTAGGTCTTGGCGTTTGGACATGAAGGTCGCGGGTTCAACTTCTCCCACCGCCGGTCAATTTCCCCTCTTGGCAGCCCTATGCTGGCCGCGGCCCCCTTCCTGAGGATTGATGTACGTTGTTCTTTCATTAATAAAGGAAGTAAAAAATAAAATGAGTCATGACGTAAATGGTGTCAAAATATTTGGATTCATCAGGTGAAAGATCACTTTGTTCTGAGAAGTTTGTGACATTTTAAGGTTTATTGTCAACAGATACCAGGTGTTATATAGTAATATTATCGGCATACTGGATCACAGAACCAGATAAACTACTGTGAAGGTTATTTACCTAGGAAGAACGAATAAACAGCATCTTAGGAGGCACAGGGCTAAGTAGTCAGAAATTTTGATTAGTGTTTTGGTTAGGTCTATTAAAGTAGTCAGTAGGTCATACTAACAAGCATTCAAAAGAATGAAGGTTTCAAATGAAGTTACCCAAGGGTGGAATCATTGATGGAAGATTAATCAGGAAAAACATCGGACTGACCTCCAGAGTTGTTTAACGGTTTGTAAATAGAGTGCAGTAAATATGACATCACATCAAGCGTAATCATATCATGTTTGCAGGCTAACTGGAAATAACTGGATGGATTCGAGAGAAAGGGAAGAAGGCTTAAGAAACACCGATTAAGGGATGCTCTGAGTTTCAAGATCAAACTGAGAGAAATGGGATTGACATTCAGCTAGAAAAGTGGAAGTTTCCTCACTGGGATTCGGAAAAGCTTTCGTAGTTTCCCAGCAAACCGGAATAGAGAGCAATATCAGGTTGTCGCTAATGAAAGAGGCTGTGATTTCAGATGGAACACGGGTACCGCATTTAAGAATACATGAAGATAAAGCACCTGCCCCGACTTCGGTTGCAACCTAGGTAGTTTTAAACAATTTCAAAACCTTGTCCACTTCAACAGGTCCGATACTATCTAGTACAGCCATTGGAGAGAACTAACGATGGAGCATATGTGGCAGGTTTAACGAATGTTACATTGTCATTATTGGTGTTGAATGAATGAAGAAGGAGCCTTTTTTTCTGGCCACCAAACGTTCGAATATCTTTGCATGACAAATTTGCACTCCATATTGTGTTTAGAAATTGATCAGCAAAGATAGAGTCAACATGACCGATTGCATTTTTGATGAGATAACGCAGTTCCTCAACAGTCACAGTGTCACCCGCTTTGCCTGCCTGTTTTTTTTTCAATCGCCTAGTCGTTTCACATAACGGGAAGTGCCCCTCTCGCAGTGCAGAAAAATGTACTAAAAGGAATAACAAAAATTAAAAAAGACGTCTAATGTGAGTTAGGAGCTTTGCGGAGTTGAAGAAGGGCAAAGTAAATGAAAACCCGGGGAAAAATTTTTATCAAGAAAAATTTTTACAAGTTGAACGTTTACAGAGGACAAGTTGCGCAAAAGGAGTTTTGTTTACTTAGATATAACATTATCATTATGAGGAAGACCAGATTAGATTTTTGATCCCACAACAATCAGACACTGATGATCATTGGTAGGGATATTTGTACGAAAGAATATTAGACTGGTTAGAGAGGGCTATCAGTATGGACAATTTCACGAGTAGGTGAAATCCGTGCATCCCTCACGTCAAATTCGATTGGTGGGACGAAAGAAATACGGTCAATATCTTCTACCATTAGTTGAAGGTTATCATCCCAGTGCGGGACAATGAAGAAAATGAAACAATAACAAATCAAACTAATTTTGGTTTGAGAAGCAAATGCTATATGAATAAGATTCATAATACTGGTGCAAAGAACGACAAAACTGGGGTTGACAAGACGAGGTTAAGCTGTCAGTGTCATTGCATGGACAGAAGACGAGTATTTCATCGGAGTCATTCTGCCAGGATTCTTTAACGCATTCGACGCATGTGCTATGGTAAATGCGCTAATCCAATGTGTCCGGCCAGTTAATCATTTTCTTCAAAAAGGGGACGATCATCGGAGCTGATAACTCATGAAACAGCTATTCTGGTGAATGATTTCCAGTGGAGGACACCCAACTAATCTTCGTGACACCCTTTCTTTGGACGAACAGGAGATCTCGGATGGTAGAAATCGATGGAGTATGAGGATACATAGTCCATATTAGAAAGTTTGTGTTGGCGACTAAACTAACTCGACCAGTGGACAAATTGCAATCTGACAGTGTTACCAGTAACAACGGATAGCACAACCAAATACATATATGCCTGTCCGTATATACAGTTTGATTCAAAGCATCAAAAAAATGAATGCTCATCAGCCTGTTTTACTATTCAGTTTTACATTGCAAGTAGTGCACATTTGCGACCGTTGAAAGTTAGTAACATTTCTGTTAACGGAGAATAAATGTGGCTGAATTTTCGTTTATCAGGAGTAAATCGCCCAGCTGTACCTGACTGAAAACCATACGTATCAAAACGACAGTCTTTACTGATAGTGTTATATTGTGTTTTCTGAGCAATATTGCACAAAAATTTACCATGTGGTGAATCCCTTTTGTTGATTTGCTACCAAACTCTTTCGGTTCACATCCAATCTGTCCGATTTGTATGGTCGTTCATCTTATACTGTGTTCTGGTTTTACTTCATGGTCATGCCATAGGACTCGCGAATTAGAGATGGGGCGAATGGTGAATGAATGAAAGATGTGAAATGAATACTTTCCTAGAAAAAACTTTATGATTTACACTTACACCAAGAGTTATTGAGATTAATTCCATCCTGGCCGAGGTAGTATGCTAAACAATTAAAACTGAATACAATTAGGCAGAAATTCAAAAAGAAATTGTAAGAGATCAAGAATGTTAATTGCAGTGACCTGCGATAGTCAAGTGCATCAACTGTCTGTTACCTAAAAAAACGTCGAAAATTTCAATCCTGCACCGATCGATAATCGGGTAATAGATGTCCAACTGCTATCACCCGGCTTGTTACCATACTTGTCTTATCACAATTTTATATAGTTTTATACCACTTCAATTTTTATAGACATGGTAGCCCGTCCCCTACCTCCATCTCCACGCCGTGTAGTAGACTCTATGGGCGATGACCATATCCCGTCCATTACACTCAAACGTTTCGTAAGTCATTAAAAATATTTCCCAGCCAGAAGGACCATTCGGTCTCCGCCGTATCGGGAATTGAATTTTGATCGCTCCAAATCTGAGATAAATGGTCTTGTTGCCAGCAGACTAAGCGTCTCTCAGTGGCTGTAAGATAGATGGGAGCAATTTATTTTTCCACGAAAAGCAAGAAGCAGCTTCAGAAATCACGAATCCCGTATGCATTGAATTACTAGTGTTACGAAATATTTTGGATGGACCTTTTCATTCCGATTATTTCAAATCGATTGCCATTTGGATCATAAGAAATATCACCGAATCTGGCTGTGAAACTCAGACAAAACACTTCAATTGGGAATTTTACCAGTCAGTTTCCAGTTAACGACATTCTGATTATCACACGGCACGACTGATTTTTATTTCAATCTCGTCAAATGTGTCGGAGACTTTCAACATTTAGGAAAAGTTACCAACTTGTGGTCGTCTAGTAGTTCCCTGTGCTCGTATTATCCCTTTCCCCACTTTCAAAAGGCTAACACGAACAGTTTTTTGGTATCGTTTCTATTTGACCAGAGAAGCGAGACTCTAGTAGACCAGAATGTTGGTCACTATAATTATGAGTTAATCAAATTCCAAATCACATGTCACACGTGAACAAAATGGCTCGGAACGATACCGGATAAATTGTTGTCATTACGTATCGGGTCAGAATTTCTGATAATTTTGGGGTTAGGGTAGAGTGCTTGTTATTGCGCATGTCCATATCCAATCATATCCACTATCATAAAATGTGTTCTTCGATTCAATGATGAAAACAAGTTAAAAAAAATAAGTAAACAATACATCAGACAGTAATTAAGTAGTCTTTCTCATATGATTCTGGTTGATACCAGTGAATTGATAACCTATTAGCCGAATGAAGAAACTACTATTAACGATTAAAGTAAAGTCAAAAGTAGTAATAGTAGCACTGGTAGTGGCAACGGTAGGATTAACTGTAGCAATGACAATACTAGTAAATGGTGGTAGCAACAGTAGTAGCATTGATGGTGGTCATTGTATTACCTGTAACGATATTAGCGGTGGCCAAACGGATAAGGTCCTGGCGTTTGGACGTAAAGATCCCAGGGTTCGAGTCCTCCCACCACCGGTTAACTTCCACACTTGGCAGCCCTCTGCTGGCTGCGACCCCCTTCCTGAAAATTGATGCATGTTATTGTCTCCTAAATAAAGGAAGTAAATGATAAAAAAGATATTCAGTGTCAGTAGTTTCTGCAGGGAATAAGAATAGCACAGACTAAGCTTTCATTGGGGACAATATCATAAAGGTCCTTAATTAGGATACAATGGATTCAACAAAGATAAATTGCTCATTATGCCAAATTCAGTAATGGATTTGGTGAGCAAATGCGAAGCGGGTTCCTTTGTCTTTGCGACCGATAGCATTTTGCCCTCTGAGATCATTTATTAATCGACATCAAGGTCACTGGGCGACGAGACAGCATGGTAACTCCACACAGAAACAGATTTGATTATAAAACTTGCCTTGAAAAAGACTATCCACGGTAGTCGAAAACATGGCGCATTACATCTAGCAACGACATGGTGTTATTAAACATTATATCATTCACAATAAAAATATCTTTCTTTTCCCCGAAAAGTTGTTTACTGCCACGGTAACTTAAAGGGTTTCCAATGTGAAAATAACTTAGACAGGCAGTCAAAACTATGAGCCCAGTGAACTAACTCCACCTACACAGACTAATATGACCGCGGTTCATTCTAGGTTCACTCGAACTGCTAAATATCTAACTGGAGTTTCATAGCTGTTGAACTCGCTGTCTGGTCTTATTTCGTGGTTGAGGGGGGGGGGTGGGTGGAACATAGGTGAGAGGATCAACGTTCATTTCCACATGTTGATTCAATCACTCCTTGTGTGTGTAGTGTGTGTGTGTGTGTACTTGCGTGTATGCTCGGATAGGGTCATTTTCAAAAGTTAAGGGATCTGGCAATCTTCTATCCGTCAAACAGTTGAAGCCTACGGGCAGACCATTACCTATGCTTCGACTAGTCTTCTTTCAAGTAGACGAAGATGATCTAACACCCTCCTCTCTGGTCATCTTGTGCTTTGCTATAATCTTCTGCCTACTGGTTACCGAACAGCACGAACATGAAAATGATGCATCATACCGTCACGAAATGTGATGCGTTCAACTGTAATTTGAGGTTCGACTTTCGGTAGGCTTGTTAACTTTTGTGTGTGTGTGTGTGTGTGTATGTAGATAGCTAGGACCAGATGCTTCTAACCTTCTGCTTGTGGTACAATCGAATCATTCTTGGTCATCTGCCCGAGAGAGATTGACAGAGGAAGGGGATGGCACACGAATCGGATATAGTGAAGTCAAAGCTATTGATCTCCAGCGACAAGGTGCGATTTATAAACAAAAGATTTCAGCAAGCAATAGTGGATTAGATCCGTTCAGACACACTTGGGGGTATAATGGGAACACTATTGAAAATCACTCTTGTGTTAATCTTGACGGAGAATAACTTGATTAATTAGCCACATGTTTCAGATGCATTTCTGGTCCACCTCATCAGTAATTCAACCAAAGATTCCCTTCGTACTCAAGTAACTTAGTTCCCGTCGATGAAAACGATCTGTGCAAAGCTATCTACATTCAGCTGACTCCTTGTAGCTCAGGTGGAAACCACAAGTGAGTCGCAGGAACCCCAAGTCATATAACTCTTGTAGGAACTAGATAACAATCTTGAAAGAAAAGTTATTGGGAACTCTTCAGCTCTGATTTTTACCGCGCAAGCTAAAGGATTAAATTCTCTCGGAATAGAACGATTACTGAAGTTCCGGTACGTAATTATTCAATTTGTTTCCTACTAGTTTTTTAGTTTTCGCGCTACCCAAATGGTTGAACTGATAAGGTTCATGTTTATACATCAAACATGCTTATGCATGACCGTGGTGAAAGGATCATGCCCGATGAACGATAGGACCCAGAAAGCTAATAGGATTGGGAAATCGCAACCTTAACCTTGGAACCTGGAGTTATGAAGTGGTCATATGAAGTCTGAAATAATCAGGTTGCAGACGATTTAGTCTGAGACGATGAAACTGATAGTATCAAAGCTAACATCAAAAATCAGTGGTAGGCTACAGAACCTGGAAAAATAGGTATCGACATGTTCCTTATTCAGGATTGCACAACTAAAGGACTTTTCATTTAGGAGAAACATCTACTGAATTATCACGTCAGCGCATCATGCCTTTCTTGGATAACATAAAAATCCAGGTTTAATGCTTTTTATGTGAAATATGCTCTGCAACGAGGCGTGCTTTAAAACAGATCATATCTAGATGGACGAAAATTACGTTACTCAAAACAACACGTTTATTATGACCTGGTAGGAGCATTTTGGAAAAATATTTTCTTAGATTACCAGTTTTCTTAGGATTTGGGGAACGTGTAGGTTACCTCAACGATCAATTCTATTTATTCGCATCGGGCTGAACAAACGGAGTGGATATAAAAAGAGAAATTTTATGTTGAAAGTGTCCAATTTGCAAACCTTTTACGAGCTACCACTTGCCATGCGTTTATCAACGAAATTAATGGGTTGCCAAATTGACGTTCTCAGTCTTGTCCATTATTCGGCAAGATAATTGCATTCCCTCATTTAATATATGATTAATTCAAACCCCATATCCCACGGAGGTTTGAAGCATCCATTATTTTCCTCTTTATCGGGCTAATGTTGCAGTAGTCTACCTCAGGATTAGGAAGAAGAACCGAAATCATTACGTTTCAACGACGAAAGTACCTTTGCAGTCAGTTTTGGATGTGATTGCCTCGCACGTGGAAAACATACGCCTGGTGTATTTCGTTTGTTTAGTATTATGTAAATGTTGATTTTGTTTATTCAAAACAACTAGTATGTTTGATCACAAAAATGAGATTACGCAAGGCTTTTTGTTCAGTTCGCCGTCGGATACATAATGGATTTTCAACTCATTGTTCCACTGTCAAGATTTCACGTACGAGACTAATGTAAAGCAACTGAATGATGCCAGCGTTTCAGGATCTACGGTGATAAATAAACTCGAGTCGCGTTCTAATACCAAATAATTAATATCAGCCTATAAATACAAATAGAATTTTGTTTGAATATTCCATTAAATAAACCCTTCTGACGACCAAGCGAGCTGGTTAAGATTCGTGAATTCAAACTCGGATAATGGAGCGGAATCTAGTGTATTCCAGATCGCGTCGGGCAGACGACGTGCAGGCGGTGGTCAAGCGAACAAGTTTGTAGTGTTTGGACGCGAAGGTTGCGGGTTCGAGTCCTCCATCGCCGGTCAACTTTCCCACTTGGCAGCCCTCTGTTAGTCGCCACCCCCTTCCTGAAACATGACGTGCAGTGTTATGTTATTAATAAAGGAAGTGAAAGAACCTGAAGATGATATGTAGATTTTTAAAATATGAAAAACAGCGTAGCTATGAGCCGACAGTTCGATTATCTCGGATAGCCTCTCCCTGGACAAGAGTACAATCGAATGATCATTTGAGCATAAAACATCATCCAGAGTAGTCGGAGAGGTCAGTTACTAATAAACATTCCCAACTACACCGTGGTTTTCATGTTTTCCAAAAACTAAATAAACCAGAATATTTCTTAGGATCGTTTCAAACAAGTTCATGACATTCTCTTACACCTTCGAGAAACCTGTAATTAATCGTTAGATAAAAAACATCACAGAAAGATCATTCACTTCCGTATGATATATCCTCGTAATACCCGAAGCTGGACACAGTGAATAATCCTATCATATTTTGTCACAAAATGGTACGAAATATGCTTACGCAAATCAAAAATATTTGGATTGATTTACCATTTAGTGTCATCTGATAAATTTGTTGAAAGACAGTCGATTTTCCCGGTGACTGAATGCTACAACTGAAATCCATTGCCCCAATTTCCAGTATTTTAAATGGGACTCAATTCGGTGCCTACTATGGTTTAGTTTTAAGCAAGGCTGAAACGGATGTTTAATGCTTCAATGGTTGTACTCGTTGAACTTAGTCGACAGTTTCTGGATTTTCAAAGTTCCCTCACAAGTAACCATCAAAGGATATCATCATAAAGGTACCACTTCTCTCGGATACGGACTTATCAAACTTCAATCTGGTGGGAAGCAGTTGGATAGTTCTCTACACTCGGCAAGGAATGTCATGAGTATACCACTCTGCTCAAGAGGTGGACGCGACACGTGCACTGAACAGTGTTATATACCCGTTAGTGGCTAATCTGCGGGGGTTTGTTGGCTAAGAGTATGCGCTGTACTGGAAGGGTCTTTCACGCTAATCTTACCTCATCTTATCCTATCCCGCCAAGATAGATGATAAATGTACGAACGTATGTGTTTGCACGTGAACCTTCAAATTGCAACGGAGAGTGGATTAGAGTTCCACTAAACAGGCTCTGATCAAAGCTGTCCCGAAGCTGATATTAGAAGTGATGAGTTTGCTGTGTGTGTGAGTGTGTGTGTGTCTATTCAACCTATGTGATTAAACCTCAGGGGTTGCGTGATTCAATGAGGTCGTCGGATTATCCATGTTTCTGGAGATCTGCTTAGGCATATGTATTCAACAAAGCTTATGAACAAATGATTTTGAGCTGAAGTGTGTTCGCTGGTGGAATGAGTGTGACATGACAAACATTTAACTGTCCGCTAACGGCATTGCCTAGCCATACCACTCCCGCCCTACTTTTTCCACGTACAAACAGAACATCGGGTTCACATTTTCGAACTGGTCACAACGACAGCTCGGTAAACATCCGGTGGCGGATTACTAACCCGAGGTTTGAGAAAAACGTGCTGACTAGCCGTGGATTCGACTGGACAATCTTGGTCAATATAAGCCATAGTTTTGATGACAGGGAATAGTGAAGGGTGGACTATTCAACATTACAACAGTTGAAAGAAGGAACAAGAACCGGGGATTTTTTTTCTCCTGTGATGACCGCAAAAGTCTTTTATTCACCTATGACACAATGAACTCAAACTGATTACCAATAGTGAGTGTTCACAAACTGCTCACTGATTAGCAGTACATTTCGATTGAATTCGTTCCTAAATTCACCTACGATTTGGATGGAGTCCATTGTCATTATACACTTGACGACTGTTGAGCTCTAGTTTTCCGTCTCAAAAAATCACTTGTGCCAGGGGTGTTGAGTAATAAAACCCGGGAATTAATCGTACTTCCTGCGGAGCGAAACATTTTCGGAATATTGCTCATAGTCAAAAGGGGTAAGCGTCCCATGATAAGGAATAGAGACACGAATTTCATAAGTGGAAAAGATCCAATGAAAACTGCTTGCATGAGACTTACTAAAAGCTTATGAGGATCATCAAACAATGTCTTCCAAACACAAGGCCCCTTCATTCTTCTCGATGTGATCATCTCGATTTTTGATGGAGATATCACTATCCTAACTTTTGAATTTGCAATGAAATACAAATTGAGAAAACACAAGTTGGCGAACAAGCTCGTTTTCAGTGATTCGTACTCATGCCATTACATCACTATGTATATCTTGACAAAATATTTTCACTATAGGAAGGATTGGATTAGTCATTTACAAATATGGGTGGGGAAGGGATTTGTGGTGTTAATTGTTTTGTTGTCTAGGGTTTGTATTGGGTGGCCCACCCCCCGTCCCAATACAAACCCTAGACAACAAAACAATTAACACCACAAATCCCTTCCCCACCCATATTTGTAAATGACTAGTCCAATCCTTCCTACAGTGAAAATATTTTGTCAAGATATATATAGTGATGTAATGGCATGAGTACGAATCACTGAAAACGAGCTTGTTCGCCAACTTGTGTTTTCTCAATGTGCTCAGTGGTAATTTTCAAAGAAATACAAATTGGAAGCAACCGGATGATTGTCAACTAGACAGATTTACTGGTATGCTATATTTATTTCTAAGGCGAGTGTATGAAATTCGTAAATTCATCACGATACGAAGCGAGCAAAAGAATGTCCACTCTTTGGAATCGACTTCCATTTCACGACTTAATTAAAACGGGAATCGAGAGAAATTCAAGGTGTTGTTCTATGAAGTCTAGCTAGTCGGAACGCTACAGTCATATAAATGAACTGCCGAGCCTGGTTATGTTTGCTGTCATTTGAGATTGTGGAAAGAAATCATCACTAGGCAAACATGTCAAAGTATTTTGGTGTTCTTTCTTGACACGACAATCACACATTGAAAAGTGCGACGTGAATATCTTAATTTGGCATTTGGTTAAGAGGAACTCGAGAATTTGGTGAAAACAATGATAGTCCTCCTCTTCGTCCTGTCTGTTGGGAACTGAAAACAGCCAGTCTGACTACATTTTTGAGAAGAATAACACTTGCAAATTTTTACCAGTCACAATTGGCATGAATGCCATGGAAAGAGGATATTCCAGCCTCTGTCGGACCTTAATCGTATATTGGTAAACAGTCCAATGCTATATCGATAGGTCAGTTTGGGTAGCCAGTAAGCTGAAGACAAGGCGTCGTTTGGAGCTGTTTACACTGACAATACAGTCATTGGTATTATTACTATAACTGCTACAATAGTACTGTCATTACTACTACTAATAATAATACCATTACAGTAGGGAAGAGAGAAGAAGCGAGTTGGGAAATACTAGTGTTTAGCGAACGGAAGGACTTAGGGGGTTAATCAAGGGACAAAATACAACTTTCTAAAGTGGCTGTAATAAAATCTAAGGATCAATAGAACACCCATGGCAAAAGGAATAAGGACCTCCGGAGGAACGTGGCTGCAGTAAGGCACTAATGGCAAGTGTACACTTCGTACTAACTTTCAGTGATCTCTTGGCAGTGTGACATCTTGTGCTGCGATAAATTCCTATCGTTCATGGCAAGCCCACTGAACTTTAACACCCAAAATATTATCATCGCTACTGGCACTGCCACTTATAATAGTACTAATAATAATGACGGCGGTAATGCTAATAATAACAATAACGTCATCGCTTTCGCCAACGTTATTGGTATCAGTTTTTTTCGGTTGTTTTATTTCCTTTGCAATCACTGATTGATTATCCAATGATCTAGATTAATGTGACCAGCCCTTCGGGAAGTACCGTTTTGCATTTGGACATTTCGTTTCAATGGAACCACCCCGTTTCGAATTACACACTGGTTTTCACTACAATGGACGTGATTCCGTTGGAGTGCTGATAGGTCCCCTTTTGGCTCTATCTCTCTTTATCAGACTTTTCCATTCTATCTTTCTATCAGGCGCGCGAGCAAAGACACACACACCCACACAAACGTATTCAATGGCCTCAACGATTGTCGGAACGTGCCGGTACATGCGGCCGTTTCGTGATGTAACAATATTCATAGCATGGCCACTCATCCATCTATGGTATCAGCCCACCTATCAAATAATCAGCAGTCCTTTTTATTCATCGACGATTCCGAATGTATCCAGTATACGGATATGTATATAGGTATGCGAATGTATGTGTGGGTTCACAAACGCGTATGCATCCATGTGTGCGTAGCTAAACAAAACAAAGGAAAAAGCAATTGTGAAAGACTGATTGTATTTTTGAGGTTCGGTATGAAATGGAAACGGGACACGATGGGTACTGTGCACGAAACACGCAATCAGACATTATCCGGTTAACGGGTGTAGTGTGTGCACCTACTGAGTCTAAAATGTGTGCGTATGCTACCGATCAATAAGTTTCCCAAGTATACATTTCTAAACGGGCTGAGAATGTGCATATTGCAGACAGATTGTTGGCTCATATGTCAGTGCCCGGAAGTACATTGTATGGTGGTCGATTATTCTTACATCCCTGTAAATATAGTCGAACACTGACCGGAACACTTGGTTCTGAACTGGCTTTGCCAGCATGCAATCACATACACTCCCTTCCCCCGCCGAAATCGTGATTATCCTCAAACTAAACTCATACGGATAAGCGAAAAATGACTCGGAAATTTCCCGATACACATTTCTGGAGTTTGCTCGCTTCGATGAACGGTGACTTTTGAAACTTCTTGCTCGCTTTTATCTTCTGGACTGTATATACTTTCATACATGTTGATTCAGCTCCTTCCGATACATAAATGACTTGTAATCTTTTGGAGAATATCTCATAAACACGGAACAATTTGGTACAATTAAGTGTTCTTTGGACTTTCAGTTCCCAATAGTTCGCCAAATTCGCTTTTTTTCTGAGTGAGAAGACGAAAATTCTATGCTTTCAGTGCCAAATATCATTTGCATGTACCAGATTATCTATACATCTATTTCGGTAACACAAACAGTTACGAGGTGCTCATGAAGTGTTTCGTCAAACGTGATGGTAAACCCAATAGAAACACTGGAGCTTTTTTCATTTGCCTTATTAGGAATCAACACTAGGACAAATCCATCAGGCTTGGACTAAAATGTGAACCTTAAACAAACGACTATTAGTCGAACATTTTGCCCAGTCGGCTAACTGATCTGGTCCTCGACGGCTTCTCGCACTTCAACACTACTTGACATAGCACCAATTCTTTACTGATTTTGCAATGTCGCTAGTCTTTACTGTCGGAGATCGATTCCTAAGAGGATGGCTTTTTCGTCCAGTTGACATTTTAGACCTGCTACCACTTAAAAAGATCGTAGTAAATGAGATTCGGTTTGCTTAACCGATATGACTTTTCATTTCATTATCTACTCAAACAATAAAACATATGCCCATTCGTTCATTCACTGATATAACAAGCAAGCCCAGAGGAAATGGTGTTCAATTATTTTCAAGAACCCATCCCTTTTTCCTCTAGTTTCTTGCCCTACTGAGCGGTGCATGTTAACGGTTGAGAATAGACAGCCACACTTCCGTCCTCGTCTAGTTAGGAATTTGTTTATTGCCAGCAACGAGGTAGAAAATGGTATCAACCCTGTGAGGGAACAGCAATTCAGCTGCACTTTAGTGTGTGCATATGAGTTTTACTATGCTTGCTTGTGTATGTATGTATTTATGTATGTATGTGCGTGTTTGCCGGCTAAACCAGTTGAGTCTTGGTTACTGGAAAGCAGCTAAGCCTACATGACCCAACAACTTGTTGCATGCTTGTCGTACTCGTAACCTATAACAGTCCACTGCTCAGAACAGACATTTTTCCGATGACCTTGTCCCAAAGGTCAAATGAGCGATAAAAAGAAATATTGATCGAGAACACATGTATTTCAGAACGGTGCTCACTTATCCTGATGGTCAGTTTCGAGGCCTTATTTCTTATTCATAAAACTATCTCGGTGAGTTTAAACACTGTTAAAGTGCCCATGGCTACTTGGACAATGGTTTTGCCGAAGGCAGCCCTAATTCAACGAACATTTGACGCATTCTTTTGTGAGCAACTAAGCTCTGTGGTTTGTTCGCCTAAAAAGGAGGAGGAGCTCGGTTTGACGCACCCGAGCACACATCTACAGACACTCCTTCTGCAGGAAGTGGAAAATTCACATCCGTTATTCTCTAACCCAGGCTCGGTTTCCGTTTACGCGTTTATCGTATTCGTAGGTGTAAGTTTGCGTTCCTATTCACCGTCTCAAATGTGTATTTCACTGAGCGAGTATCAATGACTGCTCGATTTCGTGTGTATGTGGACACATTTCAATGTGGCCAAAATTCGAACTGGTACCGGTGTTCGATGGCAGCTGAATAAATGAGTGTACGAATCGAAGAGAGTAGAAATCCAAAGGAACAAGCGCGGAACCAGGTGGAATGAGTCCTTGAGCCTGAGACAGAGAAATCCTGAGTGAGAGAGAGAGAGGGCGCGAGCACGCGAGCACGCACGCACGATAGAGAGCGAGAGAGAGAGGATGTGGATGTCAGACTGCAAACTGGTGAGACTGGAGACGGGAAATCAAGTCATTTCATATTCTTCCATCACTTATCACCCTCCCTTTTACCTTCTACTCATTGTTGAATGCCAATAGCTAATGAATATTAACAATCTACCAACTGGGTAGTAGTACTAGTGGTTGTTGTTGTTGTTGTTGTTGCTGCTGGTGTTGGTGGTGCTGATAATGAAGGTGCTGGTGTTATGCATGATGATGATGATGATGATGACGATGGTAACGATGATGGTACGCAGTGTCAAATTTGCCGGGAGAGGTGAACTAAGTTGAGCAGAGGGACGAAATTACCGGGATGTAAGAATAGGAAATCGAACGGAGCTATAAAATAATTTTGGATAAACGGTTCAACAGTCGCAGATAAAATAAATCGTGCCAGAAACGAAAAAAATTGCACCTCATCTTTTGGTCACATTTTTGAGGACAACCGGATACGAATGACGATTGGTGAAGGAATACGACATTTGGGAAGGAAGAATTTGTGCACGGTTAGCCCCGGCCATGATCACTTTCCATCCCACTTCTAAATCATAGACCAGTTTCGGAGGGAGGTTCCGGTGATTCTATTCACGGACTTGGTTATCTTGCCCGTATCCGTACGGACTCACTACCTATCAAAATTTAACGACGGATTTGAACACCCCAACCACTACTGCAGTGTACAGACATGGATGGTACGAGTCTGCAGGCGAGTAGTTTGCATACTAATAAGTAAGCATCACATATTCGGAGACCAAACGAACCGCGTAGTTTCGTGGAGGTGTGCAAATGCACGAGTGAATATTCACAACTAGTTACCATATCGCATGATTATTATTTTACGTGAGTACGGGGCAAAAGCATATGAATACAGTGGCTACACGTATACGTATATACGTGCAAACACACAAGGACGAGGAAATGTTTTCGTGTTCCCGATCAGTTTGTTCATCAGAGATAGTCAACGGGAAGTAGAACAACGAACGGCAACGCCGATGTGCAATTGCATACAAAGCAATTAATATAATCTATCCGCCGCTTCATTGGCTTCATCAAAAGTTAGATTTTTCGTCCGATTCAAATGTATCGTAGTGGTTCTTTTTGCAATCAGAAATTTTACTTCTATCGTACACATTTTTCCGTATTGCGGGTGAAAAGAGACAATCGGCGGAATAGTCCAATGTGCCTGGAAAAACTCAGTACTATTGATAAAACACTTGCAAACTTGTCTACTCCGAAAGGCGAATTGAACAAATACGGCCATTTCTCGGGATATCTGATAACTCTGAACCAGTTTTGGTAAACCCATAGACAGTAAAAATGAAGAGAAAAGGTTTAGAAACCGGGATGACATGTCGATCGCAAAAAACTGACTGAATTAATAAACTTGGTAAACAAGATGAAATTGATTGAAACTAACCTGGTAATTGTCCAGTCAACGAGGATGACAACCAAGTATGTCAGTGTGACTGATATACTGATTTGTTACAATTTTATTTATTTATTTATTTATTGCCCAGGCACATTGAAAAAACGTTGCTTCATATGAAATAACAATAGAAGTAATTAGACAGATACAAAAACCACGGTTTCGGCCGTTTGAGATGCGACGAATCTTATTACTCGATCAATGACGGGGATTTCCCTTGATGCATTTTTTCCTCCTGAAAGGTGGACGATCTGTCTATAGCTACTCAAAGAGAATCACTCATCATTATTTTCTAGCTTTCGGCTGAAAGTCAATGAACGGTGCCAATCCTAAATATCTTGGCGAACATTCGGCCAAACATCTGTTTGTGCAATACCAAAATCTTGACACTACATTCGAAGGTTCCGGGTTGGTGACATTCCAATGCCGGTCAGTATTTTCCACTTCACTTTTCTAGGTTGGCTTAGCCCGTTGTCCTGAAAATATCCACTGACCCAATCGTTTCAGTAAGCTTCTTAATCACTACAGTAATGTTGAAATTCATTCGCATAACGATTTCGGAAACGTTTCACAAGTATGCATTAGATCTCGGAGTAGAATCAACAGTTTCATTAGCATTAAAAAACGATGGTCGCCAAACGTCTCAAAATCGGTGAGCATTTAATTAAACAGAAGCTGTTTAGGGGAACATTGCTTTACTTAATCGGAAGAATCCACAAAGATGTGATAACAAAAATGTTCTGTAGTGAATACCATGGGTGGTACCTTAGATGAAATGTAAAACGGCATTTGTATCTTAACCTACCTTAGTGGAATCTGGTTCCATACAATCTAACCTGTCAGCCCGTTCAGCTGATTAGCCGCTACGACGATAATTATGACAATGACAATATTAAAGATAGTAACGCTGACAGTAAAGATAAAAATAACAATAAGAAAACGGTTGAGAAGTAAGCAAAAGGAAAGATGTCGTTTTTTCACACCTGTCAGCAAATCCCCATGGGATCGATGTATAACCGCAACCGTTTTTCTTTTTCAATTCCACTCATCATTTCTTGAGCCAAGAAGCTGTCAATGAAACAAGGGAGTCGAAATACCCAACGTACGATCACCAATTAGATAGACAACAAATGTATGAAAAACAGCATCATCAACAATTGGCCAGGTTTTATTTCGTTATCTGTCACCTAAGCTCTGATCCGTTTGCTAGTATGTATTTTGACTTGGTGTGGTGTGGTTTGTTGAGACATAAGTAGTTATGATATGTAGTTGTGTGTTCGTGTAGTGCAACTTGGTGTGGGGTTCAAGGCGCAGAGACAAAAAGACGGCTTGACAGACGTACTTGTTCATACGTGTTGGCAGTTGAATCCGTGCCTCGCTTCAAAGCAGAATATTCCCACGATAAGTCTCTGCGTGTTTGGTGTTTGTGTGTGTGTGTGTGTGTGTGTGTGTACGAATATATGTATGCATACAATTGACTTATTTGTCCATGGACAATGGAAAAGCCAGAAGAAAGGTTGTTATGACTAACGAACCGTGTACTGAAACAGAAGACAGTTGAAATGGATCTATCCGGAAACTCCGTTAGGGGAATAAACTCAATTTTACCCACTTACTCATAAGTCTTCCATCAAGCCCCATACTTCATACTCAACCTACGATCACGATCATGGTCAACTTCGTGCACTTCACGGTCATCTGCTATCGGTCATGTGTACCTGCCAAGGTAGCCGAAATAGTAATTCATGTGAACTGTGTTATTTTCGTCAACAGTGAGTTAAAAAATTCGGACAACGGGGGTTCTCGATGGATTCTTTTTGAATATTCACCTCTATCTGGCATACGAATAGAATCATGTAAAGTATGTGTGTGCGTGCTTACGTGTTTGGAGCAAGAGTACACGCGCTTTATGATCCGGACTGCAGCAGCAAAAGCACTAACCGAAACGTCAAGTCTGATTAACCACGAAGTGGATGGAGGTGGGGATGGGGATGAGGGTGGGGTGGGGTGGGGTGAGGGTGAGGGTGAGGGTGAGGGTGAGGTGGAGAGTGGAAAAACTCCCCTGAATCTGAAATGGTACGCTTGTCTTCTCGAATTCTGTTGACTGGATTTCACGCAAACACCTTTATCTGGAATTAAAATGTGCCCGAGAATCGAGACAGGAATGAGCATTAACCTGGAAAGAGACTCAAGGTTGATGAAAAAGCTTAGAAGCTCACACTCCATTCTTAATGGTCGTAGACAGACTGAGTTATTCTGTTGGATAGTTGATGACTGATCGTTGTTCACTGGTAAAAGATCGTAAACCGGAAACGAACTGTTCCGGTTAGTTTTTCAATGTTGCTTGGTGCACAATGTTAGTGGCTATCGTGCGTTCGATGCGACCAAAATCTTTTAGTCGATACAACCCTAACATACCGAGTAAATTATTTCCATTTTGAACAAGCTGAGACCTTTTATAAATGTTCTTCAGTTTAGTGATACCATTAAATAAATCACATACATTACCTCAGTCGCGATCGAGATCGATTTCTGCAGAGGTCAACAACGAGCCGAGAACTTCAAATTCCTGTTGTGTAACCTTGTTCCGTTCGCAATACAACGAAAAATAAACCATTTGTTTGATGGTCCATCTTGGGAAAGATTATTCGTCATAATAAAACCATCGACAACTTATCAACTATTTCGGCCGCATTGTTTTGTTGAATGGTAAAAGTGTACATGAAATTTCAAATTCTATTTTTCAATTCAATCATCCGCATTTTCTTGAACAGCCCATTCAAATTCGGCCAGCCAGAAAGTGCAAGAAGGAAATCTGTGAAAAAATTGTACCCCATAACCAATAATCGAACAAACAGATAAAAAAAACAAAAGGTAAACTTGGTGCAGATTGAAAAATAACGGAATTATGTCTAATTGTATTTATGCATTTCCTATACGGGGAACAGAATCGAGTGTGCACATGTTCGCGCACAGGTATTTTTTCTTTAATCGTTCCCAAACCGATTAGTCTATCAATTCATCCAACCATTCATTCTGTCCCCTCCCTTTCTCTGTCTTCAGTTCTATGGTATTAAGAACCGGCAAAGAAGTGAAACTACTTTTTGTTTGGCCTAGATAAAGGATGCTGAAAAATTAAATTTGAATCTTTCATCCACACATCGTGTACCCAATCTATCTTTGCCGCACCTATTCCGCGAGTCTTTCTATTACCGTCCTCCTTCTCTTCCTCCTCCTCCTGCTCTACCGTCTGTACCTCCTAATTGTTCTCTTCTTGTGCTTGATTTTGCCCGTGTTATTTTCTTTCCTCATATTCATTTCTCCGTCCTCATCCCACCATAAACCCATCTCTCGTTTGAGCAAACGTGGTGAGCCAAATAGCATAAGGTATTGGACAGTACATATGTACCATTGTGTGGTCCGAATCTTCCAAGTACTCGGTCAGTACTCGTACTTTGTCCGTCCGCCTGTTCATCCTTCACTTCTTTTACTCCACTATTCTTTCCTACTATTCGTCTTTTGCGTTCTCTCGAGCAACTTCACAAGCAACATTCCTCAATTTCGAACGGCCACCCAACGTGTGCAAACAGATGGGGAAAAAATTTTCGCACAGACTGTCATTCTCACGAAGGATGCACTCCCCCAAACCCCATGCATATCAAGCGTCCGTGCACGTGTGTGTATGTGTGTGTGTATGTGCATGTATTTGCCACCATACGGGTGCCGTAACATCTTTGGGGACTGTCACCGGTTGCTGCAAACACATGTGCTGTAAACCGGAAAAGCAGATTGATAAACCGACTATCCCCACGATCTATCCATTCCTAATAATTTTAACTGGCAAAGTTGTTCATCCTTAATTTTCACTTCGCTTTACCCACCGAGCGTAATTCCGTTAGTAGTCAGGGTAACATTAATTAGCTGAAACAAAAAATGATAGTCGATGAGGGTTTAGGCAGTAGGAAAACATATTATTCATTATTACACAATACTAAATGCTGTGTGATCAGTTTTGCTTCCACGTGTGGATCTAGAGACGAAAAAGAGGCGTTTCGCGGCACGGAATACATTCATTCAGCTGACAAATGTGTGTGTATCATGATAACGTATCATCCAGTTTATTAGGCAAGCAGATCAAGACTAATGCGTCCGACGTTGTCGATTTCTTCTCTTTCAGTTGGTGATTGAGAAGTGTGTGGAAAAATTTGTCAAGCCATCCTTAGGAACCGAGCCCGACTGGACCGACACTACTACGTTGAACAGTAGTACAATAGTAAATCCAAAGACCGATCCAATAACCAGCGTGGCAGTCCAAGATGTCGTGTCCAGTACCTCACTTCCAGTCACAATGGACTTATCCAAAGATTCCAAATCTCAGTCGTCAACTCCAGAGAACCCACTAAACTTGAAATCCCCTACATCTATGTTGAGTATCCATACTCGGAACCAAACAAAATCCGGTGATCCACCATATTCGGACGCGATGGCAATGAATTCTTTCGTTGACTTGATGAATCTATTCAGTACAACAATGAATGCTAGTGTTCCGGGGCAAAAGAACACATCCGCTTTACGGTTGAATTCCGATCATGTCAGTCCGAACACAGTAGAGTTAGTCAAGGGAAGCTTCAGTATTATGTGTCCCATATGTCATCAATACTGGGGCACGAACTCTGCTGAGAATGGACAAAGTCTGGAGGAATTAGCAAAACATTTAGCCCTTGTTCATCTTCTTCCCTTGCCAGCCATTCTCAACTGTCTGTCTATGATTGCTCTAAACTCTCCGCAACAGTTGGGACCATTTTCACAATTCCCAATCAATGGAACACGATCACGACCGGATTCGATAATCTCGGAATCGTCCTCTACCGTTGTACATGATTTCAAAACGCCGGTGTCAGTTCCCAATGTGATTGGTGCCAAGAATGGCACGGAACCTACCGACTGGGCTGAATGTGGTACAGTTGACAATGATCACAATCCCATTGGTTCAGTCGATTCATCCTCAACAGTCGAGTTGAAAAATCTGAAACGAGATTATCCAATTCGCGGTAAGTTTTGTTGATTGGTTTCCCAACTAGAACGGCTGTTTCGTCTTGCAATTGCTCTTGGCAGGGAAAATGATAAGCACATGGTCAGGTGCAAATCTACCGTATTAACTGATTTTCCAATCTTGAATGTGTCGAAAAAGACAGGATGATCATGTTTTTGTGCAATTTACCTGTGTCAGTCATTTTGTTTTCTTGGTATCATCTAAATAGAACGGATTAATCAACTCGTCTGTACGCTTGTTGATGCTGTGTTGATGATGACTGAACCACAAGTTCAGCTAATAATGTCAAATTTTTTCCGCCACAAGTCGACAACTCGGATGCTGAATAATCTGGCTAGCTGACTGTTCAACGGGATAAACTCTCCTCTTGTTCCCTCTCCAAAACTCTGCGTTCTCCAGAACAGAAAACTATTGGAGTCTGAAAACATTAACTGAATCCCTTTTCACAATAACCAGATCCTTAACGCTAGCGAAAATTTGTTTTTTTCCGTCTCTTTTCTTGATAGGCTGTCAGAAGACCGCATGCATGCCCCCATGGTGTTTTAATCCTTCTCCATCCCTTCCTCTAGTATTTACGAGGCCCTATGAGCATGTATACGCACACACACACACACACACACACGCATACGGACGCTTATATATATATATATGTATAGACTAACTACCATTTTGATGCATATTTGGAATTTGGACGAGGAAAGTGACCATCATCGATACAACTATGATTTGCTAGGTCACTGGCTTACATACACTTATTTGCCGTCGATAGTACAGAATTCATCCTCATGCCTTTGTCAGTCTACCAGAGGTCATTTGGGCCTTGCCGTTCCTCTTGGATGAAAAGAACTTGATAGTTTGTCTGTTAGCCAGTCACCCAGATAGCCTAGAGATACCCTTCGGACTCCCGTGGACGAGAGCTCCCTTCATTATGTGAACTAATGAGCAGCGGATCAGTTGAACCGTCAGTCAGACAGACAGTTTGTAATTCAAAAAATTGCATCCAACATGTTTTTGTCGTGTAAGATTTGCTCCTAACACGAGTCATTCTCGGGTCAGTGTAGGGAGAAAAACAAAAATTTAATGTATTTTGTTCGCATTGCAAGGCCAGGCAAAACGATAGCAACAAAATGTGATGCCGTCGAGGAACTGACATGTTGAGTACACGCATTACGTCAAATGAAAGATGATGCCAACCTAATTCCAGATCATCAGTGAAATGCCGTACAGACGCTTCACCTCTTTTGTTAAGGATCATCAACAATACAGTCTCATGGCAAACGAACTGGGACCAGAATATACAAAGAACCTTTGTGAATGGGAAATCATAGCCAGAGTTCGTTTAATGTAGATACACGTGCACGATAATTCCTCTCATTGAGAAATTGACTATACTCAAGTAGTCAGTATCTACCCTTATTCGATTATCAATTCCAGTTCACAGCCAGCAGTAAGCGCGATCCGATGACCATTTTCGGAATGACAGCAAATAAACCCCGAAGAAAATACTAACCGCTGAGAATGAAATGACCTAAAAACACGAAAAAATATATGAAAATGCATACATCGAACAAACCGGTCGGTTTTACCGTTCGGCGTAAGTAAATTTTCTCCGCTTGGAAACTGACTCACGACTGATCACACCAAAGGACAATGAGATCTTGAAAGCGATTTGCTTTTGCGGTTCGTTCAAAAAATAAACGAACCGAAATACAATGTTCCATCTTGGCCTGGTTTTATTCGTCTCAAAGCATCTCCAAAACAAATGTCTACAAGAAATTGGGCTTGTTGAAATTTTGACGAGGAAATTTCAGATAAGGGCAACTTTGAGTGTAGAATTCCAAATGCGCTCATCAAAACTGGGACAAAGAAAACCATTCCCTGGCGAAGGGGGGGGGGAAGGTGGATTAAAGTCGGAACACGAGACATCCAATCGTTTCTTGTGTAAACGGAGGAGAAAAAAAATCACCCCTTAGTTCACTACCGGAACCGCATTCTGATGACACTGTCAACAGTAGGATTTCGATTGACGAGAGAACAGAACAGATGTATTGGTAAAATGAATTAATAGGACATTTCCAATGCCTTTGTTTATCGCACATCTTGCCTGAAATATTTCCCGTTCAGAAGAACAATTTGATTTTCGTAAGACAAGCAAAAATAAAACACTCTACTACGAGGAGGAAAACCGTGTTCGACACGAATCAATGAATTTGGATAGAGTGGGTGGGAGGGACAATTTGATGGGGATCACAGGCGAACAAAATGAGAAACGCGCACACTGTTTGCGGTTTCTAAGGGGAAAATTGAGTTCTAAATTCCACTAGCTGTTGGACGTAGTTTTATGAGAGTTTTCACTCCATACTTGCGTAAATTTCCGTGATAATTTAATTTTCTTCTGTCACGAACACAATGTCTAAAATGACACAATTCTTATTGGCCTTTTTGTACAGAATCGCTATCAGAACGAAATAAACGAGAAGAAAGGAATTCGAAACAAACGTTGAAACATACACGCAGTTCAAACATTGTATGTGAATATCCGCACTGTGGTCGAAATTTTGTTTCCATTCCACAACTTCAACAACATATCATTCAAACACATAGTGACGAACTGAATGCTATGAACAATCCCAACCCCTGGTACTTTCCTACCACGGCCGCTGCATTTTTACCGGGACTGTGGTCAAATGTGAAAAAACCGAATCAACTATCCAGATCAGACGGCCGCGTGCAAGAGAATTCCACACAGCCTGGAACAGACGACCGTAACACGACTGCCACACCATCGGTCCCGTTCCCATCATCATCTACCCCAGTTAGAATTAGCCCATTCGATCATTCCACAATACCTTCGCCGATAATGAATTGGCATCTGGCAGCCGCGGCAGCGGCGGCCACAGCAGCCGCATTCGGTGTGCCATTTCCAATGTCTAACAATTTGAGTTCGATAATGTTACGTGGTCCAAATCAGCGATGCATACTCAATCCGATGGACTCATGTCACGACAACAGCACCGCGGACACACAGTGTTCGAATCCGAAAAGACCGAAGCTTCAGTCGTCGGAACTACGACCAACTGGTAAGTCATCAAACTGAATTACTTAGCCGGAGTTTAAGGGAGGAGGGAATTGTAGAGTTTTTTTTCTCTGTTCAATCAGTTATCAGCCCTGGAAGTCACCTAAATGAAAGGGCACAAATATTAGACCAAGTGGAATTAGGCTTGGCAACAGTTCAACTGAAGAGGTAGAATTTCAGTGTAGCCTCACATAGTTCATTTTTCTATGCAACTAATCTTTACAAATGAGTAGTGGAAGTATGAATATAGTGTAAATCTCCCTATTCAGGTCATCGTCACCCATATCCACTCCATCCACCCTCGTACATATTCGGTTGAACTTTATGGTTTATCTCGTATACGTCACAATGTTTATATATTTGGGACCGTCACTCTCGAATTACGGCTTCCTACTGTGATTTTCCTGCTGCTACTTTCCCACAGTCACCGATCATCATAAGTTGCCGTGGCACTCTCCTCCGCGGGAAACTTCGACTGTTCTTTGCCCCACAACATTCACTGTTCTTTCGTTCCGCCTGTCAATCAGGTCAAAGTGATTTGAACGAGGCCTCGGTCTCACATGCGTACAAATGTGCGTATCAAAGAAGATTTATTGGAAAATAAAGCAATGATTATTGGTAACCTTTAGAAACCAAGGTACATCAGGGGTGAACTAAGAATCGTGAAGATAGAATCCCGTGTGAGTGTGTTTGTGTGTGTGTGTGCGTTGACCAGAATGTCACATTGTGACAAATAGAACAGCAAAATATCCGACTTCGAATTCACAAAACTGTGGCACAATTTTGGTGTTATTCAGGCCATTGTCTTAACAAAAGCGAAAAACAAGAGTAGATATGAAAGATCAGTTTATCTGTCCCCGTAAACTGGCATACCAGTGACCTGTCAGAATCTGTCCATCAAAAAAGAAGACGATAGTTTACCAGGATCATTGACATCCCGTCATCCCGTAACTATCAGGATTCGCACACAAGCAAACGTACGTACAAATGCGTGCACACAAACCTGCACAGACAGCGGAAGAGAAAAGATCTCGGAGACAGGTGAAGTCAAGTATTGTTGTACGGTTAGGTATGTTTATTAGATAGGCGCAGCTATTGCTATCGAAGGGACCCTATAGCTGTCATTTTTTGGTCATTCTACATTCTTATTCGGAATTGTTCCCCCTGCCGTGTACGGATGATAAACGACAGAAAGGAAATCTGTTCTGTCCCGATAGTCATATTTTCAATGAGCCCCGAAAATGCAGTTTTAATGAAAGTAATTATCAACTTTTTTGCCCCTTTTTAGAGTGGTTTCCATTCATAAAATTCATGCTATAACTTACATGAATTTCCCTGCCACGGAATATGCTAATCTCAATTTAGTTTAAAATGATTGAATGGGAAAAATTGTAATTGCACGAAAAGAAAACAAGTCTCGATGTTTCGCATAACCATTATATTGCTGAAATAAAGAATGAAAAATACTAAAGAACAAATGGCCAATACGTTTTAGAACGATCTGTTTACAAATTAGCCTCGACAAGCGTGTGCAATAACACTACTCGAATGACAGCTAAGAAACCACGGAAATACCTTAGGTTTATTTCATTTTTCTTGTTAGGTATCATCAACAGTGAGCATCCATTTAGCCCCGAACTGCGAAACTAACTGGGAAGCATGCGATTGTGAACCGAAAGTCATAACTATTGGGTTGTCAGTCGGTTATTGTACTTCGACAGCGCATCGAATAGGATCTATCTGCCCTCAGTTTTAAACGGGGAGAGCCATCTGGGCCACGATAACCGACTCTGGCGACGAATGACTTCCGCGTCGATAGCCTCAACACAATAGGGGCTTGTAAACTCGATCAACCTAGTTTGACTTATTTATGTATCCTGATAAATAACTTTTATTTTCTTCTCCCTATCAGCTAACTGATGCGTTACTTATTTATTCAGTTAGATTTTGTACTGGATTTGAGAAGAAAAAATTGCAACCAACACATCCGGAACGAGGTGAACGACCATTCCATGTTGTTGGTTGTTACTCTCATCTCTCATGGCGCTCTATCCAATTTTACGAACAAATAAAATTCTGAAATACGTGCTAACATTGTTATCTGATCAACCGATCACCAAACCGACCGACCTACCGCCGACTAAGCTGCCGTGGCGCAATCTACGTTTGTATGTTTGCGTTTCTATATGTCAGTTATGGACATACAGTAGTCGGGTGCGATTGCGAAAAGAGATGTGACAAAATGCAACTAACTGATACATTCAGACACCCCGTGTGACAATCCACGGACCACCGGGGTAGATGGATCCACGGTGGCGCACGGAGAAATTATAGTCGACGAAACGCACCTCTCCCAGTATCCGTAACACGACCGATTCATCCAATTTTGATAACGGACGCGAATTCCTGCAGAATGCCCTAGAATAGCAGTCAAATGTTTGCTCACAAAGAAAGCTTCCACGAAGTTGCATTGCCAATTATGTAAAATTTTACTTCCAGAATACGATAGATCGTACAAAACGGATTAATTATGCCGTGGTTGGACAAACCGAGGGATAGATTTTAAGTCGTCATGTTCTCCGTAAGACTGGCACAAACATCACTAATTTGAGTACATACATCACAAGCAAGGAGATCTGATCCAGTTCAACAATGGGTACGTCAGGTAACATGTAACCGGCTCACTATTTGACTCCCGTATGGGACAGTGAAATTGTCGCACCAGTTTGAGAGTCATACTCGCTCACAAAAACTTGGATATGAATGCGTAAACATTGGAAGAAACCCGACCCGGAAATTACTGACCGATAGTGCCCGGGGAGTCAGCACCTTGGGGCTTGAAAATGAAACCCCGGGATTCACTTCATGCCATTGTCTTTGATCTTTTCGTTTGATACACTGTAACTGATAGCTCAAGGCTTGTTGAATCAAAATACACACTAAGTAGTAAAGAAGAAAGATGGAAAAAAATGACCAACTTCGTCTCTTGTGGGCCTTTCGAGTTTGGGCGAAACGAGGCAATAGGTAATCATCGTGCCAGATCGTAGCAAGGAATAAGTAATCGATCACCCCCCTGGATCTCGATTTCGGATTATGAGTACCTTTCAGCCCTTGAGTCTGTCTACTACGATGTTGAATGAACAGTCGCTTCTGAGATAGTTCTCTAGTCGAATTTTGATCTAGTTTTTTAGAACTTTGACCGTCCGAACACATACGAGTAATGTTAATCCAATACAAGAGTCTCATACTCGACAGAGGAAACAATCGTTCTCTGGTTGCCTGCAATGTCTCACTGTCAACGTACCATTCCGCTAAGCTAGCTTAACCAAGTTTCATTCCACCGAATGACATTTTAGGCAGCTACTAATGAAAAGAAGAGCAGGCAAGGAGTAAGATCCATTGGAATATGAAATCCTTTTGTGTCCTTTGATTAGTTCTCGGTTGTTGTTGTTGATGTTGCTGCTGCTGTTGCTGTTGTTACTTTTCTATCTGCTTTTCACGTGTGCTTCTTCAGTTTCTCACAATTTAGGCAATAATAAGTCGAAGTGGGAATCGGAAACAAACGGAAAATACGATGCAAAAAGAGCGATAGAGACAGAAAGCGAGAACTAGGCGGGGAGAGGAGGAGGTAGAAGAACACACAAATCAACTGATCCACCTCGTCAGTCTAATTCATCAAGTTGCTGCAATGGATAGAAGAAATGCATGTGTATAGACAATATACATTCTCAGCCATGGGTGGTGCATCAGCAAATGTCATGACAATGTCTCAGTCTGAGCCTAGCGTGACTCATTTTGATTGGATGACTACAGTTCAAAAATCAAATACCTTCTGGGATAACTATGAGCGGCTTTCAAATATGAAGATAGTTCCATTCTATTGACTGACTGACTGAATGATCGAATCAATGAATAGGATGCGTTTGTTATTTCTTCTTCTGTCTTGTACTGGTTGGATTCTTATAATACAGTATTGTTAGCATATCCCACTACACATGAGGTGCTATACACATAGGTATATATGCAAATATTAGCAAAAGGCACTTCCGGTTTTGTTTCTCAACCGAAGATGGAGGGCGGTGTTTCCAGTTTCATTTGATCATATACTGTTGTTTTCATTCATCACCATATGTACATATATATTCTACCCAATGTTAACCGGAAATTTGCGTACATACGTGTGCACGTTTTGTTGCACTCACGTGCAGTGAAACCACCAGTAAGACTTTGTGCCAGAGTGTAAAGGTCCTTCCCCTTTTCTCGGCTAACAATTCAGACATCAAAACGAGTTAACATGGGTCTCAATCTCGGCCCATCTTGATGCCATCTAAGGGTGGCTAGGTGCATAAACCACTTTTTGCTGTCATTCGGCGTTTTCAAGGCGAAAAACATCAGCAATAAACGCGTGTTAATAAGTGGCAATTGTGCGTATGTTTGCACTCTCAGCAACCTAACATTTGTACGTGCACAATAATATATAAACCACCGTAAGGGGGTGCCCTAGACCAGATGACAATGAGGAAACGGGCTCACGATAGTGTGTGAGGATTGTTAGATACACACAAACTAATGACACTACCCACATATTGTATGCTCTTGGCGTACAAGGTATACTTTCACTTATATGCAGTGCACAAACAAGTATATAACAGAATTTGGCCGATAGATAGGCAGATGGGAAAGACCATGCATTCACACGTCACGTTACATGCCCAGTCCAGAAGCAATCCAGTGCAGCCTATTATATCGAAAATAGAGTAGGTTTGATATACTCGAAAGGCAAGATATGCAAATATGTGTGCGCATACTTCCAAACCCCTTAGTTTGATAAGCCACACAAATACAAACTAACTGTCGTCCCGAGGAGCGTAGTGAAAAGTGAGAGATAAGGATGGAGAAGAAGACGAGAACCGGTAAAGTGACGTGGCTAGTAAGCAGAAACGAACAGGTGGAGCTTGTGGAGATGATGAAAAACCGGGAAGGGAAAGGCGATGACATGCGGATAAGTTGTGCAGCTCAGCGTGGAATGATGTCGACAGGCAGCAATACCACGATCTGTTTTCATCCTAGCCCAATCTCATCGCCAAACCACCCATTGTATCCCACATATCCAGTTCGCCTATTGCATAGCACTTATCAAGCTGACAAATGGGTCTGCATTCACATCTCAGATTTTTTGGTGACTAACTCGATTTTGGGTGGCAGAAATACTCTGAAAACATCCAATCTTCTTACACGGTCAGTTCTTTAGCAAATCCGTTCAGTAGTTATCGGTTGAAACATCAATGGAAAACTGGAAGATCTGTAGGGTAAAACACACGGGATGGCCTAGTGACACGTGGCGTGTAGGTGTGAACAAATAATACATTCGTTTTGACGTACACAGTTAAGTCTGTCCGAGTGATTGAAAGCATGAACGTGTGGTTGCTGGAGTTCTACAGGCATACTGTTGTGTCGGAATTCTTTGTTGATTAACGCTCCAAATTGACGTTTACATGTCGGCTTTAGATACTGGAATTGTTTTGTTTTCCTCGGGACTCGCATCCGAGTTTGAAGAAACGGGATTTCGTCCGAGCAATATGACCATGAAAATATCCGAATAAATTACAACTTAATGCTGGTATTTTTCAAAAATAAACAAATAATCGGAAATCCGATCTACCTTCTTGCCTGTTTATTCCAGTCTAATATTTTCTTATTACATACGAAGATCTATACATAGGGTCGATCTTCACAAGTTTGAGATAAGCGGTAGACCGCGGGGGGAGATCACGATGATCACCATGCCAACCGAAATTAGATTAACCCGACCAAATAACAGAAAATTAACGAAACTGACTGAGAAACGATTCATATTTTCACAGTCAATATTTGGGTCGTTCGCAATAATCCGATATAAAGTGGTGTTTCACAACATAAAACTAACTTTTTTGGTAATGATAAAAATTAAGTTGATCCCGTGAACTGCTCACTACCCGGTGTAGGTTTCAGTGGTATCGACAAAGAGTGTTCGTTATCGTGGTAGGATAATTGCTCGTCGAGGTTGTAGTTTCAGAATTGACATTGCATCAACGAAGCAATGGTAGATTTCTTTGTTTTTGATAGAAAATTTATTATCTGAACATGGAGCTTTCTCATCTACTAATTTCGTGTGCACGGCACTTACTACATAGCCTACGCAAATACACATATACTCATGATTTACTGCAACAGTCACGTGTCATGAGGACATAGTTCACCTTATTTGGGTCATAAATCCTTAGAAAATAAAAACGTAAGTGAACAACAGTAAGAAGAAGTTAACCATCCTCGTACAGGTTTGGCGATAAGTATCGGCTGTTCTGTGGTTTCACCTTGAACTAACATTTTGCAGTTTGTATCAGGTTTAAAAGGAGCCGGAACGGGTCATACCGCCTAGTATCCATATCAAAAGAGATTCGCCTGCAAAGAAAGTTGCACACACACACACACACACCAAGCAAGACGGAAGGCTAGGAACCTAATTTCAGTTCCCGTGTGTGTGTGTGTGTGTGTGTGTGTGTATTCGCAGCGATGCACACAGGATTTAGTGTTTGATAGTCCCAACGGTCGACCGGGATGAGCCATAAAACTCCCACAAGGTAGTAACATCAGCTTCATTACCAGTTCAATATCAAACTTCATTATCTTCGTTAGAAAGCACACCATTTGCACTGGTCTCTGAGGTGCCCTAATATTACAGACTGAATCAAATCTCGAATATCGGATGGGTCAGGTGCACCCTTGTATAGGGCAAGAATATTTTTCATCCATAAACCCCGCTTCTATCGATTCGTCGGAATACACATCATTAATACATCTCAATATTTGTCATCGGATAACCGTTAACATTTTGAGCCAAACTATTCATGCAGTTCATGCAAGCGAGAATTTAGGACAATAAAGTTGATGGTCCGTTCGATAGACATTAACGCCAATCGAGGTCTTGAACGAACATCACACATTCAAGAGGGTGGTGACGTTTAATCCGTGGTCCGAAATAAAAAAACTGCTGCCTTAGAGATACGGACACACACACACACTGACATACACACGAAAGATGTAATAAACGATTGTTGCTGTAGTCGAGTGTAAACGAAGTATCAGAAATGCAGGGCAATAGATACACTTCCATTCCATGAACCCATTTCATTTATCTGTCCACCGAAACTTGATTGTCTACGTGACTGATCAGTTTAGTTCAGCTTTCTTGGCCGACTGACTGACTGGTTGGCCCAACAGTCCGTCTGTCGGATAGCTTAGCCCTTTCTGTCCTCATCACAGACAGTCCGGTTACCTACATACTTATTGGCAAGGGTCATGGTTCATTTTCTTTTCCGGTGTCTGTCGAGATGGTCTGCAGTTGAGAAGCAAAACGACGACAGATTTACGACTGTGATGCGATTTTACCTGGTATGTGCCAGAAATGTTTTCACTTGTCTGTGCCAGTGTTGTTGAACAGTAAAAGTAGGCAACCCGGAAAGTAAAAGAAAGTCAAATCACGTCTTTCGCGTGATAATTTTGAAAAGTGGAAGACGGAAGGAAATCATGTTTTCGAACGCTAGCCTTTGCGGATTTATGAGTTGATTTTTGAAGCGTCATATATGCTTCCAATGATACTGCATGGTGTTAGTGATTAACTTGCTTTTAGGGATAGAAATTAAATTTTTGGAACCCCAGAATAGCGAAATAGGTTTTATACTCGCGGTTGAAGCGGGTTCATGGGCGGGACACAGGACACCAAACCTGAGTTTGGATGACATTATGATAGGGATGACGATCCGGATATTCATCTATAAATTTATATTTACTTGTCTGAAAGCTTGTGTGCTCCTGATGTTGTGGCCACAACATCAAAGCACTGACGAAGTCACCTCGATAGGTGATGAAACGTTTGCAATCAAATTGCCCAACTCAGCGAACAAATCAGTGCCATCCTGTTTAACCTGAGGTACGAGAAAGAACATCATTTTCTAACCTGCTATCATATATATATATATATATATTCTGAGTAATTATGTCACCTTGATTTTAGGAACTTTGACCCTGAGGATAGTATTCACTCACAGGTTTAAGTGTTATCCATTGTAAGTTTCATTGCTTTTTTGTCTCGAGTGAATCTGATATTTTATGACAAGAATAGTGAAACAAAGAGAAAGGATGTGGGCATTTGCAAACAAATTAAAGACAACATCTCAAATCCGCATAGATACGATAACAACCGTAGTTACTTCTGTTCAAAGCTCCACTTAGGACGGCAGGGGAAAGTCGTTTATATTTTATGACCTTCAGTCCACACCTCTTGCCAAATGGGCTACAGAAATAAATACGAACCAAGTGAGTTTTTATGTTTTTGATATGACAACGAAGGACTCAGTTAACAATGAGTTGGGAAGTATATTGACCTGGTCAGTCTCATCAATGTTTCTGTGCCGGCGGTGGCCGAACGGATAAGGTCGTGTCGTTTGGACATGAAGATCGTGGGTTCGAATCCGCCCACCGCGGGTCAACTTCCCCACTTGGCAGCCCTCTGTTGGCCGCGGCTCGCTTCCTGAAAATTGATGTACATTATTGTTTCATTAATAAAGGAAGTAAAAGATAAAAGATAATGTAAATGGGTATTCATGTAGCTGTTCGAAACTCGACTGGCCCTACTAACGCTGATCATATTACACCGCACGGTTCTAATTTTTACGGAGATTCCTTTGTGCGCTACGTATGAACAAAAAAACCAGTTTTTTCCTCTCCACCAGCCTAGAGCAACAATCTTTCATTTCGAAACGCCGTACCATTTGATGCTTTGAAAGTCAGGGATGAAATGATTTGATACTCCCTACTCCCTCCTCCCTCCGATCAGATTACTGACAAACAGCTGTTGCTGGCACAGAAACTGATTATGTCATGCGTATAAGGTGAACTACACGTGGACTCATACTTCACTTGTATACCATTGTGGTAAATTAGGTCTTATCCTTTCAGCTTTGTATTTGAAGTTCGAATCCAAAGTGATTTCAGATGAATGATTTCTCTAGACCCAATTGTGATCAGACACTGATTGTTTGGGCATGAATATTGGGATCTGTAATAGGGAGAAGTATAGGGGGCGAATGAGTAACAAGCAGATACTTATTCGGCAAAGGTTAACAAATCTTACGTGATGCCGAATGTGGTAGACTGATTGGCGAGCGATTCCATTTTCCGGAAAAACGAGAAATAAGCGATCAAAAATAACCTCCAATATGATCATTAAAAATCTTATGTTAGGCAGAATGCTTCTGAGTTGAATTCATATCCAAGGCTACCTTTAGTCAAATATGACCCAGGTCGTCAAATGAAATGAAGAGTGTAATTTTTTATTGGTATAATACGCATCAATTAAATTCTAATCTCAAAACTCAGCTCTTTAATGGGAGGACATTATGCGCTCTTCGACAGGAAATCAACAGGCACACTTTTTCCCGTATGTTCAGTACACGATTCAGACTACATAATCACTGAAATACTTCATATTTATGTGTTAGTAGTAGGAAATAGAATGTTTTCGTGAAATAATTTCCCATGCGATATCATCGTTCAACTCAGCATTAAGAAATCATGGAAGCACTGTTGTTCTCCAAAAGCAAATGAGGTATATTTGGTGTATTCTAGTGCCGGAATGAGACAAAAAAGATTTCCAAGGAACTTTGTTGAAGACAATCAAGCAAAAAAATGTCTCAGATCCAATTTACTGTTCTTTCCACTCCAAATCTTTATTCCTGTTTAAGTCTCCTCGTAAATCGTTTTAAAATGGCGATCTTCAGTACTTTCAGCCAGTGAAAGAGTTCTAACAGAAAAAGATATCACGTTTGGTAAACATTAATCTCCTGCTTCTCGTGCTCTGTCTCAGATTATTAGGAATAATTATGCTCAGTGGCTTCGGCCACCCTGTCAAGGTACACAAGTTGATTGGGTATGAAGAACCACGTTAAAATTACCCTGACATGGAACTTCCCCTAGTCGAGATGGTTGTTCTTCAGTATTAACTAAGAAGAAAAACTCCCATTTATTGCAGAAATATCTCTAACTCGGTTACTGAGTAAAAGTTCAGCCCGATTGATTATAGGACTTAGATGATACAACTACCCAAATTGCAGTAAATCACCAAATCTCTCACTGGAAAAGCACACTACACTGTGCTATTTCAGATTAGGTCCACACTAAACGTAGAATACGGCCCTTTCATGTTTTCTACGATATCCAAATATGGCATCAGCATATTAGCTGAGAGAGCTTCCAGCGTAGTTGAAAACTGTGTCTATCAGCCCACCAGTAGATCTTTACACATCGCCCCAAGAAATGTACGAATTAAATCAACTCAATATACGAACCCGTGATAGTACTCATTCAGATGTTTACGCATCAGTTCGGATTCATCTAACGCGGAAGACTCTTCCCATAGTACCTTCACACAGTGAGAACTTATCTTGATGAATGAGGAGGAGTCTGAAGCATGCAGATGTGATATTTTGTACCAAGAGCATAGTACGTGACCGGTTGCAGTTATCGATTGGGAAAATCAATTAAAAAATAGGCCAGGATACCATGTGAGATCAATAGGAAAGTTTTTAATTCCACTGATGATCCTGATCAGACATACTTGTACCAGGGAAGCAAAAATGCTGGAAGCTTCCGATAAATGACCCGTGAGGACAGATTCTTAGAAAGTCTAATTCTGATTCGTCAGCATTTTCTATTGTCAACAATGTGATACTCGAGGAGGAGCAAATTTTTTTTTCACAACGAACGTTCACTGAACAGTGAGCGATTAGTCTGTCCTAGGATTTGTGGGTCTTGACGGCCTAAGTGGCATGCCATTTCTCACACTGTTTTTGGAACTATGTGAAAACTGTTCGGAAATGCCGTTCACTTGTCTTTTTGAGTTCCTCTTTTAAGTCTATCTGAAATGTACTATAACTTACATGGACATATCTACGCTTACGTTTTTCTAGCGTGCTCTGTTTATCCATGCATTATTCCATAATCGGCCAACAAACATGGGCTTGCGAGACCTTCTGAACCACGTGCATACGAAATTCCAATTATTTTCGACCTAAATCGGAAATATCTTGATATGAGTCCCGAATGAATTGACGACATTTTCTTAAAACTAGTGGAATATTTCACCGCAAATAAATGTACATCCATTGTCGTGTACAAAATGCCATTTTGAATTACTATTGGGTAGACACCTTATAAATTCTATGAAGTAATCAAAATTTAGTTTTTGGGCTTATTTGGAAACTCCTAATTGCGTGTATTTGCTCTTTTGACACTTTTTCAAATAAGTCGTCATGCACCATCAGAATCCAATTTGTCATTAGAAATCACGAAAGCATTAGACGGCCGTTTCATACTTGTTTGGAACCTTTAACAATGGATATTCATCGCGCCTGAAATTTCGTCCACCTCTGGGAATCGTTCATTTGGTGTTTTTAAAAGTCCGTGGTTTGGAAAATTCATTGACGTCTATGGGTGCTATATGATGTGGTAAGGATTTCCGGTGAACCGCTGAGGATCAGCCCGGTTAATATAATGGCTAGGGTGTGTGACTCAAAACCGTTCTTTCCAGGTTCACCACCCAGTTCGGGTGCTATGTTTATACACTGGTGATGATTCCTATCGAGGATAAAACAGTTGTACAGTGCTTTCGTAATTTCCAGTGACATCGTGGATGCTGACAATGCATGATGATTCGTTTGGAAATTCACACCAGATTTTCTGCAGCTACGAAGTATCAAATTCCGTATATTTATTCTAATAAACGATGAGGTGATACCCAATAACGTACCCGTAAAACTTGCAAAACTGATCACCGGTTAAAGTGACTGGTGTCAAATAAACTGGTTAGAATTTTTTCACAAATGGAATCGTTCTAATTTACCGGAATTTCAATATAAAAATCAAACATGAGGTCCGGGCGAAATGCAAAGGCAATGTGATGTCCACACGAACATGACCCTTTAATAATGACTGAGGTAGAAAAAAAATCTTCAGCCCCTATTGGAAATGTGTTTGGAACGGCAATAAACAGCTGAGTTTGGCTTCGCGATAGCCTAAATGATAGGACACAAAAGTTGAACGTTAAAGATTTCACGAATCCGAACCACGGAGGCCTTCGGAATGGTGACATCAATCGCATAGCCGACGGGAACAACATAGTTACTTCACATGACAAAACCGTCTCACTGTGGGTGCACGTAAAATCTGTTGTGACAACTCGCAGTTTTTCGAACAGTGTGTGATTGCGTAATAGCAGTCTGAGAACACTTAGACTCAACAGCATAGCTACCAAGTTCTTCTGTTTCTGTCTCGGTTATTGAAATTCATCATGCAATTTCGGGAAACCGTGCCTATGAACAATTATTCCCCAGATGGACTAACATGTGACGACCGTATACGAGTACAATCAGTGTGTTCAAGAATTGATAATACATCTAAAAGTGGTTAATTTATGCTCGCCAAAATAAATTCATAACCCCTTCAGGGTTAAAACATCCACAGCTCCGTGGCCTCTTTGGTATTCACATCAAATATGACAGTAATAGATCTCAAATCTCAAACTTACAAAATTTTCTGGTACTGTTTCCAAATGTCTTCAAGTTTTCTGATTAGACTGCGAAATTTCTTATTTTGAACCCTCCCAAGTAGTTCTATTCAACGTGAGAGGGAGTCAAGAATATTTTTGACATGAAACAATTTGGTCTAGTTTTTCTTTCCGTTTGTTGGCAGACACTTGATATGGGCCAATAAATATATGTCCAATAATTACAATAAACGAGCATTTGCCCCATCCAACCCAGGGCTTACCGAACAGTGTTTGAACATCATCTAATTTCTAAGCCACGGACTTCCCATTCTCCCCTCCTTGTTCCCGTCACGGTCGAAAAAAATGGGACGTACAAATGCCGTAATATAGAATAACAACCTTTATATTTGTGAAAAACCTAACAAGTCCGTTAGAGTAACAGTGTGTTGAAAGCAGTCAAATTCGTACGGAACTTCTCTGACAACCGTGTTCTCCCCGCTATAAACATCTTTAGAACAGATGAAGGATTCAAAAAGGCACCCAACTATCTGTTTATCCATGTTTGCATCTATCTACCCGGTAGTGTTCGTTATCTGACTTTTGAAACATCGAAATATGAAATTGTGCTAGACAGTTCATGGGAATTAGCAGGTAAGATAGTCATTTTCGATGAGCATGTGATGTGGCGTTCTTTGCCCTGGTACGTTTGGATGTAATAAATTGCGTTACCCAAATTGCAAACACGTATCCACTCTGTTTAGTAAAGCTCAGTGGGACCGATAAGCACATGTGCACAAACAGCCGAACGATAGATGATGATGCGGATGATGATGATGATGATGATGATGATGATGATGATGATGATGATGATGATGATGATGATGGTGATGACGATGACAGTGGAGTTAGTAGTGATGCACACGGTCGGATGCTGTTCGCAGAACTCCCCATTGCAATTTGTTTCATGTTAGTCGAAACGGATGGGAAAATTATGCTTGTCTAGGGTAGCAATGAAAGCTACGAATGAATAATTCTATGCCGTATATAGGACAAGTGGGAACACCTGTTTAGTAGGATTGCTGGTTTAAACATTTTGTTTGCAACTGCAAATACACATTGTTAAAACTTAGCAATATCAGATCACAACCGACCGCCTGGTGGATTCATTGCAAATTATGGAATTCATTTCGGTCAAATTTAAATCCCCCATTCGGGTAACACGTTTCCTTAAGGCTAGATGTACTCACCCGTCCATAGAATTCAACTGACCTCACGGTGTTGGGGCGGCCAAACACATAGGCAACAGGAGTGCCAAGGTTTTCCGTTGTCCATCGTTTAACTATTGGTCAAAATAGCCCAATTGAGGATGAAATGATATAACTATTAAGAACAAAATATCCTCGTACCCTGTTGGAGGTCTTGTACTGAGCATTTTGGCCAGCAGAAAAAACGTACCTTTGAGTTGTAAGGAGCTAGGACAGATTTGGGAGATGAATCTCATTCCAAACATTTCAAACGGCTTAAGGCATCTTCAGATTGACACCAGCACGGTCGTGCTCATTACTACCAGATTTAGTCCTTATTCATTCGAATAAATTGGTGCGAAACTCAAGTCTCAAAATAACCAGGGACATTGTAGATTTACACACCTGGATCCATGCAATGCCTATGATTGCATTTTTCTCGTTTACCTTAGACTCAGACCCTTCGATAGATCAGTCAATGCGTAAATTTGATCGGTTGTAATTCACTTGCAACAGGTGCTAATATGCGTGATTGGACTGACTGACACAACTACGGAAGTGTTGATGCGAGAAAAACTCAGAAAAGAATATTGTTATTCGGGTAGATTCGATGAAATGACTGAAAACCAATGATGACAGCAAACCAGCTTCCGAACCATCGATTGATGAAAACACGAAACTGTTATTAGTCATGTGGATATTGACAAGGGGTGATCGTAACAATAATGATCGTCGGGTGTGTTCTTTTTTCTTGAGAGCGAGAGCGAGAACATGATAAATGAGGCTAAATTTGAGCCCAGAATGACGCCAAACTGCTCCCTTACACACACACACACACACACACACAACTACTAACACAAGCCCAAGTAATCTTTCGCCATTTTGTGCTTTTGTCGGCGTAGTAGCACGTAAATGCCCGTGTCCGTTGGGACTGCAATTCGGCGTATACGGTTATCGACAAATTCTACAGTCCTGGCGACCACTCTGAACCGATGGAGGTCAGTCATTTGTATTCAAAAACACGAAAAAGAAGCACAAACATTCATTTGTGTATTGATGTGCCCTAGCATCAAATCAGTGCATGTGCGTGCGTGTGTAGACAATATTCTGATCGTTCATATATCATATTACGAATCAGGCGGTGGTCCTTTAGGCAAAAGCATTTTCCATTTGCCGGAACCTGAGACACCAAACGACTGAGTGAACAAGCCAGCCAGCCAGCCAGCCAGCTAGCCAGCCAGCCAGCAAACGAACGAACGAACGAACGAACAAACGCCTGCCCACCCGAAGGTTTATATGGAAGTAGTGAGAAGACATCCAAATACAGCGTAAAGGTCAAGTCAGATAGGCAAACTTTGATATCAAGCGTTATCCCAGCGTTTATGTTCCGGCTAGTGCTTTTTACGTTCTTTTGCGATGCCTGGGCGTATACGTCGCACACCGACAGTACGAGAATACTAACTGGTCATGCACCTAATGTGTGGGCTTTAAGAATGCTGAAGAGCCAGTGTTGGATAAAAGTATGGAAACAAGAATATTTACATAGCAATATATGCAAGTACACACATACGAGAGTATCTATATTTGCACACTGTTGGTGATCGACTTAATTACACGCGAAGTCCGCACAATGTGGCATAACTTGTAGTCCACCTGGCATTGGGCGTAAATGTGTAGTAGATCAAACCAAAGGGCTACCAAGCCCACAGACCGTTCCCCGGCAGGCACAAGCAACCAATCCACCAGTCAACTATTCATTAATTCGTTCTCTCATTCATTTATTCACTTATTGGTTGATTCATTCACTCAATCAACTGTTTATCACTTACATGAAATGTCTTTAAATTTAGTGCCATATTGACTTCATTCTTCGGTTTAACTTACAAATCAATGCAAAACAACGACTTCTCCCGCCTTTTTCATTTCCCGTTTCATTTGGATATGAATTGTAACAAGCCTAAGCAACATATCGTTCAAGTAGTTCACCTCCTGTTAAAACCGTTCCGAATAATCAATCGGATGTGGTGGTTTGCTATCAAATGTGCCAAAGTAACAAAGAATCGGAAGTTTTCGTGCCTTTTACCTCTACAGTTTGATGTCAGTTTTGATATAAATCAGCCTTTAAACTTTGTTCTATGGAGTTGCCCTCCTTTCATTTCGTATTTCTTTATTCTCAGTTTCCGGGTAGAGTTCCCCCTCCTCGGTGCAAACGCCTACAATTTCGAAGCCCTATTATTCTTTAGATTTAACGTTGTGCTTCACGGGACCAGTGCCGTGCGCTTTGCGAAACAAAGAGGTGCATATGCACAGGATATGCTTACGCCTTGTTTACTTGATAGTCAGGAGGCGATTTCAATGTGTACCTCCTAGGCTGAAAGGACTGCATTAATTCACGCAGGTGTAAACTAAATGGAGACAAATTGAACTATTTCGGTCAGTGGCAAACACGTCGGTGCCATGAACACTCCGAACCAGGTACAGAAGCTAGTCGGAAGAGGGGGGGGGTAGTGGTGGTGGTGGCGGATTTAATTAACCATTTAGTTTAGGTGAATTTGCCCCTAATGACTGAATTTATCTGACATGGGAATGAAAAAAACCGGTTTATTTGTGTGGATTCATAGGTTTATTATACCAATTCTCAAAAGTCTATAAGGTTCATTTCTCATGTGATTGTGGGAAGATGGGACAACAGGAGAATGGACTGATGTGATTTCCTTTTTATGTGAGTTTCTGTGGTTGTAGTAGCTAAGACAATCTAAATATGCGTTGTTCTCAGAACGAAATGTGCGCACGAGAGAGAGAGAGAGAGAAAGAGCTAGCTAGCTAGGGAGAGGGGGCGGAGACTGGTTTGAGCGCACCAAAGATACAAGCCACGTACAGTGTTGTACACACGTTCGAATGTGTACACCTAGATCATAGGGACCTGATCATCCTAGGGCAGATACAAATCATCTCAGTTTTGGGGCACACCCCGTGGCGCCTACTATGATTTGTTAGTGAATCTAAGGTGCCTGTCCAAAACAGGCGGCATGTTTATGCTGAATTGGATGGGATATTGATTGAAATAAGGTAAAAGACGTTATGCAGGTTCGTGTGAGACAGAAATGCATGGGGATACCGGGGAAGAGCGATTTCTGGACAGGGGAAATTTATTTCTCTCAACTTACGCACCCACTCAGCCAACCGAGCCCGGTCTTGCTTGTCTCTCCACATTCAGCCGCTTACACTTCAATTGCACGGCATCTGTCAGAATTTCGGTGATCTGATGCCTGTGTGACTTCAACCTGGACTGCATATGTTTCAGTAACAGGTAACTCCGGGGATGACCAATTTATTTGGGCAAATCGTGCCGTTCCCATGCGTTTCAAACCATTTCGGGTGTGAAGAAGGATGGACCGAGTCGAGCATTCGTTACAGAATCCGATCGCCCGTTATTAATCGGCATCCGCTGTTCATGCCTAAAACTTGTTGTTTTTTGGGATAAATTATAATTATGTACCAACATAGAGAAAATACCAAAACAACAAAAGAATCGTCCGCAATAACAAGATCACAAACTGATCTGTTGTCTAAGTCTTCACTTTTGTCAGCTGGGGTCGGGAAGTGGTTAAAGACCTCAACATCAGTACCTTTCATCCATGTGGACTTTGATCCCATCATCCAGTTGCTTTAGTTGTACACACGCGTCACGTTTGGTAAGCCATAGTCATGTCGATGTATCATCCCAGTTTCCCGGTCAGAAGGCTTGTATCAAATGAAAAATTCGAATCATTTAAGTCGTTGATAACTCTCCAGCACAAGTGTATTGCGAGATCCACCTCTTTTCGTTGATCTGACCAATTCGGCTGGATAACCAACGTAATTAGCCGGCTGCTGTGAACGATTGTCAAGGGGTTTCGCGAGTACCACTTCACAGTCATTCAATACTTTCAACCTTAACCTTCTTATTGTAAGTGGCTGAGCTCTTTTGACATTTGGAGCCAATCTGAGGATTGTAGTTGTGGTCGAGGTATCCTCACGTCTATAGATAGTGCCGAGCTTATGAACAACGTCTGATCAAACATATTTCTTGGTGAAATAATTCACCATGTGATATCATCGCTCAACTCACCATAAAGAAACCATGGAAGCACTGTACAGCAGTTTCATCCTTGTTAGGAATCATGAGCAGTGCATATCCACCGCGCCCGAACTGGGACGCGAACCCGGGACGAATGATTCTGAATCGAACGCCTTAGCCATCATGCTACCGGGCAGGCTCTGAACGGTTTGTTGAACTTCACCACATGATGTTGCACCTATCCGTCACTGATTTGCACGATTACTGTCCGTTAGCTCACAGCGATCGACCCCTACTGATAGATGACTTCTCTACAGGTAGCCTAAGTACGACGAAATCTTTGAATATGACCTACAAAGCTTTAGTAATAGTGCTTCCATGGTTTCCTAATGGTGAGGTAAATGATATCACATGGTGAATTATTTCATGAAAACACTCAATCTCCTATTACTAACATGTATTTCTGTGTAAGTGAAGCACTCTGGTTTACGTGAATATCAAAAGTTCACAATGACCACTGGAAAAGCGAATTTGATGCTTTGGTATTATCATCCTGCACAAAACTTCGCAAATATGACTGGAGAATTTGGTGAAAAGTTTTTTTCAGGCGATATATGACGCGAGCAATTCTTTCTTCCCAGGGCTCATTTTTCCTTAGTCTTTGTCTTTCGCAAACCTCCCTTAGTATACACGATCACTTGACCCCTACCGATCACGCATTATGCGGTACATGGCAGTTGTCTAAATGATATCCTAAACAGGGACAACACGAGTGAGTATTTTTCATGCGTACACACATGTAGACGCTTATCTCTGCGTACGCGTCAATATACACGTTGCCAGTGACTGAGGATATCAGGTACGGACTTATCTTTAAGCTTTCACGTGAACTGTTCGTAAGCTACACCAGTAAAGGGGATGGTTACTGAATCATTTCAGACAACGGTGAGATAATCAATATCTGGTAACTTAACAGCTTAATTTGATGCCCGAAAACAAATTGCTTTGCTTAGCCAACATTTTTCTCAGTCTGATGACGTTATTTCAAATGCATTTGTTTGTTTGTTTGTTTGTCTGTTTTTTCGTGTATGTGTGTCTGTGTATGTGCGGCTATATGTGTGTATTTGCGTGTGTGTGTGTGTGTGTGCATGCATGGCTTTGCTTCGCTCAGTTTCTACAGCATGTTCCGCTTGATCAACACATCGCTAAACATGCATAATCTTGAACTGAGCACAATCCAAGAAGCAGTAGGCTGATATTTTATACCAGTTTCATGTTTCAACTTTTTGACAACGCCTTATCTTCACGTGCCTTTTTCTAGCAAACCAGTGTTAAATATTCATACATTCGATAAGAAATGAAGACGACAGCCGGGGATAACTGACTTGTAGTTTGCGAAAAAATGTAGTAGAATTCCAGGTGGGACGGGGACTAAGAATATTTTTGCAGTACTTTTTTGTCAGCCCATTAGTAACATGTGATTCATAATTTGGGATAAAAGTGGAAAATTGAAAGACTCTTTTTAATGACTCAGTTGAATGTACGACCGTAGTAGACACATCGATCACGTGTGGCTTTATTCCACGGTTTGCTATCCGTCACTTATCAAGTGAGCAGCATATTTCGTGCTCCCATTGTGAATGCGAACCATTAGCTCAGTTATACTAGTAATTTTGTAGAATATTGTTACGCTATTCATACGGGCAAGTGTTCCACCTAATTGGGCTGGACTAAACTATCGACTGTAGATGAGATATAGACAATAATGCGGAACAGTGAAATCGAAAGCTCAACACGGACGTAAAAATGTTCACTTGTTATCCATTTACACTGTTCCTTAATCCATCGTTCCAATTCTCGAATTACGTTTTTATGTACTTTCAGTAAACAGATAACTACGTGAGATAGCTGTTGGATGTCATCAAAATACAATCTGATTCCGAATCAGTAGTAGGAAGGAATTACTCAGAGGGATCGCCCCGGAGTTCCCGTACCGTATTTGCCCAACCAGATGCACCGGAATATGAAACTAATGGTGGACAGAGGAAGAATATTAGAACGTTCTGGAGTAGTGTAGGCTCAAGTAATCGGTCTGTTCGTGTTTAAGGCAGTGATCGAATCCGTTTTGAACAAAAGTCGGTCTTTTGACTGGATTCATACAATTGGCTGGCCTGCATCTTTGTTAGGTCAGATCTAGAGGATTATGGTACAGACACAAAATCCATCGCGCCTTTTTTGCTGTCGACATGACGAATATGTAAAACGTGTCTCGGTACTGGCCCAAGTAACCGAGTGCGTCGATTAGCTTAAAAAACCTTTGAACATTAATCAACAAATTAACACTGTTTCAAATTCTTTGATTTGATAGCTGAAGTGTTTTAGAAAGATTTGCCTGACACATCCGAAATCTCTACTAATTATAAACTTTATCGACGAATTATTGTTCCGTTAGTAGAAAATTCGTAGGTCATTATTTCCTCCAGGAAGGAGAACGCATCACTCGATATCTGTTTTGGCAAACAGGGTCGACCAACAACCTCCAAGTTATTGATCATTCCAATTTCTCACTGTTAAACTATCATCGTTGCAAATCAGTTTAGCGGATCAAATAAAATAAAACACACATAAGCACTTGATACCAATGAGACAAAACTGATCGTTGAGTATAGTACAAATCGTTTTTTTTTTGTTTCCGGTGTAGCCTTATATCATTTCTTGATGTTTGTACTGGCTGATAGTATCCAATTTTTCTCATCTCTGACCAACCGGTCCGAGTACCTTGTGCAGTTTGTGTGATAAAATATCCGGAACCAAACAAGCACCAGTGAGTAGTTGTGCGCGTACTATCGCATAAGATTAGTCACAGCGGTTCAACAACTGTTCTTCTCTCATTCTGTCTCACTCTCTCTCTCTCTCTCTGTCTCTGTATCTTCCTTTTCACTCACCGGTGTCTATAAAATGTGCAAGTACATATTGTTACCTTCATCATATTAACCTGGTCCCTATTGTCCTCTGTCAATGTTGATAGAAGAAAAAGTGGAGCCTACAACACGCGCGTGTATGTGAGAATGAGAGACAACTTACTTTCTGGATATTTCACACGTTATCACACGTACAATATCACTCAGTGACCTAAATGAGGTTTGCAAGTTGATACAAGCTAAGACACCCACAGAGAGTCAGATAATGTGGTGGGCTGTGATATTGTAATTTCGGCTGCATTGGTGACTATTTAATGTGTCGTCTTGCCCGTATAGATAGATACATGAATTTCGTAAAGTCAGTGACTCATATACATCTGTCTTGAGGCCACATCCTCGAATTCGTCAACTTGATCACGTTGTGATCTGATAACGCGCAATTCAGTGATTAGCTGAATACAAGAATTTGTCCATCTGTGCAGCTCATGGAAATACACACTTATACAGGATCCGGTGCGGTGACAGAAACACGGAGGAACGAGGTTTTTGTGAAAACAGAATCGACCTAATACAACAGAGCATTGAATTTCCTATCACCTGACTTGTCTTACATTTCTTACATCTTTCATTACACCAAAGGTGTCGGCAAAAATTGATTAACTATCGGTAAAGCTATTTGTTTAATCAACTGTGAAAAATCAACCAGGAGCGCCTCTCATGTGCATTTAGATATTTTCACAACTAGCTAACGGTTGTAATAATGTCAAATATTTTTTATTGTGAATGATATAATGTTAATAACACAGCGTTGTTGATAGTTGTAATTTGTCAACGTTTCGACTATCGTGGGTAGTCTTTCTCAAGGCAAGTTTTACAACCCAAAATAAGATATTGATCAAACGAGATAGGGGCATGGTACACTACTGAAATTTAGTTATTGAAACGTAAATGATTGCGGCTGAATATTGCCCTGTAGGAAATTGCATCTTTTTTCATCAACCTCTAACCAAAACGCGCAACTCTTCAACTACGAAGTACACTCTTTGTGAGTCGAATTGCAGTTCTTTGAAACGACCCATAGTCAGTTAGTCTCGACTCTCCGAGCGACTGTAGGCTGCGGTCGAAGGACTGCTGGCCACGGCTGCAGTTTGGTAGTAAAATGTGCAGACGGAACCATGATGGTTTGAACGACAAACTGCTAATCGTCTACCACAGATCCGCCCTTCATTTGATAAAATGCGTGATGGGTAACGTACGCATAGTTGGTCGGAACATGAAAGAACGAAGAGCTTTAGAAATAATCCACTCCTCAAAGTTTATTATTCAAGTCAACAGTTAGTTACATAAATGATTATGAAAAGTTTTAATGTAACCCGGAGCAGAGCTCAATTATAACACTTTTCATTGGGATTGTCTTCATATTTCGTAATGGTTGAAAAGTGTCTAAGTAAAATCGCTTCTGTTCTAACATGCCGCCAGTCAGACTCGGTAGTTAAAACACTTTATCATATCGGAAAGCATCACTAAGTATTTGGTCGCAAACGGTTGCTTCTTATGTGTCTATCATTCACGCTTAATGCCTTGTTTGTTGTTTGGTCAGTAATAGCCACTAAATTAAAGAAGATATAGCACTGTCTGAAAGTCAGTTACCCTGAACCCTCATGTTGATGAGTTCACCTTCAGTGTCTATCTAAAATTGCAGTATCCATAGTGGTCCAAAAATGGATCGAAATCATGCGGTAGAAATGGCGGGCACCATAAGGTGATTTTTTCATTATACCTAATTTATTGTGATTATATTTTTTAAGATGAAATTAAAACAATGACATATGGAACGTGAAGCGTGAACAAATCACTCAAAAAGCTAGATAGTATCAGACGTTAGTTTTTATCTTATTCTCGATTCGATAAAACGGTGCGAAATATCTCAGCAGTCATAGTGTCATTTCGTTCCACAGTACCGAAACAATTGAACAAAGAACAGGAATCACAAGTATCAGCCAGTCTGGGATTTTGCCCACAGTCAATCGGATCTGTTGACTGCTATTAGCGAAGCTCATTGTGAATACCATCTCCTCTGTGACAGTTCGCTGAAGTCGAACTACAAATGGCATTCTGGTGTTTGTTTTCTTGTACCTCGCAAGCTTTCAACAGTTAGCCACAAATAGCTCATTGTGCTAGAAGATTAAAACTATCTCCAAGGAAACAGTGACTGAAGTAATCCAAAACAAGGCAATCTCTTCAGAAGTCTGTATTCAGACGTGAAACAAACGATTTCATTGGGGGAGAAGTCAGCGAAGCATGCATGTGGGGTCACACTGAAGCAAGTCTTATTTTGGTACCTGTAATCTCAGATGGAAACCAAAAGTTTTTAAACTGTTTCGAGAATGAATTTCCTTTGCTTTCACATGCCAACTAAAAGTTGCCGGATTATCCATAAAACATCCCACTGCGGTGTAAATTTGTATCGGTCTGTCTGGCTACCACCTCAGTCGGGGCATCAGACTCGGCAGCGTCTCGTGAGCACCGGATTGGTTAAGACGTTCCAGTTCCGTGACAATACCCGTGCAACGAATGACCGCCAGTCATGGCTGATTTATACTTTGCTGGCCAATAAACCCACCAAAAGTCACAATCTACCACTGGGAAGAAACTGTCGATTTAGACGAATCTATTGTCCGTCAATTCGGAACAAAGTACAACCAATCGTGCCTGGGTGCTCGGGTGTAAAATGTACTGGATCTATCGGAGAACAAGCTACAAACACCGGTCTCCCGGACGAAGCAGAGAATTACCAGATTAACCTGTTCGACAGTCCATCGTATATTTTCTCCATTCTGATACCGAAACCCACGAGGCCAAGTGAAATCTACACCAAAGGAGATGGTTGCGGAAAAATCACAAAAACATCCTATCCAACCAGAACGAATCAACCTAATTCGAGTTTCGTTACTTGTCCTCGTCGATCGGCTTGCAGCATGTTCGAAACACATCAGTGTAGTTGGCGATAACGCATTCGCAGAATAGTTCAGCAAATTTGTTATCATTCCTGCCAAACCAAACTCGATTTGCTAGTCTAAAATCTCAAAAGTGATAGTCCATCTCACCACATGAAATCAGTACAATTGTATTGAAACCCTTCAACAATACCGGTTGTATAATACGGGATATATGGGTGTCAAATTTAGGATAGCCCGCTTGTTTAGAAAATTCATGAGTTAATTAGATTGTCACTCGTTCCATACCAGTTTCGTAAGGTAAAAAATGCGGGTAAATTCTCCGTTTTTTCTTCAGTGGTCTGCTGCTGAAACTATCTGAAACGCCAATGCTTAATCATAATTTGCATCAGTCAAAATCATCTCGAATTGGGCCAAGTTCCGCTTAGCCCACACTCGAATGGATAGCTTTACGGTTATAGGAGCAATGGGGTGCCTTTTGTTTGTTTCACCCTTGTTTCCGTGTAAACAGCTATATCGGCAAAAAAAAATAAATTAGGAAAACCTCGCTAAAATTTATTGTCAACGAAATGTTTACTTTCAATCCATGGATTCGCAACCTAGATCAAAATAACCAAAGATATATGTTTTAATGCATTTCAAACTCTATTTGAACAAAGGGAAATAAGGAGTACAAATTCATTTAACCGTTTTTTGTAGATTATCGTAGATACACATGAGATCGCAGATGAAATCACAACCTCTTGGTTTATTTCTGCTCATTCCCCATTAAAAAATATTTGTGAACAAAAATTGCAATCATTCGAATAAACACAAATGCATATAAATCAACGTCGGAACCGTTCACTTCACTGTTGTTTTGATCGATTTAATGTCGCAAGTAAAGTTGGATTATCGTGAGCCGAACGTATTTCATTGAATTTTCTAAGGAGAAGAAAGCTTGTTTGACTTTTAGCGCCCTTCATTTATGTAGGGTGATTAGTATGGCTTATATGTAAGTTAAACTGACCCTGCATACGCACACATACATACATACATACACATACATACATACACATACATACATACA
>LUCM01005211.1:24171-74971 GCA_008360955.1 Fasciolopsis buskii | reverse complement strand
ATAATGATGATGTTGATGATGATGATGATGTTGATGATGATGATAATGATGATTTTGATGCTTATGATGATGATGATGATGATGATGATAATGATGATTGTGATGATGATGAGGTTGATGTTGATGTTGATGATGATAATGATGATGATGTTGATGATGATGAAGAATATGATGATGATGTTGATGATGATGATGATGATGATGATGATGAGAATGATGATGATGATAATGATGATGATTTTGATGCTAATGATGATGATGATGATGATGATGATGATGATGATAATGTTGATTGTGTTGATGATGAGGATGATGTTGATGTTGATGATGATAATGATGATGATGATGATGATGCTGATGATGATAATAATTAATATTCGATCATTTTTCATTTGTTAATCGGACGGTTTTTGAGTTCCTTTGTTTCCAGGACGGACTTTTTCCTACTGTGACATTTTAAATACCACTCAGGTGCAGAATTGTGTTTTCATTTTTTCTCCCGTTTGCCCACAATACCTGACCTGACACTGATTTTATTCTATCTTATTTATGGCAGATTGCAGAGTAAAATCAGTTGCCATGGCTACTATCTTTCCTGGCAAGCCGGGAGTGCCGTCACTTTCTAAAACATTCCCAGCTATTTACAACTTGCAGCGGAAAATACCGGAATAAAACTGGGGTTGGGAAGTGTATCAATTTCAAACGAGAAACCTAATGGTATGCACGTTGCACCAGGGATTTGAACGCATCGTGAAAAATTTTAATACTCTTAGTCTCTAGTCTGAACGAATTATTCTCGAGTGTTTTGTGAACTTCGCAATAACATTGCGTCGGATTGCTGATCTTCAGCGTTTAACGACAATATAGCTAGGCTTATCACATTCTGAAGACTGAGTCAAGCATAGAATTTCGACGAATAGAGACCTGACGAAGCAGTTTTCTGGACCTCCAATTTTAAAGCTGATTTGATTTGAGAGCTAGATTAGAAATTTGAGTGGAAAAATAATTGACCCAATTGGATGGGTTTCTATTAAGCCACCCCCACTGCTGCAAGGACAGATTGTTGTTAAAACCAAAGGATTTTTCTGGTAATATGATTCCATGCTTCAGTGAGTGACCTTCACGCTTCTCCATATTTCTTCAGACCTACGATCTTTAAACTTTTCTTCTTATGTTATTCGCTGTGTTGAGGTAACCAGTAAAATCAGAGCGCGTCCGTTCAATGTTAGCTGTTGTACAAACTGGGAATGACTGAACCGAACTCGTTCCTTGCTGGTGATATGTGAGCACCATCATATAAACCGTCTGTATCAAGTTAGGTATTGACTAACCATAATTTCTATATTGTAGTCATAGTTATTGTCAGTATACGGAAACCGAATTATGCATGCCTCAATCAGGACATGGTTATTCTTAGCAAAACGCAAGTCGACTATATAACGCGTTTCCGGCTGTGGTAAATTTTTTTGCTCTAGTCGGGGCTGGGTGTACGTGTATGTGTGTGCCAGTATGGACGATGTAACAGTTGTGGATTACTTCCTAGCATTTTTCTTTCATAAAATGCATTCACTTCTAGTCTCATAACCGACAATTAAATCAGCCAAAATTAACTACTACACTCTATAATCTCTCTTGCCACATCAGTTCTGTTCAACTGGTTCATTTGGACGGACGAGGCAGTTCTTTTGAAGCCATACTCTGTTTGTGCTCAATTAACGTTCTCAGGGATTATAACATTCGTCCATCCGTTCATGGACTGTGTCGCTGGCAGTGTGATTCGTCGCTGCTTTGACATATCATGTACTGTTACTCGTTGACAAATACTCGCAAAACAGCACATTTGTACAGTTACTCATTGAAATCCTGTCAAATTCCAGAACTAGAGGCACCTCACACTCATCAGTGTGAGGAAAAAATCGAAAATAAATCATGATTTAATTGGTCACTCACTTCTGATCATTTTCAAATTCCAGACAGTAACGCTTCACTTCTCACCAAGCGCAGTTGCGTTAGGTCCAACCCGATAAACCAGCTATGTGTACAATTGAAAAACAACTGATCGATTTACTGTTGGCCTCAGTCAAACTAGACGCACATCGGGAGTAAACGAACGGGAATTGGATTTGCATTCAACATCCACTGCTCACCACACATTCGATTTTGTTCGAGTGCCGGCTACCGACGGTGGTTTTGTCGGTGAACGTCAGTCATACTGGAATCCTAAACCTAATTTCTTTGGTCTCTGGCTGGCGTATTTTGTCCCGTATTGCGGTCATCACTGATGTGTGCATCACCATCACCATCGCGGTCACATACACACACACACACACACACACGCACAGCCGAATGACCACGTCGGGGATTGTGGTTATGGTAAGTCTATCCGGTCTGTCTTCTTGTTCATTACCTTGGGGTCGATGTGTATATTTCCTCGATTTCAGAAATCCAGCGACAGTGGCTGACTGAACCAGATCACGACTTATCCGGATCAATTTAGCCACGTGCACTTACGGCCATACAAAAATATGCACACGCACATATATGCATATATGCATGAGCACACACATGCACAAAGAACCTGAGTCAAATCATACATTTGATTTTGTTTTGTGACATGACGTGATGTGACTTGATCGGGATCAACTAAGTGAATGATTGATTAGTCGATGTTTTGATTGGGCTTTGATTACTTGATCAGCTCGCAATTCACCAGCGATTCATCACAGTTCAGTCAGCAGTAGCATTCAAGCGACCAACAACACCTCAGCACCAACGTTCTCGCACAACGACTTCTCCGATCTTCTTTTTGTTCTTGCTAATCATAACTTCAGTCAACATGAATGAAACAACCCAATTAGGATTGGAACCCTCACGACGACTATTTGTCACAAAAGCGGGAACTCGGTATAAATCGAAACGAACTGCGTTGAGCTAATTCTTGGTAGTCAGAACTGAGTGTGTTTTGTGCTATGCAACTCAGTCCGTTCAAATATGACGTATTAGTAAATTGAGTCCAGACCAGAAAAAAAACAACCTTGTCCGGTCAACACCAGTTTATCAACGTATTTCGGATACAATTTCGTAAGGCAAAAACAAGATAAAAAGGGGCCAATCCAACCAAATTCGAAGAACAATCACAAATGCCCCGCATACAGTAGAAATATTCATGCAATTTGCATAAGTATGATGAAGTTAGTCACATAGAAAGTGTATGGAAATATAAAGAAAGCTCTAGGGAAATCAAAGGAGAAAAGAAATACAAAACGTTGGCAAACATCCGAGAGTCGGATGAATTCTACATAAAAAAGAGCAAAGCATGGGAACTCTAAAAAAATGCAACGTAGAAAATAAATAAGAAAAAAGAAGAAATAAATGATAGGGATGATAATGATGATGAAGGAGACGGTGATGATGATGATCATGATGATCATGATGATGAGGAGGAGGAGGATGAGGATGAGGATGATGATGATGAGGAGGATGATGATCACGATGATGAGGAGGAGGAGGAGGATGAGGATGATGATGGTGCAGATTGCGCTGATACTTTTCTCGTCTGCATTTTGTTAGGAGTATTATTTTGCATGTTGACGTGTATTTTTATGTTCAGTTGTATCTTGTAGATGATGGTGTACTAAAGTGACGCGGCTGGCTTTGCGTAATGCAGTAGTGCATTTTTATTTTCATGCTTTCCGACTCGTTTATCGTACAGAATCCTGGAAAACTAAGCCCCATCTCAGATATCCTGGCAGCGGCTTGAAGCGAAAAGCATCTCACAAGTTAGTGGAATAACCAAAGGCATTAGCACATTTTCACCAGTGTTAGCGGAATCGATAAGACCTATCTTGCAACCAACACCAAACATAAACTTGGACTTGGGTAGAAGAGCAACAAATACCCTGCGATCTCATAAAATAACTGGGCTTAGGAGCCTCTATACTTGCTTATTATAACTCACCGTTGCTGTTATGCATACTACGTGACACCAGTCAATGTGGGTGAGCAGCTATTCTCCTGCAATTGATAAATTAGCGGAGCAGAGCTCTAACTGTTTGTGAGCAGAAATATGTTCATATCGAGAAGGAGCTATTGTTAATTTTGTACTCTCTTGAAAAGTTCAATGGTTATGCATTTAGCTGACTTACGTACATATATACGGATTGTGACTGTGTATAAACGACTACAGCGAGTACAGGGAAGACCGTAGTCAATTTTAATGCATCTTCACAACCAACAAGCAAGCAGACGTTCGTAGACAAAAAGCTAGCACGAGCCATGTTATTGAATTCGGAGGACGAGCCTCAAAATGAGACAGAGGATATTGATCTGGCGGTAGTAGAGCCCGAATTCTCCCAAATAGGAAATGCCAAAACCGAAGACGCACGTCAAAAGTCTCTGAAGGAGGTTATGTGATAAGTTTAAGTCCAAGCCAAGTGATTAGATCCGGTAAAGCTTCACGGTAGTCTGTGTAATCAGGCAACCAATGAGAATCGTAGCGACAAGCGGTCGTGAAAGTCAAACACTCCGCGAAGGCGACTGGACGGAACTTATTCCACGAATTGTAATATTTCCAAAATTGTGTATAAATCCATGAACTGTAAATATAACTCGGACTTGTTTCCATGCTGCTGTGGTCTTCTTCTTGACTTCGTTGACGTAGCTTGGATCGTTTTTTTTTCAAGTGACCAGCTTCCGTATGCTAATTCCAACTCCAAATACTGCATGTTGTCACTCAGGGTTGGCCGTTGTATAAAAGAACTCTGACAGTAGAAATAATGATTCGTTGTAAGTTTTTTGACGAGCTAACGACAGCGGACGAACTGATTTTTCGGAATCAACTTTCAGTGGTCCTAGAAGTGATTAAAATAGAGGTTTTGCACCTGTTGTATCGTTTACATGCAGGTATCAATGAATTTGTCAGCGGAGTCAGAAAGACCTACTATTGACTGAATATGATAGAACAGGTTCAGCAGATGTTAGTCAACTCTGCGACATACAAGTAGTTTGATTAGCGACTCATAAAAGAAAGCGATGAAGAAGCAACCAATGCCTAATGAGCATGGGCATACTGTGGCTTTGGATATGCTTTACCACGCAAAGGACAGTTAGCTGGTAAACTTAGCTTAGTACAGCGACTTCTTCGGACTTGATCTGCCACTGTGAGAAACTACCTTAGACACTATTGAGGAACTGCGAACTAATTTTGAGCGAAATGGGATTCCAGCCATTTTCAAGGAAATAGCGCTTTGGACATCACATCTCTCAATACAGCCAATCAGACAGCAAATCAGAGAGCTCTGCTGACGCCGAGAATGGTGATCCATTCATCGCCTCTCTTGAACGTCGTAAAACACCATCGGCAACTACTGGAATAAGACCGATGAGACAACTGTCTGGTAGACGAGCGAGGACAACCCTCTCTCTATGTGAGAGATTGCAAGACCAATGTATGAAGATGTGAAACGATTTTTTTTATAGGAGTAGTGGACTTTTGTAGCAGGCAGGATTCAACCACTGGGACTGAACGGGAAAATTCTGGACAAATGGATAGGTGATACCATGAGTGGCAAAAGTCGTATCTGGTACGGTACGGAGATCATCTGGTAAAAAGAAACATAGTTCGCTTGAAAAATCAGAGGGATACTAAAGTGAAGAGGACATAGGAAGTGAAAATGCTAATGAAAATACAGGACAGGGAAACGAAGGTAATTCACAAGGGCCTGAGACAAATTGCGAAATACAACCACCGACCGGCAGTGCTTAAGTGGATAAGGTAGTGCGTGGCGTGTGAATGTGAAGCTCTTGGATTCAACTCCTTCAATCGTCGGTGAACTTTCCCACTTGGTAGCCCTCTGTGGGCCACGGTCGTCTTCCTGAAAAACGATGGACACTTTGGTTTCATTAATGAAGTCAGTATAAAGCTAAAAGATAGAAACAGAACCACTAACCATCTCGGGCTGAAAGTGAACAGGTATAGTAGTCAATAATTACATAGACAATGCTTCCGAAACAGGAAGAAGGCGTAGGTTGATTTTGTTTTACTTCAACAATGTCGTCTTCTGACTGGTCTGCAAAGGAATTCTGTTTGGCAGTTTTTCTAATGGCTTGGCCATACACTGCCATCCTGACTGCAAATGTGTAAGCATTGACGCTGTTTGATGTGCGTACTAGAATTCTTTCGACTTTCGCATTTCAGATCAAGAAGCTTGCAATCCCCTCTGTCGGAGAAGCCCTGATCCCATTTATGTTGCATTTTAACCGGACCATTTGACTGGTGCATCAGACGTGGAAACCACTGTTTCCTTAACACTAAGCAAGACATCCTTGTGGCACCCTAGAAATCCAGCGATTATATCTTCTGAAGGACCGAATTGTAGCAAAACTGAGTGATTTTGGTTGAAAACTTAGATGCTCTAGTCAATGCTCCTGGAGGGTAGATGCTGACTTTGGGAGGTTTTTGTAGTACTTGTATTTTGAGGCGTTATACAAAATTCAGGCATTAGAGATAACGCACGGATATGAACGATCAAAACTCACTAGAATGACTCCCATTTAAGCGAAACAGCTGAATGCAATGAAAACCCCACAACAACTGGGAAATACATGAGGTTATGTTTGTAAATCGTGTGTTCATGCATGGCTTGGGGGAAATCCCGATTTGTTTATTAGGTTCTGCCCAATCACATTCGAGGCATGCTTGAACTTCAGGATCACCTTTCGCCACGGTTCTCATTGGGCTGTTCTCTAAGCAAGCTAGCACGAATCTGTACCGGGATGAATCACGTGACCTGCACACAGACTCATCACAAAAGCCTGGGATTATCAGTCTTCTTCTCCCGGCTGTACGAAAACACTGGGTTGGTTATACTTTGTCACATATCGCTAGACGTCATAGATTCGCAAACAATCTGCGGTCTTTGTAGACAGCTCAATCACCAGTTGTCCAGTGATTATGCTCGGTTTGATTTATTTTGAGTTAATCGATATATTCGTTTGAATTTATTATCCATTGCTCTTTGAGGGCACGAGGGAATATGTTTGATTTTTTGTTGATTCATCGGCCTGCTCGTTCCGTCTACGCAAACGGCTAAGCATCCACATACTAATTTACTGTCGAGAAGGCGTTCACGCACTGATGCAGAAAAATTATACTGAATGGATTGTACGAGATTTCAATATTGATTAGTAAGCAGAATGGTCTTCGGTACTATGGCCAAGAATATACCCAATCGTTCCCCGTCAATCTCATCCTAATTATCATATAGTCATTCAAGTAAACTGTTTCAGTGAAATACAACCAACACCCAAACTTTTAGCAGATAAGAACACCGTGCGCGTTCCTGATATGATCATATACGTTTCAACCACACAAAATGTTATCTATCAGGAAAGCGTTTTCCCCTGAGTCATTTAGGTTCTGCTTAGTCTAAGGACACTTATGAATGTCTCACTGTGCGGTACCATCTCACCAAAGTACTCGACACTTGTGAAATTCAGGTTTGTGTTTTATATTAGAATACTGTCCTTGTGCGTGGCTTTTATCAGTTCTACTGAAAAACAGTTTTCTGACATGGAGAAAGTCATCAGCACATCAGTCATCTGCACCCGATTCCAGAAACCGAATCCCATAGACATCCAGTCAACCAGAATGTCAAAAGTATTGCACTCAACTGCTCCGACCTCACTCCAGCCGCTGTGCTCCGGAACTGTCACTGAGTGATGTGACACAGTTTTTCGACACTTCTCATAATTTCGGTAGTTTGAATGTTTGGACAGGAGAGTGTCTGAGGCAAATGTAGGTGGTCCAGTTTGTGTATTTCAAAATCCAAAATGAAACATTTTTGAATCTGATACGAATATGGTATTGAATAAAGCTGACAACTTTCACGGTCGCACTGAATTCGTGAATTCGGAAGGTGAATTTGAATTTTTCGTACGAGTTTCCTTTCTATCGTAGATCCTGTCCCCGTTATCACTGGCTATAGAGAATCCAAACAAGATGCTGAACACCTTTCATTTATGGTAGGGAACATTCAATAGTTGAGTGATTTACTTAGCACATAAACGGTCAAATGAATCGAATATGAGGTATACCTCTGAGCTCAAAATTTTTATAGTCTGCTAGAGTAACACTTTGTTATGGTATTAGTACGCGAACCCATGTGTATAGTTGTACATATATAAAGAATACTGTTAGATACTTCGACGTGCAGACGATTTCACTCTATAAGGTGATGAAACACACAATCCAAGTGCATAGCTCGACGCTTAAGAATGCATGCCAATCATTTTGCCTTTACAAACTAATTGCGTCAAACCTACCTAATTGCGTTTGTAGCGATGGGCACTAAATTCGCCACATTTTGTTTAGAAATGTTCCCGATCGGGTGGTTTTCACTCGTTTCATTCCCTCTTATTTCAAACGGATGTGGACTAGTTGAGAATTGCGGGGTTATAGTTTCAAATGTGGAGTCAAAGACGATTCAGAGTTGATTAATATAATTGCATTTTCAATGTTTGATTTTGCAATCGCAAATCGAAATCTCGTAATGTTTCTCGCACATATCGTGTTACTGAGTACGATTTTGACCATTCGGCAGTTCGAAGTCTTCTGACTGGAAGTAGTTCAGCAGGCTTACATGCGACGAATTCACCGACTGGGTCAGCCAACCTGCCCTGTTTAAACGGAAATGGACAACTATTACGAGTACTGGTAGTAAATGCGTAGTCTACGTTTCCAAGGCCGAAGTTTAACCGGTAGAACATCAGGTGTGACTACGCTCATTGCAGTCTTCAAATTAAAATTCATTGTGTTTGTTGTCGGACGATTACAAAAGAGCAAACTCGCCGCACATTGCAGCATACTCTATTATTATTGGCAATGTCTAATCAGCAAAAGATGTGCAGTTGTATGCAACTTTGAAATAAGTGCCCATCAAAATAGCAGCACACAGAGAGGAAGTGCCAACCGATCATGTCATGTGGGAAATACTAAATTTGTATATGTAATTGGTGCAATGAAACAAAGTAACTCAGGACCTATTTGCAATTATCGCACCATATTAGTCTAGTCAGATCCCAGGTACGTTGGTTAGGATGCTGGATACTGACGAACGAACTCGCCAGGAGGGACGAGCGTCTCTCTTTGGCAGTCCCGTGAATCATTATTTTGGGTGTCCTCGTTGAAACAGTTGATGGAACACTTAGCGGGCTGTTAAATTATGATAACACAAGTCTCAAATGGAGATTGTTTGATCCTTAAAACAGGTCATCTAATGAAAGCCACCCCTTACGGAAGGTACAGCTTCTCAGGATATCGCTAGGATTTGCCTGAAATCGCTCATCGAAATAATGTCTTCGGTTCTCTCGGCACGAAAGCTCCCATGAGTCAGTGGCTATGCACTCACGCCTGACATCGGAGGATTTAGTGCTTGAATTAACTCGAAAAAAACGCACATTTCTCGTTAAGATCCGCTTCCACAACAAATCTCGGTCACACTGAGGTCATCTATTCCTGATTGCTTTTCGTCGTTCCGTCGCACATGAATGGAATCGCTTATGAGCCTCAACAAATGTGCATATACAGCTCATCCCGCGAAATGCATCAGAAAGTGTGGAAATGGGTCTGCCTTGAACATTTCAGCTGATACACATTCGCTCCATTTCAGGGCAGCATAAATTGACGCCATCCGGAACAGCATATATATATATATATATATATATATATATATATATATATATATATATATATATACAGCCGGGTAGTTTGTTTGCTATTTGAAATTCAGACGATCAGAACCAAATGGATGGCCCTCCATTTAAATAAAGATAGCATGATCTATGCCGAAAAATTCTTCCTCTAAGCAGAAATCCTTAATTGGCATAATGCCAGCTTTAGGGTTGTAGCTTTATATCTCCTTCAACGCGGCTACTTAGTCGGACCAAGTATGAACACACGCACGACTCGAGAAGTGTTTTAGCATCTCCGACCAGCCAGCGTCCTGAAAATAATGACATTACCGGGGAGTGGAGTTTTTCAAGGACATGAGGCTTTGTCTATCCTCCAAAGCACGTGCTCACGGACGACGTGTACAGGGACAGCTTGGATCCTAGTTCTAATATTTGATTAGTGACACACTGTATTGGCACACTCCTCGCTACTAATGACATTCTACGCATTACATTTTCATATTGCAGGTAGTCGTTGAATTTCGTCCTCCTCCCTCGTCAGTCAGTACATTTCCGGTCGATCGGCGTGCGCATTGTTTGCATGTGAACCTATCGCACATTTCTTCCCTCAACAGTTTCTAATCAGTGTGATTTACTTGCCGGAATATGTTCGAGATGAAATTGTATTTGTTACATACATATTAACTGGTGGACTGGCTTTTGAGATTTCCGTCAGGTTGTCTTCCAGGTCTACCTTTGGTACGCTTGGATTGCTCAGTCAGATGGGACTGTGACATCCTCTATCCACAGTGGGATCGTTAAGACGGGTTATCTGTTGATAATTCCTTCAGCGGTCTGAGTTAATTTCCGCAAAACAAACTGATAGCATTCTATTCGAGACACTGTAAGAACCAACGTAGCAGTCCAGATTTTAACGAAGTTTTCAGGCTTTCTTTCGTAGATTCACATGTTGCATTTACGCACTAAAGCTAGCCCCATGGATGGTTAATGAACCATGCACCGAGACACCCATCTTCGAGGGTTGCCTGACCGATGTGGAAAGTACAGAAAAAGAACAGGACAACGTGAACCGAAGCCAGGCCAACCTTTCAACTAGCATCAGTATTTACACAACTTAACCAACACGGTGGTCCACATGAAGCATGCTACATTAATGGTTGTAAATGGTTTCGACTAAAGTACCAATCATGGTTGTATGGAAGAGACTCGGTTCAGACCATGGATGTTATGAAGGTCTCCGATCACACGTCAATCAATACTCACCACTGCAACCGCGGACTGAGATCCGGATGACAGTCGTCACAAATGCTAGGTGTATGATCGTCGCCTTTTATTCTCATCACGATTGCTGTTGTCCATTGAGAACTAAGTGAAAAGCAAAATAACATCATCCGTTCCGTGTCCCTGAGACTCATCAGGAAATCTCAGTGGTTAACTGGCCACATGCGTCGTTTGAGGGATAGCGGGCAACCATTAAAGTTCATTTTTTGATGCCCACCACCATTCAGCTTTGTTACTGAAACACCTTGCAATCTGCTTCAGAAGTGTCGACTGATTCACTGCAGCCTGAAGTCGTCTGAAGTGATACGGTTTCCATCTAAATTTATACAACTGTTAACCTTGCACCAACGTGCTTCGGTTTCGGGTGCTGCCTCGTGTAGCACTATGTACTCAGAAAGGGAAAGATGTCAAGAATAGTGAATGGTAGAATGCAAAGTAATAGGCCGAACAACTTCGCAGACGAGGAAACTTTTCGAGCGCAAGAGTGCCAGTGACTGCCGCACTAACTTGCATCGTCTGTTATTCCCAACTACCTCTTACGGGACCTATTGGATCCCAAACCGACAGTCTAGCTGCTCCTACGCCGGTCAACCCACTCGAAAAAGCCTCCATGTTTTTCTTATTTTGTCATCGGCTGAGAACCTTGGCTCGCCTTCCATTCATTACCTGCCTCGGACAAGGGTATATAACCAGACAGTCATTCTGTTGACATGCGCAAAACATGTCCCAACCACCTCAACCTATTCTGATTCATTGACTGTTCCAAAGATACCCCTAGGACCCAGTATCTTGAGCCTCATCTCTCAGTTACTCACAAAATTCTTCAACCTCTCCTATCTTTACCACGAAGACAGCGGTGGTCAAACACCAAAAGTCTTCCCATGTCTGCTCTCAACAGCCATGTCCCGGAACGGTCCAGTGGCATCGACTACACTGCGATCTTTGATCGCTAACCGGATATCGCTCTGATACCACAGATGTCTCGTGTTGGTGAATGCCAAACGAGGACTTCATGCGACAAAAGATCAACAAATGAGATACAGCTACAGATGTGAGTAAACTTATCTTTTCAGGGTACACATGTCATTCTAACTCGATGTGAATGGACTGTTCACTGAAGCCAGTACCTGGAAAAAAACCTAATGGCATTCCAACGGCACAAGAACAGTCATTTCTTCAAGCATTATCAGTGAAAGCACGGAGGAGCACAATGGTAGGATTGGCAGGCACATAACGTCGAGAACTCTATTGGAACTAAAGGATTCAAAGTTGGTGTCTCAGGCAGCACAAAAATTGAACAATTCTACACAGATGTTATCTGGGTTCAGTCCGCATTTCTAGTGTAAACACAGGATTGATATGGTTCTCCAGTACTGAGTACTCGAACTAGTTTTCTTTCACTTGGATTGACGACACTTCTTTCGAATGCAGTAGATTAGTCCACAGGAGAATTGACACGTGGAGTGAAAATGGAATTCGGCATAAGAGAAACAGTTCTTTCTGGTCTTACGAAGTCTTGGTCACTGTTTTCGGCCTTGGTTAAAGTGAATCACTGAATGCATGGAATTAACCGTTCTGAAATCAAACAATGACACTTTCGGCAATTGGGTTTTAGTAACGTCATTTAACTGTTCGTAGGTCCTCTTCGTATCTAAGGGACTAACGCTGGGAGCCAATCGGTTTCTCATTTCAGTTTCTAACTACTCCCCAAATCTTCGCGTACGTGGTTGCGAAATTTCCTGTTTAGTATCGAAGTCAGTTACTAGAATTTTAACCATTCAGTGGCATGGAAGTTGACTGGAAGAGTGTATCTGAGTGCTATAGTACAGTATAGTATGATACAGCAGTATAATATATGGAATAGATTCAGGAGCTTTTTATACGTAAAATTTTCGTATCCTTTTCTTCACTTTTGTTATTAATGAAACAAATTTGTGCACCACCTTTCAAGATCGGGGCCCGGCTAGCATAGGGTTGCCAGGTGGGGACACTGACTCCGGGAGTGGGAGGAATTGAACCCACGCCAGGACTATGTTAAATGTGATTGTGTTGCTGACCGCTACTATTATCAAACACTTGTGGGTTTACAGTATGTCCTGCACTGGTCATTCTTACTCAACATAATTTTTAACCTTGCAATTCCATGAGTGGCCGATTTGTCACGCATGAGGTCTATTCGGCGGAGGAGGCTTTGCCGTGGGGCTGACAAGCACCTGTTGTATATCCAGAATTGGCTGTCCCATTAGCACTTATTATAGGCTGGATTGTTATCACGTGTTGTACCCTCGATCAACTGCCAAACACATTAGGTGATGACCAATGCTCGACCTTTTGACACCCAAACAAATACTATTGCGTGTACACGGATAAACACTGAACAACGAATCCTTACTTCAACGTTTGGCTGTTTGGCAAATGCATAGAAAGGGAACTTAAAGTAGTTGGACGTGAAATCAATATACAGAATTCGGCCAGTCTCAATAACGAAGGGATACGAATTACCAAGGGGCACTGAGTTGGCTCAGACCAAAGCTACGCAAGCACACAACAAAAAGACTGCAACAGCTGGGAAATTCGTCCGAGTCCCATTTAAAGTCCATGCATTTATATCCTGATTGGTGGGATGCACTCCGTTCAATGGCCTTCGCGGAATGTTTGGACTTGACGACCGCTGGTTGCCACGGTCTTGATTGGTCGTGTCTAGGCCGGCTTGCGCGAAGCTGTACCGGACTGTATCACGTGACATGCATGTGCACCGCTCATAAACATCCACTTACACACTACGTATCCGAAGGCCGATCCCATCAGCCGGAATCAAATCAGCGACCTTTCGTTTCCGTGGGCGCGAACTGAGCAAGTGAATGTACAGTGTTGCGCGAACCTCTATTCCAATGACGCACTGGAGACATACTTGTTTCAGTCACTGGATTTGTCTCGGCAGTCACCTTCCAGGGGAAGAGAACAACACAGGTGGACGTGATCCAAAACACTTGATGATTGCAAGTCAACCATCAATTTACCTATATCTTGTCACTCGAGCTTTTGCGGTTTTTGTATCCTTACCGACAGTATAAGTTATATAGTTTCATCAACTTCCAAGCTCGAAATTAATATCTTTTTCATTTCCTCATTTCTTTTGTTGTTTATTGTGCTGAAGACAGTTTTCAGCTGATCATCAAGGGTTTCACCTAGGCCTTTTGCCCTACTAAGTACATTCGGCCTAAGGAATTTATACTTCTCAGTCAGTTGCTAAAACAAAAACCATGGCAATGCCCTGATTAACCAGTTCAACATTTTCCACTCAGACTTATAGGCGTCATCTGCACCAGAGCCTACTTTTTCCTCGATGAGTAACCAAAAGTTTATTCCACTGTTGCTCATAGCGCTTTTGTCCAATCGAAGATGATTAAATTTGTTCTATGCAACTTATATTTCTCAAAGATTTCACTTTTCGGACGTTCTGTTAGCATAGTTTCTTCCTTCTTCACCTCTTCGTTTTCCAGTTCCATAGAACTTTTCACTTTCATCCTGACGAAAGTCTACAATTTTTTCTATCCAATCGAAACTGCTTTCGCGTGTATCGAGATACCAACATCCCCTACCTGTAACGACCGCGCTGACCAAAAGAACACTAATCCCAGGTTGGTGACACTGAAGCTATCAAAGACCTGTTTTGTCTGATCAGATCCGAGATTAAGCTTATCAAGTCCACCTTTTCTGATCCACTTCTGAAAAGTCATGATGCAAGCGCTTCATAAAAACGGACTGCGGTTCTTTGCGGTCGGAAGAAAAGACTGGACTCTTACTTGTCCAATATTGCTGTATTCATTCGACCAGCCATATTTACTGCTTTACTCATTTTTCGCCGTTGGACGTACTGATATCGGACCGAAGTAATGTTCCTCAAATTGCTTAACATTACCAATTTTTCAGCTACAGCACTTTGCCCCTTGTATCCTGGAGTATGGTGTTTGTGTGCTGTTTTTAGCCATATATATATATATATATATAATTTCTCCAAGTAGTGTCTTGCAGTGTGCAATCCCAGTACCTGTTTTTGACCATCACTTGTGCGCGCGAAGCAGATAAAAAGCGTCCAGTCAGCGTGACGACTGTGGTGAGCCGAAACAGCATTAATACTATAATTGCTCCGATCCGATCAAGAAAGTAGATGAATTGAAATACCGACCACCGATTCCCATCAGTCACCTTCTTCTGGCTCCCATCTGAGGTACTCTGACTAAACACTTGGAATGAGACCCCCTTGGATGGTCCTTGTCAGTTTTACTGATCAGTCTCAGTGTTAATTTTAGCGCAGAGTCTAAAGCTCGGCGTATTGGTGATTAGGTACGGTCTAGTTTTCCGACTGTTGTATGATCTGTCACAAGTCTGAGTCGGTTTAGATTGGCACATAAACATCAGAAGACGAACTCAGACTAGCAAAAGTGTATTCATGGTACTAACATGTGATAATGAATGAGAATTTCAGAACACGATATCCCCAAGGAGATCACAGTCCTCTCGAATTCCGTACAGCTCAAAAAAGACTACGAAAATTCCTGGCCAGTCAGACCAGTGCACAAAAGTCACAAAACCAGCCATTGAACAAGTACTATGGTAGATAGAAGGAAAGACACTTGTATCAGAAAGAACACAAAAAGAACACAGAAAGAAAACTGATATCGAGTGATGAATGTAACAAACCGGAATAGAAGACAGGGACTTAATCCCCTGAGGTTAAATTACCTGCAATATGTACTTTATTGTCGGATGAGCAGTTTGCATGAGAGGTTATCACATGCGGCGTAATATGCCAGTCCGATAGGTTGGTAATCAGGCTAAAACTAGTTTAGGTTGGGATAAAAATATTATTGAAATAATGTAGGCCGAAGATTTATGGCGCATGAGTTGAAAAGAATAAAAATAAGGTATCGTCTACCTGAGCTAAGTACGGTTGCTGGACAATTGTATATCAACTCTCTAGTGCTCAGTTTTCATCCCGAGGTCGGTTGGCCATTGCAACCGGATTCACATACCGAATACATACTGGGATACTTGAATTTGAATTATACCTCAGAGGTGCATCAACAATGGATCGAACTGGATGGGATTGGTATACCAAAACCGAAATTCGAACTAAATTGGGTTGAAATTGATTGAACTGTCTGTCCCTAAAGAGACTACAGGGGGCTAGTTTACGATTTCCTTAGTGATTTGAGGTCTACTCTCCGTCTTGACGTTTATTTTCATCACCCATTGTACACAGCACGACCAAAAGTGCAGCTGTATTGATTACAGGTGAACCAGCTTAAGATCAGGCCTGATATCTTGTTATTTAAGACTGCTGGCTGGATCTAACTTAATGGAATACGGGTAAACACATGAGGTGCAATGCCTAGGGATGAATGAAATTTATACCAGCCCAGACTACTGGTGTGACACACGTACCACTAACGCAAAATGAAAACACCAAATTTTGTTGATTTCTTGTTTCGACCAAAATGGACGTTAACCTGAATTTCAATCTCACGGATGTATAACACATCATGTTTGGAAAGCTTTCGCCCAAATTACTCAACAAACGGCAAAGCAACCGACCTTTCAGAAAGGCGGTGCCCTATCACACCAGTTACTTTCGTGGCATAAAAATCACTGTTCGATTCTATAGAAAGACAAAAGGGTGAGATCTACAGTTCAGCTTACGGGTTTGTTTTCAAATGGGTGCGTCTGCAGTTAATTTGGGCGCACCTTCGACCATTCTGTTATGTACGTATTACTGTAATGACCATCAAAGTTCAGATTAAAGCTCAGTTCTTTCAATTTACTTCTCTGTAATATTGTCCTATCCTTGTCTTAACTGAGCCATGGCACATTCCAACCTTATCCGGGTTGGCACAATGTCGACTGAACTTTTACACGGCTAAGAAACTATATGACTTAGATATCATCGTCAGTCATCACACACCAAAGATTCAGATCGGTCGTTGAATGACATTCAGGATGTATTACTCGGAGTCCAAAAAATTTTTCTGAGAACATAATGATAAACAGAAGAAAGTGTATTGAGAAACGATATCCAGCGTGGAAAATTATCCGATACGGATGACTGATTGTGCTACAAGGATGAGAGTTATCTGGTATGAGTGGCAGACCATGGGACATGGCTAAGAGACTGTACGACAGGGATGGGGAATGCGTGACGGGTAGAACAACGACAGGAAGAGCTATAGACTAGAGTGAAAGAAAGAGGAAACAGACTAAGTGTATCGTGAATTGTCATTCAGAAGAGCCGCTGTTACGGATCATAAAGTAAGCTGTTTTTTAGGAAAATTGTGAAGTATGGATGTTATCATACGACCAGATGATCACTTGATTTTTCTCTGTAAGTAAATATTCTCTTTCAACGCTACATTGTTATCATAGCCAACAATTCAATTTATGCCTATACAAAAGTAAGCACGAAAAATTCGATCGTGACTGAATTAATTTATTCCGACTATTCATACATTTTGCTCATATGAAAATAGTGCATTCGGATAAATCGCAATGCGTGGTGATATTCGCAAGTATTGACTAGATATTTTCACAATGGTTAATGTTAAAGCAATAAATTGGTCAGGTTGTGCGCTCGTTTACATTGAGAAGGAGCAACTTGACATAACACAACATGTTTCTCACTCAAGGACTTTGCCTAAGATAATCGATTCAATCAGCTGGCCCTCAGTACTCCCATGGGATCGAGCTAGGGAAAATGTCAGATGAAAAAAGCAAGAGTTCTTGTTTTTCGTAGTGTCAGTCTTGTAAAGTGGTTTGTCAATAGCAAATTCATTACGCCAAACTATCATATCTGTTGAAGGGGATTAGTATGTTTGAACGTGTTCATTGTAAGTCTTGGTTCTTAACTCCGCCACTAGCATAACCTCAGTACCTGGGTGATACCAAACGACCGTGTAAAGCTACCAACTAGGACGTATTCAATTAGCTGAATATGTACATCTGTTGCCTGCCCGATCGCAAAAGCTCGACTTTGTGAAACCAAAAATCGATGACACTGTGAAACATAAAATCAACTTTTTTAATGCATTCTGCACTGTTGACAGTCCTGTGTTCAGAGTAAATGGCAACACTCTTTAAAGGGGCACTCTTAAAGATGTTCCAGATTTCCATGTTAGAGTGGTTCTCTTTTACTTCTGATACTGCTGAAAAATAGCTGCTGGGATAAAATAAAATTTGTAAACTATTTCTAAAAGATTTATGATTTCAGCTTCGTTTGATAAACTTAAGAATGGATGATCTTGTTTTATTGGTTTTCGATATTACTTCCCACGGTGAAAATAGCACCGGAACAATATGTACCGGGTTAAGTGCTTGTAACTGAACTGTGAGACCGTTCCGGGCTGGTTACCGCTAAACAGGTCAGTTGCATGTTTCTTTGGTTCCCTGTCCGTGATTATTACCAAAACTATTATTGAACTCCAAGATCTCGTGTTTTTCCGCTAATCTAGCAAACCTATTTTTCGTTGCAACAAGATGTCCGCTTTCATCAGTGCCGATTTAGTTCAGTAAAGCTACATGCAGCGCAACAGCCAATACCTTGCTCTGTCTAGCTTCACGTATATCCGAATAATTGAAAGACGGTGTGCATTCATACGGAATGGCCAGCGTTCACTTGAGTCCACATTGGGTAAGCCACTCATTGATTAATGGTCTGGGCACCGCTCTAGTGCGCACGAAGTTGGTAAAGGATGATTCACGTATGCTTGTATGTGTGCGTGACTGTCCAACTGTCTAGTCAAGACGAAAATACCTCGAAGTTATGAGCGAAAATGCCTCATCAAAAGTGTTAAAACAATTTCACTGATGTTGCAAGATGAACCAAAACAATGGTCTGGCTGAACGCCTCCAAGCACCATCGAACCAGTTCTTCTTCCAGTGTATTAGATCTCTAAATTGCTTACACAGAGTGAACATTCAGACCCGACGTTCTTGTTATTATGCTTTGACGTTTAGTCGAGTTTCACTGAACAAAACCGTGGAAGTATAACAGTGAACTTGTTCGGACAGTTAGAAGTTTCTGATAGAAAGTGCTTACGCACGAATTCACGCCATCCGACTTCATTTTCACGTTCTTCTTGAAGGCAATTACCGTGAATTTATTATCGTTCAGCACCTTGTATATATGGTTGAAGGAGATTCTCCAGACCTACCGTCCTCAGTCGATCTTCTCAGATGTAACCCTGATAGTGCTTCGTTAAATCATGATGATGGATCCAAGTGCTTCCCGTTGATCACCCGGAATCAGAGTATGTATTCGGATTCGTCCTATATCAGCAACCCTTTTGTCTCTGTTTGTCACTCACTCTCTCACTCACTCAATCAGTCAATCAATCAATTTATTCATTCATTCAGTCAGTCACTCATTCACTCATTCATTCATTCACTCGATCAACCACTCACTCATTCATTCATCTATTAGGCGTCTTGCTCTCTTTTGGACAAGCTTATGGGAAATTTACAAGAAGTTCACGCGTCAAAATACAATTGGCTGAGCTCGCGATAATTTCCTGTATCCATACGTTCATGCATCGACGTGCCCACAAACTAACGTTTAAGCAAAAACGCACTCTTTGTATGTAAAATTATATCCGTGAGGAATCACACATTAAACGGAGGATTAGAATGGAAACGGCCATAACTTTCTCACTGATCGATAACGCAGCCGAAGAGATACAATGTACTAGGAGACACAAGGAGTGCTAAGAATCCCAGGGTTGAATGTCACGGCCGGAAATGGTGTCAGTTAAGCTGAACTTCCAAACCTGTAACTTGGGCATCAGACCAGGTGAGAAGACTACTTCGGTTGAATCGTGAAGCTTGATGTGATTTTTACCTTTTGGACCACTGCTAAGTTTGATGGTTCATAGTTAATTGTAACCTTATGCATATGTGCGAGGTGCTACGAGCCGATGCTAAAAATCGAAGACCGCTTGGCTTCGTTACAACAAGTCGGGCAACAGTGAAAACGGGACCTCTTGACAAATTACATTCATGTCAGGTGAATGATGCACAAGGCAGGTGATTGACCCGCGGGAAGCCTGGGAGGGAAATAGGCCGCAGACAACCTAAGAGTGATAGTATTTTTGTGACGCACTCAGAGATGAGCGGACGCAATTTTCGAATTGTAAACCACAGAAGACTCGATGAACCGAGGAGGCTGGATGGAATCAGCCCTTGAGTTTCGAAATGAACAAACCTATATAAGCCACTCGATTGTGACAGACGAAAGACAGCCATGCTGACTAGCCAGAGGCCATCTGATCATTCGTGCTTCTTTAAACAAAATGAGATTGAACTAGAAAAGAGGCGACCGACTGACGTCAATAGGATTAGCGACCGAGATACTCTGATGTCAGAACAAGCTTGAAATTAAACTTTATCTGATTAATACCCTTTGAAACAAAATCCTTTAACAGGCTAATAAATTTGTTCAAGAAGTAAGATTGTTAAACTGGAACTCAGTTGTTCAGTGTGGTCTGAACATAGCAACTGCCGGACAATTTCATTTGGTTCATTTATCAACGATTATAAAAGTGTATTGTCCTAATTACCACTCACGGGGGTGGTTGTGATTCTACTTGTCCCACTGACACCATGTGCTTTTACAAATCCTGCTGAAAAAATTTCAGCTTGATTGCTGATCTAACTCCAGAGACAAAACGAAGAAGGACTGCTGATGAAGACCACTTAAATGGAATAGTCAGAAAAAAAAATAGAATCCGGCGAACAGCCTACAAACATTTGCCCGGGGATGTGGAGTACCATGCTGTACGGTTTGCAGAATATCCACAGAAAACTACTTTCAATCTTGAAAAACAAGTTACCTCAGAATACCGATCACCTTAATCGTCTGGGTTTCCGTTCGTGGTATTTGGACCACATGAATACTTATCAGGCGTCTTTCATGCATGAGGCTATTTTTGTTAGCTTGGGTTGAATAAACCTAATCTTTTATGCGAGTAGAAGTACGAATCGACTGAGAACCAGTGAGTGAGTGAGTGAGAGAGAGAGAGAGACTAAAAGTGGCGGACCACGGGGATTCCACTAGAAGAGTGAGGAGTTGTGTCCGGTTGCCACTCCAAACACGAAGTGAGAGTAAGACAATCTAGATGTCAAAGCTCACAAATGCAAAGAAAATTAACGCAGTTACTATTCTATCTGTAACATTCATGGTTTTGTTTGGAAACCACAATACTGGTAATTAGATAGTCCTGCATGCTTTCTCGTTTGTAGTGCGAAACCAATCGATGGATATAATATGGGCAAGAGTCGCGGACGCCTGCATAATCGGGCGTTGTTCCGTCACATATAATGTGACAAGGGAATAATACTTCTGACCGAACGTAAGTGCGTTATATTTATAAATGTTGCATTGCATAATGCACAAAAAGTCAGAACCTTCCTGAGAGAATCCGAAATTTCGGGAGCTAAACCGAGCAGCTTGGAGTGATTTGGGTGAATTTACGAAAACCGTGGAGTCTATCTTGCAAAGTTTATAGGCATGCGTTTTAAAGTGAATGCTCTTAGCCAAACAGAACCAGCATCGTCATGTTTTCCAAAAGCGCCCTCAATAAATAAACATTCGGCTACCGCGGATTCCAGGAATAAATTATCACTAGGGAAGTGAACAAGGTTGATTAGTATATGTGAACCTCCGGTTGTCTAGGTCCGTAAGTACAGGGAGGAGAGAAATTACACATTCTTTAAATGTAAATCTACAGTTTTAGATATGCTACAAATCATAGGGACGGTTTGATTATCCCGTGAAAGAAAACGACTACTGTTACTAGGATTGTTGGGATCATTAACAAAACAAAGATCCAGGGAAGTGCTAATTCTGGTGCCAAAAATTTGATAATACTGCTTAAACCAAGGGTAGCAGAGAAGTTGTTTGAGAACTAGACAAATGGTCATTGGAACAAAAGGGAAAAATTTGGGCAAACGCTCCTGCTAATAACGAACAAGCAATTACTCATGTAATTCATTTTCAGTTGATACAGTGAGGCTATAACAAAAGTTAGGGAATACGAAAAATTGCCTCAGTATCTAAGAAAATTAGCCTGAGAGGTTACGGAGCATACACTTCTACTGTACTGATACACTAAAAGTAATAAAATGCTACTAGTGCCACTAGCACCACAGTGGCTTCTACCGGAAAGATAATTGCACCGTTTAATAGGTGAAATAGTAGGCCTACTGGTTCCATTTAGTAAGAACTTAGCAGCACTGGCCTCACGGCAGCGGAACTTACCAGATCACAACCATCGTCAGCGGTAAGCATTAGGACGGTGCACTTTCATAGTCATATAGCGATTGCTGTGTGAAAATCAGATTGTGCATATATCTATTAAGTTCGTCCTTAACGATCCTACTCGTCACGCACATTTACTCGTCAACTAAAACACTTTGTTTAGGGGAATGTAAATTATGTCCGAGTTTCATTTGGATTGCGCTCGAACTTTCACGAATAGGAATAAAGTTAGAATAATCATTAATCATTAATCTTAACAATGGCACTCACTAATTCATATGACTGACGCTGTACTAAATTTTACAACTCAGTTGAAATAATCTTCCCGGTTGGGTTGATTCGAAAGTTACGAGCTTGCCGGTTCAGCTTAACTGACACAACTTCCCACCGTGACATCTAATCATAGCGCCGTTGGCACTCATGATTCCTATTAGCAAATTACATTTGTGTTAGCAATTTTTACTGAGTGAGTCATGGTCGCTTCAATTCTCCTCGCCCTATTGATGTTTGACTCTTCACGGATGTAACTGTGCACGCCAAGACCTTGCGTGTGCAACTGCTCTTTTGTACGCACGTCGAAGCGTGCACTTGTGGAGGCACAAAGATGTCAAGATCACAACCGATTCTATTTTGCCCAGGGAACATATCGAAATTCCTTGTACGCACTTGCGAGAGAGTGAGTGAGTGAGTGAGTGAGTGAGTGAGTGAGTGAGTGAGTGCGTGCGTGAGTGAGTGAGTGCGTGCGTGAGTGAGTGCGTGAGTGAATGAGTGAATGAGTGAGTGCGTGAGTGAGTGAGTGAGTGAGTGAGTGAGTGAGTGAGTGCGTGAGTGAGTGAGTGCGTGCGTGAGTGAGTGCGTGAGTGAATGAGTGAATGAGTGAGTGAGTGAGTGAGTGAGTGAGTGAGTGAGTGAGCGAGCGAGTGATTGAGTGATTGAGTGAATGAGTGAATGAATGAATGAGTGAGTGAGTGAGTGAGTGAGTGAGTGAGTGAGTGAGTGAGTGAGTGAGTGAGTGAGTGAGTNCTGTGTGAAAATCAGATTGTGCATATATCTATTAAGTTCGTCCTTAACGATCCTACTCGTCACGCACATTTACTCGTCAACTAAAACACTTTGTTTAGGGGAATGTAAATTATGTCCGAGTTTCATTTGGATTGCGCTCGAACTTTCACGAATAGGAATAAAGTTAGAATAATCATTAATCATTAATCTTAACAATGGCACTCACTAATTCATATGACTGACGCTGTACTAAATTTTACAACTCAGTTGAAATAATCTTCCCGGTTGGGTTGATTCGAAAGTTACGAGCTTGCCGGTTCAGCTTAACTGACACAACTTCCCACCGTGACATCTAATCATAGCGCCGTTGGCACTCATGATTCCTATTAGCAAATTACATTTGTGTTAGCAATTTTTACTGAGTGAGTCATGGTCGCTTCAATTCTCCTCGCCCTATTGATGTTTGACTCTTCACGGATGTAACTGTGCACGCCAAGACCTTGCGTGTGCAACTGCTCTTTTGTACGCACGTCGAAGCGTGCACTTGTGGAGGCACAAAGATGTCAAGATCACAACCGATTCTATTTTGCCCAGGGAACATATCGAAATTCCTTGTACGCACTTGCGAGAGAGTGAGTGAGTGAGTGAGTGAGTGAGTGAGTGAGTGAGTGAGTGAGTGAGTGAGCGAGCGAGTGATTGAGTGATTGAGTGAATGAGTGAATGAATGAATGAGTGAGTGAGTGAGTGAGTGAGTGAGTGAGTGAGTGAATGAGTGAGTGAGAGTGGGAGGGAAGAAGTATGGACGAATGACAAAAAGGGGGTTGCAAGTGCACTAGATGTCTAGGGCATTGTCGATGTTATTATGACGCGAGAACGATACGGAAGTCCACCGAGCTTGAAGGCGAAAACGAATGCGGTGAGAAGGTGAGCTCAAAATGGGACACTGACCATCGAGCAGACTGGTTTGTGCCAAGCATAGCCAAACTGTGAGTTTTAGTTTCCGGTAGTATCTTTCATCTGTCCTATCTCCTCTGATTGACGGCTTTCTCAAGATCTCAAAAGACTTTACACTGACTTTGCAAATGCGTCCGTACTCATTGCTCTCGACATACCGCGTGTCTTTGTTGCTATCCGAATTCTCTGTTTGGTTCAGCCCGAATACGTCCACATCAGGTGAGGGGTGGGTTGACTGTTTTTGTTAATAAACTTCGATTGTTTTGCATTAGTCAGTTGGGTTATTGATCTTGTAGACCCAATGCGGTCACATCTGTTCTGCAGTTGTTCACCGGGTTGTGGTCTGACTAAATCGCACTGTCTTCGCTTCCGCACCTCTGTTCCGAAAGTAGGTTTGAAAACAGGGGACTCATTTCACGATTCATTCGGCTACGTCATTCATTGACTGCTTCTCACACAACTACTAACTAACCCTCCGAATGCAACTGATTGTTCCCAATGACTTTAAATTCTCCTCTGGCAAAACTAACGCGATAACTGTCGGTTTTCGCATCCACCCCCGCATGTCGTATCAGTGGACCTTGATAACCGATATCTTTTCATGTTGCTTTACGCAGTATGACCGTGATTGCCATCGATTATCACATGTTGAGCTGATTTAATCGCTGCAAACTTCGTCTTCTGTTGGTTCACAACTGCCTGTTTCGATGTCGCTCCGACGCGGTCCTGAGTACAAAGTCACCCCAATAGCAAATTCGTTTTAATTTTTGCCTGCTGATATCCCCGCGTACCAACACATAGATGACTTCAGGTGTCTATCAGAAAACTTAGGATGAGCAGCGAGTGATTCTTTACTAGGGAGTTGTTAGTTGACAGGGACAGAAATCATCCTAACCCAGAGCAGTTCGCATTAATTAATAAATACAGCACGTACTTCACAAACTGTTGTTTTCAGGTGGTGTAGAATTCAAGTGACATTGCCGGGAGGTCCTCTCCCAAGGTACGTATGACACTAGGTTCCCCACATTTAGTTGACCTGGACAGAGATAAGACATGCCAAGAAAGGCGCTTATTTCAGCGGTGAACGGAAAACAGGACAGTTTTTACACGTTGAATTGCGGCAAATACAGGTGACCTAGCTAAATGAAAACGTTTGCAATTATCGGTGGAGTAGAGTGATGATCGGAAGGAGGTTGTTTCAAGATATCGAGGTAGATTCACATCAAGATTGATCACTGAAATATCGGATATGCATAGTCTCACGGAAAGTCATTAGTTTGGGTTTCTATTGATAATAATATTTCATGACTCCAAATAACCAGATGCTTTCCTATTGAAGAGGTTGGCGATTTCACTTCCAACATGTACCCTGGAACCCGATAAATACACAAAACAGTCAATGTATCCAAGGAAATCAAATTCACCATGCGATCAGAAAAGTAGGAAACTAGCAATTCCTGACTTGTTGGTAAAAAACAAACACCGGCGACACATTGGAAACAACAGCAAACCGCAAGCAGACACACACACACAGAGAGAGATTAAGGACTAACTTATCACATTAGCCATTAAAAAATAACCATGAACGTCAAGCATCTAGACTTTATTGACGAGAACCAAAACGCACTCCAGCATAAAATAAGTGAGAAAACATGAGTAATGCTATCTTTTCGAGATACCCAAGGAATATTTTTAACGAAAATTGTGTGCGAAATGAACAAAGCAACTGATAAAAGAGCACGGTCAATCAGAAAAATTACTTTACCATACATCAAGAAAGTATCTGGGATGACTGTGAGAATGCTTTAAACTCACTGAATCACAATAGCTCCTAGGTCATCCAAAGCTATAAGAAAATTGGTATTGAAACCAAAAGAACAATCCAAAACTGAGAGAAAAACAAAGCTAAATGCTTGAACTGTAGCAAATGCTACAGTTGTCAAACCGGCAAAAACATACACCCTCGGATAAATGAACACAAAGTGGCCACAAGGGGACAGGGTCTACTTTTTCTTATATTCGTCCACGAGGACCAAGAAGGACACGGGTTCAATCTGTATAAAGTTCAAAATCTGGATCAAGAAACCACGAGGAGCGCAAGAGCTTTTGGGAATGTAGTGCCTTTCAAATCATTCAGTCAATATATATATTGAACTGGATCACGTGTGCATTCAGATGAAAAGCAAGCCGTTCAGATAGATGACAAAGCAAGAAATCAAATCATGCAAACCCACAGCGATGAACCTGATTTTTTATGCGGACAAATCTGTGGAACCGCAACATCAAATAGTAACATACCCGAAACGGAAACGACAGTCTACAGCTGAAAGGATCAAACCATTCAAGCCAAACATCATTCCCCTAGGGTCAAACAGGAAGCCTAATTGTGTTACTACGACAAGAAGTAAGATCAGTTGGATAACAATTTCCTATCCCTCTTTTTCTGTAGGTTTCATTGACGGAAAGAAACGGCCGAGCAATGCTGAAGCACAGTGCAGTGGTATGAAGGACTGAACTGTAAATTCGTTTCTTGAAGATCACTGTACCCCATTCCAGTGTGTCACTTTACGCCAAATCTTGTTCCGTCAGTTCCGTCTTTTTCCCGTTGACTGTTACGATGTCACACCCATAAGTACAGAGGAACGTCACCACCTGCACATATACACACACACTCACGCACACATACAATGGCCATGTCACCTTGATCGGTGATGAAGCGGTTGCCATCTAAACGTGAACCCCAGTAAGCGGAACCTCACGGAATCCAACAGTCACGAAAACCTTCATAATAAGCTTTTGGCTAACAATATCCGTTTTGTGAAGCCTTCTTGGTGCTTATTTTCTGTGCCATAATTTTGCATTTGCTCCTGAAAAGCCATTCAAGCTAGATTATTTAAGTTCACTCTAGCTGCATTATATTGGTTAAAGTGGTAGTAACGTGCCACATAAATCGGCAAGTCGAAAATTTTTTCTCTGGCACATTGCACAAAAGTTGAAACATCTCTTTCGCGGTAACGACGTAAACAGAGTGAACAGGACCGGGATTATCAGTCACATGTTTTACCTGACAAAGTATCATATCCACCGGACCACTGTATTTCCTGTGGTTCTATCCGCTGCCAATCCGTTTTGTTGAAGCGGTAGCGCTCCAACGATGGGTGCGAAGATTGTGCAAGAGAAAACGAGACTAATTCATTTATCCTGTTAGTTTGGACATATACCATGACCAATTGGGCTTATGTCTCAATCAATCGGATATAGTGTAGAGAAGGGTGAAACCACAATGAATGGAAAGGGTAGTCGCCCCCGCGGCACGAACCAATCAGAAGAACGACGACTGTGTGAAGAGAATAGTCCAACAGACAAAGGCTGCGTTAGCAACAAACAGGGGCAGCAGAGCCAGAACTCAGATAGACAGCATGACTCTCTCAGCTGAATATTACAGTTCCGGTGGTCACTCCAGACTGTTGGACCAACACAGCCAGAGGAAGGCCTAAAAAAACAAGAGTATTCGGCACACTGTCTTGTCGGCCAGGTAACGCTCAGCTAGTCAGCGTAGTTTTGAAAAAAAAAACGGTAGAACGAGGTCTGGGACTTGTTTCGAGTGTAGCCAGAAGGCCAGCGGATGGTTCACACGTTTATTGGGTAGCACATTCTAACGCATTATTTCACAATAATCAATGGACTACTGATTTCCTCAGTGATGCGGTAGATTTGTGTTTTAACTCTCATGAATGAAAAGCTTACGGTTGATTGGAAAACTCGATCCATTTTGACGGGACCGTTAGCGCACATTTATTTCCACACCCCAAATACGTTACAGACATATATACCCAGGTGAAGGCTAAGTTTACCGAAAAAACATTCGCCAGTATTATCTGTGGATCGTCCTGTAAATTACTTGTAGTAGTGTGTTTGCAGGGTTTTCCGGAAGAGTGGTACGTACTCACCCAGTTCCCAATTTTGGTGCGAATTTGAGTAACACTGACACAGTTCCCGTGTGTGATACAATGTATTCCCGCCGTACTCCTCTATTAGTCCGCCACGTACTACAATAAGCTATCCGCATGAAGCCTACGTCTGGAGATTATTGTGCTGACTAAACTTTCGATCGAAGAAGTAAATGGTTGTAGGGACTCAAATACTACGGACATTTTAGTCATTGTAATGAGAAATCTGTAATCACAGTTTGTTAACTGATGACCAGCTGCATCAGTAGATAATCGCATAATAATCTCCATGTATCGCAATAAGATTTCACCAGTAATAATATAGCATAGTAAAAGAACCGACATTGTAATTAACCAGTTCCAAGCGTCTGCATGCCTGGAGATGATCGAGGTTGGGTGCCTCAGAATCCGAGTTGACTACTCGCCCTGAGCGCCTCTCCAAATTCTCCCAAATGACCAGTGTTTCAAATGGCCTCTGCTCAAGAGCTCATAGGTGCTGTCTTCCAGTGACTGAGGTGTTCCCACTAAAATGTGAGAATGAAGGTAAATGCCCGGCGCCCTTCACCGGGTTGATTGATTTTTGATACTTAATACGGGGGGAGTTTGTTAAACCCCGATTTGAAACAAACTAGGGACGGACTACGAAGCATGCGACTTTATGCTCATCAGTATCTGTGGCAATAGGTTGTACTGAGCACCCAGGATGTCTAGCCCCATCCGAAGGGCGTACGAACTGAGCAATCAGTCACTGGTCCCCAGTGGGTCTAGACCATTCGGTCAAACGCTTGGGGTAGGGTTTCTTAACTCAACCCTCAACTTCGATTTGGGCAACCGAGTGGTTTGAAGCTCGCAGAGAAATCACGGATCCCGACGGATAGCCGATGAAGTGGATTTCGAGAATGGAAGGATCTGAATGTCTGGTGAACTCTGAGCGTTGATTTTTTTTCATGTTTCTCGCCTGTTATTTTGGCTCTTTGTCATTGTTCTTATGGCACCTGATCCGTACACAGATTTGTGCAAATATGCACATATAGATCAACTTCAGTAATTGCGTTTGCCTAATATTGTTTCGGGATTGGCAGCGACTGCACTAAGGGATCGTTCGAAATGATGGCATCCCTAACAATCTTCTCTATGAACAATAGTCTACATTTCTTCTTTGACAGAAGGATCAAGGTGTCTCTGCAACGATGCTGAGTGGCATATTTCACATTGATGGATAGAGACATAGTCCAAACGCTTTGGTTACGGGATGATGAGCCCGCAAAAAATTTATTTCCATTTTTGGGTGATATGGCAGGTTGTCTCATATCACCCCTACTGTACTCCTTTTTGTTAATTTCGCCAGAGCTGGGAATTCATTATTTGGCACCTGTTGTCCTTGCAAGTTACATGTTTGATTTCAATATCAACCATATCTTATTCAGTCCTGACTCCAGTTGGTTTTACGTTCCTTCCACACGAATTAACTGTCCTCGCAATAGCTCATTCATTGAAATGGAATCTTCAGTGACCTCGCCCACACTAACGGTTAACATCTGACTCGTGGATCCACATAAAGAGTTGGTTTTCGTTTTTAGAATAGCAGTTTTCAATGTACAACCCACCTCCGTATTGTTTTGGTATCGCTCTTGGTAAAAACTGTCAAGATGTCTACTGACGGTTAATATACTGACAACTTTTTCCAATTTGGCATTATATCTGGATTTTTATCGCATTCAGATTCACTATGCCATTTTCTGTTAAAATTCCACTTATTTTCCTCGTATTATTTATACACTTCACGGGATGCTGCCGAGACGATCCAACCGGCTCTGTCTGGATATAAGCTGTGCAACATTTATGTGCTGTGTTCTCTCTTCAAGTTAACAAATGCGCCGTATTACGCCTAATTTAGAGAGCTGTATCTATGACAATACTGAATATTGAAAAATGTCCAGTCGACCAGGTACCAGAATGTTGCTGGATCGATCCCGGCTCATGACTTTGCATTTTAGATGCTTTCCGAAATGGATTTACTTTTCTATATGAGATCTGGCACCTCCTATCAACTCAAAATAAACGAAAAATAACATGCTTTGGATTATTTTCGAAAAAAAACGTTACTGCCAATTCCGTGGGTCCTTTTATGTGCGTGTTAAAAAGACAATTTTAACACCTAGCGCTTAGTCAGTTGGAGTCAAATTTGATAGGGCTTTCTAATCAAAAAACAAAGCATCAGATTGGGAACCCTTATTCCACATTCATTCACACACCCGTCCTACGGAACCTAGTTATTACTAGGCAATCAGCACCCGGACTAGCCACTTATCGAATCGATTTGGTGAACACTACTCGCAATGGGCGCGTACGGAGACGGCGAAACAAGTCACTGGCGCGGAGTGCGTGCTTAATGAGCATAATCATTCAGAGGACTGGAGAACAGCATTTCTTCCTATCTATAAAGTCCGTAGTAGACAATCAATAGTTGTGCAGTAATAGTGACACGCAAAATAGCCACGCAGTCTGTGATCAGTCGTTTTGACGCAGGAACTTGAATTTCCGGCACGCAAAGGAACAGCTCGAAATCCGTTCAGTGTCACTGAGGGCAGCAGGAAAACCACAGCAAATGGGAATCAGATTCGGGTGAGTTAAAAGAAAACTCATTGACGAAATAGCGTTGAACCAACGGAAATCGAGGTGAGTTTGTAATTTTTCGCAGACCTTGATTTGCAGATCGTATATTTTGTTGATAGGCTAGAATTAACATGGCTGATAATGAAAATTCCTCGGGAAAGTATGAAAAATTCCCGTTAAAGAGGCTCATAAAGGATAAGATATGGGGAACACATTGAGAATCTACAAATCAGCTATTAGTTTTCTTAGCCCCAAGTTCTGTCAGTCTGCGATTTTGAAAGTACTTGGGGGGATAGTTGGGGAAAAGAAGCGTGAATGGGCGAAAGTGCACTCAAAAGTTAGATCTGCTTAGATGTAAGCAACGTTGAGAATAAAAGTAGTGAATGTTACATTAGGTGTCACAACAAAGCAGGAATTTGGAATCAGTACGTCACCAACACCCAATAGCCAAATAACTAAGATAAGTACTGAAAACATATGGAGAAAAGAAAACGCCTTCAACAAAATAAAGCTTGTTGATTAAGGAGTTCTGGGTGGGTTTCATTGGATGGACAGTGTAATCAATACTTTGGATTAAACAGCTGTTTTATGTTAATTTGAACGGTAGTTTGACAAATGTGACTGTATGACGAATCACATGATTCCTTTCCAGATTGGCATATATATAATCGAAACCTACTTGTTCCATTTTTATCAAACTGATAAAGGCCTTGTCCTGGTTCGAATGTTTTGTAACGTGATTAAAGTACTGCTAAGCAAATCGACAAACAGAATAAAAATTGCATCCTTGAATGAAATCAGCCCGTTTTCACCGTAAGTTGCCAAAGCACGAGTTTGTTTATTTATCACACTAAAGTACGCACACATGATGTCATTTCGGAGTTATTTTTGTTTCTAGTTTCGTAGCGTTTAGTGTTTTTGTTGTCGTCGCCGCCATCGTCGTTGTTTTCATTGCTGTTGTGCTTGTTTATACCCGCTCTCAATCGATCCAGCTGTTGGTTCCGGTAAATATTGAGGAGGTAATCGGTGCAAAATCGGTGTTTCTCTCTTTCTGTGTGTGTGTGTGTTTGTGTGTGCGACATCTCACTGTCACTGGACATTTCTTCGATCAAGTCTGATCAGGACTGTTCAACATTAAGAACGGGTGAAACCGGGACACCATAGTAATGTATAATAGAGGGAACAAATAAAATTAAGCAGTCTTGTCCCGGTAGTTGATTTCAAGCTCACCCGATCTTTTACCGATTATTTGATTTGACATGAATGAAAAGAATTTATCGGGTGGTTTACCACTAGCAACGACAAAAATGGAACCCGATAGAATGACATAATCCGGTTATGCGATTTAAGATTTACTGTTGGCTTAAAGCCTGCTTTGAATGAGGAAGAGTGGGCCGTTAGAAATCACTCTCTAACGCATGTAACCGGTCAATGAGATGGCAGATACCATAATATATGTGGTCTAATCATGTCCTAAATATTTATGAACCACCCGTAACCGTGTGTTCAAACAGACATGAAGTTGTCCCATATATCTTTTGTTGTTTATTTCCTTTAACACAATACAACAATTTGCACACTAATTCTGGGGCTAGGCCGTAGGTCAGTCAGTGTACGAGACCACATTTGATATTTACCAGGAATGGGACCATTTCAATTCGTGTGAAATTCACATTCAATAATCACCGTGTTCATTGCATGGTCATCCTCCGTGATGTTCTTTGACTTGCACCGCAAATCCTCGTCCCTGGTATAAGGACCCCGGTATCATGCTACATATCTGTACCTTAGGCAAGGCTAAAATGATTAGCACCCGTATTTGAAAATATGTCGTTTGCATTGAAAAACCTCGCTAATGCCCTCCATTTCATCAGGCCGTAGTCGACGACTTATGTCCGGATGACGCAGGTTCGAACGGTACAATTTTCGACATATAGTAGTAAAATTTATCTGTTTCTCGACTTACACCTTTCATACATTACAGTCATCCTTGAAATAGTAAGCAAACTTTTTGCCAACGTGACTAGTAAGGAATAGAGGAACAATTAGTGGGACCCACTGTCATTATTTTCTTGTGTTCTCTTTCATCTTTTGAAGTGTAGTGCACCGAATACAACGTAGGTAATTATGTTTAAGCAGAAACAACAAGCAGTACGCGTGTACTGTGTAACAGCAGAGTAACAGGTTCCGAACACCTCCATTGGATATCATCCTCCTGGTACCTGGGGTAGACGATAGACATGGTCCACTGTTTCACACGAAATATGTAGGGGTGCATGTAAGTAAGCGGTTCGCTTGGTTGGACACAATTTTTCTGGGTTGAACGAGAGTCGGTCACATCATACTCATTGTACATGTTCCGTGGCAAGAGGTTCTCGCTCATGCGCTGATACAAAAGATTCAAGTAAACCCAATGATTCATCATTTTCAAAGGCAATTAAATTTTGGTAGTGAACCAAACGGGAGTCAGTTCCTAACCATTGTTCAACTTATTCGAATTTATGTAAGAAATAGTCGAAAATGAGTAAGAGTGCATCCTATTCACAAGACTTCGTAACAATACACCTGCCTGTAGATTGCAAAGTAGGAAACTGATGATCAGCACTCCTTAAGGTACTCACGCGCAAACCGGCCCAAGCAAGATGAACCACGTTTCCGACCGACGCAAGCGAGTTCCGGACAAGTCAGTGGAATGAAATGCTCGAATATATTTGTTACAATTTCGATATTTTTTGGAAATGGTATAATTGACAGTACCAACCAATATACCGACTGACAAAAGTTACCGAAAGTTTGCTGAATTGATTGTAAACCTACTGGATTGTAAGGTCCGGATCAATGTTCATTTACTACCGACCATTCTCCTTAAAAAGTTTTCTTTTGCGCCGATACGTCGAGACTGCCTACAAGCAACGAACTCTTCCTCCTAAAGCTACTGGGATTAAGTGGAGCAAATTTTCCGTGGTTGAAAACAGTCTTTAGTTGCGAAGATACTGATGCATCAGAACAACCGGAGGAAATGTGTTGTGATCGGATAATATTCAGACGGAAACATAGTACGAAAACCTGATTACCTCCATTGATAACAGTTTTTTCTGCGATTTATTATACCACAGTCACAACATTTAACAGTTATTATTTACAGTAGGGAGAATAGGGTCAACATTTTTATACTAAAAATGTGTCCATCGGTGAGATCATCCGCAATCAAGAATATGAATGACAGCAGTAAAAACAAACAGAGAAAAGAAACTCCCAGGATCACCTGGCTTTTTCACATTCCCAGTCACTCACATACTGAATACTGAGTGACTTTTCTACGCTCAATTTTAGTCGCATCTTGACTAAGTTATCTAGTGAATTGCTATGTGATTTCATTTTGTGTAGATTAATAGATTAGAATGACTACGGAATTCGCCCCGGATTCGGCTTTCTTTGAGGAATTCTGTAGCTTCTGAAAGCCAAACTCGGTATTTCAGCTCCAAACGGTTACTGGAATATTCGAATAAATAACTCCTTGGTAAAGGTGAATACATTGATGAATATGAAGAGTTAATATGAGAGCATAACAAGAAGACAATTACTGTGACGCCAGTTTGACAGGAAGAGTAAAAAGTAGCTGTTTTTTTCGATGTGTTTGCGACTTTGAAGTACAACATTCATCTGAAACTTGATTTATCCAAAGCCGAGCCCTTTTCGAACGAGGGGGGAATGCTCCGTGGTTATATATCCGCTGTGTTAATCCCAGTTTGAAGTTTCTGTTATTTCCCTTGCGACATCGGATTATAGTTCGAACGCCGAGTGTACCGTAAACTGGTAAGGTGGGTCCTGTTGTAGGACTCACAAGAATGTGAGAAATCCGTCACTGTTTAAGCACTGGCATCTTCATATCACTGCTAAACCATTATGGGAAGTTTATCAGCAACTCAGAGGGTAGATGAGAGTGCTTGTCCCAAAGATTTATTCTTTAAAAACAACAACAAATTGCGAAGTTTAAACTTACCCGGAGATCGTCCGCCTTGACGTACACTACCATCTAAGGCAGGTATTGACTGGAAGATAGATCAGTTTTTTCAGGCAACGTTTGAAGAAAAAGTCCTAAAAACCCCGACCGGTGGAGTAGCTCATGTAGGTCTGGTATAACTTCTTTGTTGAAGTCCAAGATATTTTCGACCTCTTCAAGCAACTGATAGAAATTCGGGTGTTGTGACTATGTGCTGCATTTGACGTTATCTTGTTCCACAAAAGTTTATACCCATTCTCTTCCTCTTGTTCTTTCACAATTCTCTGTTCATTTTCCCTTTTATCAAAGGGTGCTGTGAAGCAGCAATAAAAACTAGACCACACTAGTACAAGGTTATTAGTTTTAATACAAACAAGACTAAATTGCATTGCGTTTCAATATTCTTTGCTCTGCAACTTTTAGGTGATGAGCAAAATCAGATTTTCAAGTGATTAATTTCATTCACTTGATAATAAGAAATGCTGTCCACTGTCGTGAAATTGCAAGGTCACTGAATCCACTAGGAGGAAAATGTATTGTATGTTTTTAGTAGAAGAAGAAATTTCCTGAGTCAATGGGTCAAAATAAGGACACATCGTCAGTTTGCAAACAGAATGAACTCAACCATCTCCTAGTTAGTATTCACATTTTTCATAGATTTTTCCTAGCTCGACGCAGAGGATAAAGCCACAGTCATGGAAACAGAAGAGTTACTGATTTATACGACACATTCATGAGCAAATTGTTTTAACCGATGTGGACAGTGTTTTACCCAATCCTGTTTAGTATCCATTGGTTATGAGAAAGGGACGGTAGAAATGCACCCACTTGCAATTACTGTGTTTCAAATGGCAATCCATGTTCTATGAATTTTTCGAGCAATTTGTACTAGCTTGTGATGCTCGGAAGATTATCAGGGAATTATTGAACATTACAATGTGACTGTGGAACACGTCCGTGAACGCGCAATGGTGTACTGATATGCTGCAACGAAGTAACACATTACTCGAGTGATATTTCACTGAATTGTAGTGTACATGAGATTATTGCACAAAATGTGAAAGAAATAATTAACTCGAGGGAACAAACCCATCAAGAGCAAATACTCATGCGCTGCAGCAACTATGTCAAAAACATCGTACGAAGACCCAAAATCGTCCTACCGCCAAACAAAGAAAGTTTGCAAGAGTCATTAGAAATGGAAATGCTCCTCAGGTCGAGAATCGCACTTTGATCTGTCATTCATGGTGATTGCATTAACGCGGCGAGAGGATAATTCCAAAAAACTAATTTAACGGGTACAAGCAGACGGCCAAGAATATTCAACTAGTCAGAACTTGGATCACGTCTGGGACCGATTCAGAATAAAGCAACTTAAATGACTGAACGCGACCGACAAAGATAAACTGTTTTTTATTGTCAGTAGTACATTTTCCATACCGACAAAAGAAGACGATTTCCCCGGAAGCTTCTAGACACCACAATTTCAAAAGTGAGTTGGGCCCAAACCTTTAGTTTCTGGTTTTCATTGTAACGCTCCAAAGGATTTGATTTCCGAAGCATAAGCACTTCAGCTGTTCATAAGCCGTGATCCAGGATTTCCCGAATGGCCTCAGTGGGTTTGGGGTCAAGTCAACATGTTGGTCATAAAATCAAATTAACAGCTGCTAACAGCAGCCGGCTTTGATCATGTCCATCTCGAATACTGTGTGATAGCAACCGAAATTAGGTTCTGTTAGCGGGAAATTGTTGGTTTTCAGTTCTGAAACTGAAACTTGGAGCTAAGATGCCCAATATAAGTTTGTTCATCCCTACATCTAACCAGAGCCCCGGTAGGGCGGGCTAATGCGAACAGTCATAGCAACAAACGTCTCTTAATTAACCACGTGATACAGTCGTTCATAGGTGCTTATGGTAGCCAAGTTTGGGTATATGGCGAGAAAAGAACCACATAGCTTCGGCACAGGACATGTATTTGGGCTTGACGTCAAGTTAAAACCGAAAACCTATACAATCGTTTAGTTAGGCTCGCGCACCTTGACCAAGCCACGTGATTCCATCGCCTGTCTGTCCAGATAGCCTTAGATTAAAAATCCAAATATCCAAGCTGAACATGAGGCTGGGTTCCCTACATGCACTTGTGATTTTTCCGTGATCTACTACACTCGCACACAGCGGTTACTGTTTATCCTTTTGTTGATCGGTGCATTTAATCTCATGTTCAATACACTCTCGGGCGACAGCGCTCTGTAAAATTCAGAAACGACTTAACCAGACTGTAGAAACTTGGAACGATGCTGAATAAAGTTGGAAAAGGCTGTTGATTCCCTTGCTTTATTCGATCTGACATATTCAAACCAAGGGAGTACTGACAGGCTGTTTTGGGGGTCACAGTAAGCCGGCCAACCGGACACACAATCGGTCGGCCTGAAAGCAGACATACGCATACGCAATCAGTCCGCGCGGCAAAGACAGTAATGTCGTGACTTGCTGTATTCGGTCACAATGAATGGTGTGCTACTAAGAGCTGCACTACTTGCTAACAAAATGCTGAATCGACTGCTGGTGTTGTGTGTCCCACGTACTTGCAGATTTACATCATGTTACGAATCCAACATAGTTGGTCACGCTTAATCGGACCCGGTCGACACGCCTCGAGGACACGCTAAATTAAGGACACGCATTCAGCAGGAAATTTTGAACCGAAATGATCTTGATCCCGGTTAGGACCCACACGTACTAAATGTTTGAACGTTTTTCTTTATAGCGTGAATCGCGAAAATGACCTCAAACGAAAACATAAAGAGCTGCAGTAATGGCCATGCCCGTAATGGTGACTGACGGGGCGGCAATTGCTGCATTTGCAGTCGATAGGCGAGATCGTCCATACCCTTCTACCACCTCGGCTGATCTGCTTCGTGGGGCAACACGTGCACAAACCCAGTTACGTAAACGGATGCGGACGCACACATGCAAGTCAGCTGATCTCGTTGTTCGGACCACTGGCAATCGGGACCTGTCTATCCACGAACTTATCCGGTCAACCAACCGCGCAGTTGAAGGGATGCATTCATACTGTTGACCATAGACGAGCGTGCGTTTGCGCGATCGGAATGTGGTAGTAGCACAGACACAAGCAGACTTCCTACTGTTCCAGATGCCACCTATTGATGTTGGTCCCAAAACGGGACGAATGTGAGTCAACGAGGGCGTGCACCGAAGAACTACAGACACGCTCATACACATCTGGTCGCGACCATGTCTCTACAACGGGACGCAACGAAAGAGTTGTGTGTTAACTATTGCTGTGACGCACGACCGATTTCGTTCGCGTTCGATCGAATGACGACGAGATCGAGGTTGATGACCTCAATGTGACCGGGATTGGTTGTGGGCATGGTTTAGACTGAGCGATGTGTGAACACAGGAATTGCTGTGCCGCCCTGTTAGTTCCATTTCGCTACTTCCTTTAGTCTAAATAGTATAAATCAATTTTCTAATTAACAGATAGACATCTTGAGTATTTTGCTTAATGGTGGCCTGCATATTACAGGAGTGACTTTGTCCTTGATCCAAAAATACACGGATGGAATCCACACTAAGAAATCGAAATTTCTGAAAAAAGATCAAACTCCAGAATCCTTCCACAAACACAAAGCATAGTAAATTTCCCTAACTGTCTTTACACATGCGAGGATATGGCTGGTAATACGGACATCTTGCTCCGTTCCACAGGTAGTATTGTAGCAGTTACTCTAACCGTTGGTACCTCGGGCGACGAATTGGTTCGAATTTTCTAGTGCTAAGTCCGAAGTAGATAGACCAATTTTGAAAATTGCTTCTGTTCGAAGAGGAAGTCCATGAACTTGATAAAGAAATTACCTAATTGTTCAATTAATGAGGATGTTGTTCTTATTTCCATTATTGTGCAAATTCCATTGGCAAGATTCCGTCCTTCTTCGGTCTAACATGTAGGCATATCAGGAACCAAGACTTCATGATCGTTCGTGGCGGTTCAGGTAACATCTCCAGTCCTTTTTACGGATATTAAGCTGCCGACAGAATCTGAAGGCAACTGAATAGGTGCACAGACTGACGTACATATGCAAGCGACTGGGAATATTAACATTAAGAAAGGAGAAGTTCTAGACGGTCAACTGCTAAGATAGTTATCAGGGCGACAGAGTATTGGTTGCTTTAAGATGAGAATAAACAAAGAAATCCATTCTGATCCCAGCGCTGGCTTGCACGGATGATTCTCACAGATGCGCACATACAGACACGTGCCCATTTACACAGTGCTTCCTGCATTTGACTGCAAATTGCACCAGAAATTATCCATCTGAACCGTTTATTCATGTGTAAACTTCGGTTGCGCCAAAATGTACGTTAATTTTGTGGATCTTAGTAAAAAGAAATATGGATGCAAGTAATGTTAATATTACTACTGCCAATTAAATACTGTGAAAATTAATAGTTTGGGAATTAATGCCCTTATTTTCGAGGCTGGTAAAGATAATAGTCCAAAACTCATTTTGATATTCTGCCGGCAGCCGGTCGACAAAAGATGTCGACATTTCGACGCAAATTCTCCAAACTTTGAAAATTGGTGAGCTTCCAATCAACAAAATATCCAGAGACCTAGGCGTCAGACCTCCTTTTTCGAAGCGTTTCCTCGTCACCCAATACCTGTGTAATGTCTGGTGAAACCGAGGCATGTTCTTACTCAGTTCTGAATAGTTTTAATATGAATCAGTATGCATATCGCATAATTCGAAAATTGCACTGGAAACAGTATGTACCGTTGCTAACCCGAAACTACTGAGGTGGATGCTTCGCAGATGAACTGCAAGTGTTCTTACATGCGCAGTTCACACTGCATCATTGCCAAGGCGCAATCGTCCCAAATGCCAGTAGTTCCGTTATTGAACAGTAGTACCACGCCAGTTATGTGGCATTGATGACATCCTGCCAAAATCATATGAGAAGAAACGCGAAATTAATATTCCGGAATGTGTAGCAAGAGGGACAGGAATCAGACAGGATTTGAAGGAAGGGATAATCTTAATCGTTGTCTGCATTTGGCTTCGTTTCCCGTTTCATGTTAACTAGTGTGTTTATTCTCCTACTGATTGAGGAGCCACTGGAACCTCACTGTGATTCTTTGCTAGAACAGCTAATAACATTTGTCGTGCCTGAAGTAAACGTACCTTCGCGTAACAGGATAACTGTGTAAAACATGTCTTCCTTTTCTCACGCAGACCACACTGAGTTCGCCAGCCTTTGGTCTTTTGGAAAATGGCGGAAAGATATCGAACACCGGTATGGCTTCATTAGTGCGTTGCGAAAATCCTCTTTCACACAGTAGGACATCGGCGATTTCAGCCGTGCTGCCACATTCGTCCGATTTAATCTAATTTTGCCGACATAAAAATTTCCCGCCATAGTCCCGTTGCACTTCTTGACATCGCTGTCCAAGGTCAAGCTGAAAGTCGAGATAACCGGTTTAGTGTCCATATGCGGTTGTCTTTAATCCAGATGCAAATAGGTGAGTGGGATGAGGGTCTGTTTTCTCTTGTCTGCTGAAGGTTCTGCTCCGGGTGACGTTATCATACGGTAGCCAAGATACTAACCAAATTATGGCTGGCTGCACGACCTTCGGTGGCAATCCGTAGCGATGGTGATATCAGAACTCGTCACGTTTCTGGCCGATCATGAAGTTCACCAATTATAATCTATACATCAGTATCACATTCGTACACACACATACACATACACAACTACAACCACATTCATATGGACATGGAATGTGACAAGACTAAGTCAACAAATCGCATTTGTCACCATTGGACAGCCCCTGAAACATCTGATCTGATTGTGGGTAAACACTTAGCTCTTGTTCGTTTTTGGACTTGCCTACACATTACTTACATTTTTTCGTTGCTAAATAAAACACATGACTCAGGTATTGGAGTAAACGAGACTTTTCGCTCAAGTAGCCCAAGATAATTCTCTATCCGAACCAATGATTAATTAAATACCTCTGACAGAACCGCCTAATCTCTTGACTTTCCCAGAGTTCAAGTGGACCTATTCCGCTAACACATTCCAATAACGGATCCCCTCCATGTGAGTCAACAACCCAAGAAGTGGGAACCAAAAGAGAGCCGGTTCTGAGGCTGTGATTGGGCAATTCTACCTCCATATTGTCCATACTGTTCCGGCCAGGCCCAGACCGTTTTTATTAACAGAGTATATTTATATATAAGTCCCCCTGATTAATTTCGGGAGAAATGTTAAAAAACCATTTCATAATCTTTCTGGATCAAGATTAAACCACCATCCAAAGGGAAAATATATTGTAGCAACATTTAAACTGTTATTCATTTTGTTCATTTCGATCGATCACGGGATTCGTCTTCGTGGTCACATGATACCGTCCAAGTCAGGGTTTCACTTCCTTAACTTGGTTGACGGCTTCGCGTACGGTGTTTGTGTCTAGTTTCAACCTAGATTGCATGAAACATTTTGACGGTCATCTAATCAGAAATGCCATAAAAATGGAGACTTAGCAAGAACAACAGTTGGACTTCTGAAAAAATAATAAACGTAACAGACCATCCATTTTGGTTGGGAAATTCAAAATCTTCAGACTGCTTGCAATCTCCATCCCAAACTTGTTGATATCCACACACACACACACACACACACACACACAAAACCACAGGGAGAAGTTATTGGTTTCCATTGGACTTGCCAATAGGTGTTCGCAGAAGTGGTCAAGTTGGTCGCTTGAACAAAATGGGAAATCGGAACACATGCAAGAATGAAAGTTGTAGGTATCGGAAAACCTTAACTTTTATAGATTCAAAAATAAACCGATAAGGAGGGTGGGATAAATGCAAACTACGGACTACTTATGTGGGTTGTGATGCTATTATCTTGTTTGCCAACAGGGAACGCCGATCGACGGGATCACAACTTGAGACTTACCACTTCAGAATGTTTCCTTTTCTGTCATTACACAGTCACCTTCCTTGCCGCAAAATAGCCGAGCTACCTTTATTTTCAACTTTGCACATGTTCAGTCACTGTCTCTTATACACATCTAGATGTGTATAAGAGACAGNTGATCACTTGGCTGCCGAATGTTCACCTGCTGAATTGCATAAAGTATTTGCTTGTCGTGACCTCTGTGAAGTTGTATAACGTTCAGAATCTCACTTCTAACTCCGAGGCATTTATCTGCTTGAAACCATTTTGGATTTTCTTTAACAGTATCAGAAATAAGTTAATTTTTCAGGTCACTAACTGTATCCGTATGGGGTAGTTGTTTTAACATGTATTAACTGATTCCTGTTCTTAAAAGACGCGGTTTGAACATTTTCGTTTATCGGTTGTGATATTTTATTCATTTTCACTATTTCGGGGCTGAGTTCCTTGTCGTACACGATGGTGGATGGATCAGAGTAGAATCTAAATTATAAGTTATCTGAACTCGGATTCAATCATTTTCGGAAAACTGGACGAATTCAGCGACCGTCTAGAACTATGGTGTTTCTACAATTTCACTTCTCTTTCTTACAACCATTAGTATTGCACCGATGTGCTCTAGTTTTGGTTTTCACCTCGCTGTACCATCTATCGAAATGAACGAATGAATGGGTTAATACTAATTAGAGTAGGGTTATCGGTAAAAATCTTGAAATCAAATAAATGCACTGGCTATGACACTCAATTGTTTCACCTAATGACATCTACCAATTGAATCGGGGAAACAACTACCTGCACAGAATGAATTCTTTAAAAACAGCATCTATGACATCCAAGTAATGTAGCGCTAAAAGATTGGGACACCAAGTTAACGCAATCAAAAATCGGGCTGAAAAGTCAGTGGATTCATGACTGAAAGTGACAAACATCATCAACCGAAAGGGCATAATACAGTTGAAAATTAAAGGATCTCATGCGCAACGGAGAATCCCAATAGTGTCGCACTGGATGTTCGTGAAGAATGTTACACCGCAACACCAAACCCAATATCCGTCACTGGATCTTTTAGGTACCAGAGCAGTTGTACACCAGCTGGACGACTCCCAGTAATTGCTATGAGAACCACCGTACTCTAGTGCTAATTTTGTTCTGACTGAACATTCATCCTCGTCACGCAAATTTACTCATCAAACCAGAAATGTTATTTAGGCAAACGTAAATTATGCTCGAGTTCCTTTTGGATTCCACTCTAACCTTTACGACTAGGCATAAAGTCAGACTAACTATGATCCATCAACTTTAGCAATGATCCGCAGTGATTCACATGACTAACATTGTATTAAATCTCGCAGCTCATTTGGAATAATGTTTCCAACCGGTTTGTTTCAGAAGTTACGGGTCTGACAGTTCACCATAATTGACGACATTTCTTGCCATGACATCCAATCCTAGCATATTTAACACCCCAAATTCCTCCTAACACCTTACGGTCTATCGGGTGCGTATCGATCGCCTCATCCTGTCAATGAATATCCGTCATAGATGCAACTGTACATGCATAGAATACGCGTGTGTGAAGGCTCGGTTTTGTGCACGCGTCGATGCGTGAATAAGTAAATTCACGGAACCATCAATAGTACATCCCATCGAGTTTGAACATACCAACATGACATAATTTCCGTGTGTACGAGTGCACAGATGGACGGAAAATTCATTCTTGGCCATTTTGTGTTGTAAATGGAACTGAAGATAGGAGGGTTAGAGAACGAAGTCGATAAGCGAGCATTAAAACCAGCTTATCTGTACAATCATTTTTGTAGGTCTGAGTGACTTGAGGTTGGTAGTTTTTATCCCATTTGTGCCCATTGTTACGGTTTATTTTGAACGCCACCAATAAAATAAGTCTAAAACCTCCTCGAAATCGTCCACAGAGGTCCATTTTACGCCTAGAAAGGCCACCCTCACATACTGAACAGAACATACGGTATGGTTGAATCATATGATTTGATTTGCTTGATCCATGCTACATTCAAACAATTGACACTGCCAGTTGCACGGCTTCCCGTGTGGTCTAATGCATCCCAAATGGAGCTCAGAAATATGCGCTTTAAACAGGAAGATGGGTTCCTGCAGCTCCATACGTCACTTCTATATTTTCTAAATTCCAAGGGAATTAGACCATCTCCGACGAGATCGACTAGAGGAGAATCGAGCTAATGGGCTTCAACTGCATCATGCAAGTGGGCAGTTGTGAAAACCAGACTTGAAATGACCTTTGAGGGTGCTTGAAATAGTGGATCAGTCATATCAGCGTTCCCACCCTGCCCACTGGTGGTGTCCGCTAGAGTGAAAATGTGGCGTACGACGGGCCCACAAAATCCTAGATATTTCAATCTGGGCAAATCAGGCACAAATGTTCAAGGTTGAAGAAAACGCTGCTATTTACACTCCTAACTGAAAAGCGGCTTTGAAGTAGCAGGCAATTATTTCAAACAAAAAGTTACGGGAAGCTCACATATTTGGCCAGAAGTGTGCAAACAGCGGATGAAGCTCGAATTTCAGTACGCTATGTTTACTTGTTTTACTACGTTCAAATTCTTCCTCGAACAAAATTGGAAATTCTTTTGTTTTGCCTATGAAGCGTCTTCTTATTTTATTACTGAACAAACTACAATTAAACGCTGGAAACAAGGCGTTAGCAGTGATTGGTTAGAAGAAGCGAAGTTCACTTAGAGCGTGTAAACAGTCCTATTTCTGGGAAACAATTTTCCTCGCGAATTTGCTGTGTGAAATTCGCCAAAATTTGTTTTGGAGGTTCCAGCTATCTTGCATGTCATGGGATCAGTAAAACAAGAAACCAGTATGGAACGGCAGATGTGACAATCGTTCCAGTTTGAACTGTTCTTCATGTTGAGAAAGATGTCTATGATTTGGCTGATGTTGACGTCCTTCGAGCACGGCATCTTGTCCTACTAACATTATCAGGAAGAAGGTGAGTTTAACTCATTTTACAGCATCAAAATAGGAATGCCACAAGAAAATATTAGTCCATGAATAGTGCAAGATAAGAACGTATCTCGAGTGCAAATTTCTGTGGATACATAGTGCATGAGTAAAATTATAGGATTATATAGTGCAGTTATGTTGGCCAGGGAAATCGAAATCCACACTAAGAAATCGAATTTCTGATAGAAGTTCAAACTCCAGAATCCTTCCACAAACATAAAGCAAATAAAATTTCCCTAACTGTCTTTACACATGCGAGGATATGGCTGGTAATACGGACATCTTGCTCTCTTCAACAGATAGTATTGTAGCAATTACTCTAACCGTTGGTATCTCGGGCGACGATTTGGTTCGCATTTTCTAGTGCTAAGTCTGAATTAGATCGACCAGTTTTGAAAACTTCTGCTGTTCGAGGAAAGAGTTCATGAACTCGATATAACAGATCATCCATTCTGGTTGGGAAATTCAAAATCTTCAGACTGCTTGCAATCTCCATCCCAAACTTGTTGATATCCACACACACACACACACACACACACACAAACACACACACAAACCACAGGGAGAAGTTATTGGTTTCCATTAGACTTGCCAATAGGTGTTCGCAGAAGTGGTCAAGTTGGTCGCTTGAACAAAATGGGAAATCGGAACACATGCAAGAATGAAAGTTGTAGGTATCGGAAAACCCTAACTTTTATAGATTCAAAAATAAACCGATAAGGAGGGTGGGATAAATGCAAACTACGGACTACTTATGTGGGTTGTGATGCTATTATCTTGTTTGCCAACAGGGAACGCCGATCGACGGGATCACAACTTGAGACTTACCACTTCAGAATGTTTCCTTTTCTGTCATTACACAGTCACCTTCCTTGCCGCAAAATAGCCGAGCTACCTTTATTTTCAACTTTGCACATGTTCAGTCATGTGCAACATGTTTCCCGTCAAAGTTCAACTACCATTACTCAAAGGGGCTTGTAAATACGTGCGTGACGAAAACAGTTCCAGCGAAGCCGACGTCCACCGGACACAGTTTTCTCTTGTTGCCTCGAACAGTTTGGTTTGGCATGAAATCCGATGGTCGAACAAAATGTCGAAGTCACACAGAAGGGATAGGATCGATTCTGCTGTACCAATCATAAACATGGTCTTAGCGGACAGTTATAGGAAGACTATATATCTGACTTCTAATATCTTCTTTCTATTTATTGATTCTGGTGAGGTTATGTTCCGGGTAACCGTGAGAATAGGCATAGGGCACTTGGCCTTAGCGTTCATTCTTCGCATGTATCATTGCAGTTAAACCACTCAAGGTGATTGGGTCATGTGTTTCGCATGCGCACAGATCGCTTGCTTCGCTGCACGCTGTTCTCCGAAGCAGGTGGTGGATGAAGGCTAAGTTAGGATAGCCAACCAATTAATCAACTCGTGACAGGTCTGAGGATCTCAACCAGTTGAGCGTCTCAAGAAGGTCTAGTTAGGTTGCCAGATGGGGTTCACGAAGACTGAAGGTAAATGTGCTTTGGCTGTGTTGCAGTTAATAGTGCCCTTGCTTTCAAAATCTTTTCTGATGCATATAACTATTTTCAGTCCTTTACTCAATCTTTCATTCTTCTATCCTTGGAGTGGACAATGTTGTGACACAGCAACCGAAAGCAGAGCGCATCAATGCAAGGTTAATGATTGCAAATGCTGGAAATTGGAAAACTGGTTATCCAGTTCTCTATGGCTTTTTAGAATGTGTTACGTCACTTAATCGTGCACAAACCACCATGGTAAGGATCAAAGAATCCACGACAAGACGGAATTGTTGAGGTTTGTTTTAGTGACATGACTAGTAGAACGTTAGGAAAAGGAAAGTTGTCCCTTTTGTTATGTTTATTCGCTCTCTACGAGATTTTCGAGGTGTTCAACAAATGGAATCAATGGCATAATCGTCTCACTCTGTTCGAATAAAGATTGGTGATTTCCTTCTTTTAAAAATGAGAAATTGGTTTTCGTTTCACGTTTTCTTTTATCATCAGTTGGTAATGCAAATTTACTTGCGAGTGATCAATGCTTTGATGAAATATTCCCAACGTGAGAAGCAAGTAGGCATCCGATTACTATTTTGTTTACAGAATACGATATGGTTTTGGCAGTTCAAAATTAATATGTCATACACAGACAGAACTTCATTTAGATCAACACACACACACACACGCACACACACAAACTAAAACAATTTCTACTGAGTGTTGAACATTTATCGCGGGTCTTGAGCAGCATTAATTCTGCGGTAATACTGGAGCTCTGAATGTTTACACTCCTTCGAATGGCTCCGAATGCGGATTGCATAAACGAAGCAGGAATAAGAATTCAACAACTAAAAATCATGTTAAGCATTACTAAAATGGCAAACGTATCACATTATGCACGGAGGGCTTGGTGACGTGCGCCTGTAATCTAAATTTTAGGTGGTTTGATGTCGGGATTTCGAGGAGTCGGGAGTCATGGTTCTGGCTTGCGTATTTTGATTAGACGTCCGTTTTGGGCACGGAGACATTATGGATGGTTTACCGGAAGATTGCCCACCCAGGTTGTTTGTTGAGTGGATAACCGGCCCATTGGAGAAATCCTACAGGTTTGCCAAAATTTTGTGTGGATTAGAAAAACAACCTTCGAGGAGTTGAGTGACGGACCTGAATAGTCTGAAATTAGAGAGACGATTCGCCAAGACCCAGTTAGTGTCAGGCACCAACAACATTTACGCAGCTTGAATGCAAGCCTGGAGAAAAACAACAACATGCAAATAGGAGTATACAGAAGAGGGATAAAACTGGGTAAAACAATAAACGTCAAGATAAGACTTGCTTCTGTGGATTTCCTTATTTTCGCCGTGCACATTATTGTTTGACGTTTTTAAGGGGCACGAGTCCTATGGCATACAGCAGTCGCGCCAATGACTCCGTTTCTGACCCACATCTCTCAACGTCTCCAACTAACGACAATCCTAATCTACTGGACCCCAACCCTGAAGGCCGGAATAACCAGTGTATACCAGAATCACCGCAAACTTCTCCATACGTCTATGCCAAGTCATGGCTTGATCGCCACATTGATTTCGCCAGTTTTCCTAGCACTTTCAAAAGAGCGGTTTCTCACAAACAGTGTTTTGGCTTCAGTGGAACCAACTATTTGGCACTTATCACTTGTTATTGTTTTCAAATAAATACATCGATGGAAAGAGAGGTGAACTATCGTTTTAGTCATAACTCATTAAATGTGGCTTGCAGATGATTCATCACACTAATCCGCAAACTACTAAGTAGTGAAGTCCCGAATGATTATTTGTAATGCATTCGAATCTTAAAGAGAAACCGTCTATGAACTGAAGGTCGATCACGTCTGATGGCCCGGCATTTTAGTAATCCAGCAGTGAACGACTTCCAGACAAAACGTATTATCGTGACATATTCAACTGATTTTAGAATATTTTTGGAACAGACTGACAGATAAAATTCTTTTTCGCTTCACATAGTGAAATGAAACAGAATAGTGCCCAAAGTAAATCTGAGAAATACAGATGTTTCAATTTCCGTACTATGAGCGTCTGCAGAGTGAACGAGAGATAGGCAGACATACAGAGATGGCTCATATAAAACAAGTTACAATTCACTCAATCGCAGATTCAATTTGTTCTCCAGACGCTGAATTTTTCTGCGCTCTTTGAATAACCGTTTTGGATTTCTGTCCAGACAAACCACACAAATATCTTTCTTGAGTACTACGGCCACACACTGACGACACACGGCTGCCCTATCCAAAGGACAAACAGAAATTTCCGGCCCGGATGAAATTTGATCTTGGCAAATAATACACTTTTTCTTATCAAAACCAAGAAACGCAGATAACTTGGGTAGAAGTGCTGTAAAAATATTCGGCTCGCTTTGAAATCTGGCTTCCTGCTGCAGACGGCCTTCTCGTACCCAGTGCACGACCAAATTTCGACACGTCGTCATATGCCTCCGTCTTTGGACTAGTAGAGAATTATAAAGTGCTACAGCACGATTTCTCGTTCTCGAAGGGTAGAAGAAAGACGTGACAACATGTCGTAACCGCAGCATCGCTGGTGCAAAAATCACCAGGGCAATCAACAGGTACCAGGCTCGATAAAAGTCTTTCACGTGAGTCTCATTTGTCCGGAAAGCGTACGGGCTGCAGTAAGCTGAATCATAATCCAAATTAAAGTCCTTCAATCTTGCAAGATTTTTGATAAGCTTCTTTGTCAAGTTGAAGAACAAGCCATCTCCTGTGACATCCGCATGTGTCCCACTGAAATAGGTGTCACGAATGCGTGTCCGCATTCCGTAGTATCCTGCCGTCAAATCAATAAGAAACGTGACCAATTCATAGATATGTGTATCCACCGCGAAAGCAATTAGCAGACCACAACCGAAAAGCAGCGTGATGATCAGGTTAAGAAAGACACTTCGCAACTGGTTCCATGTGTAACATTTTCGACGCCAAAAGACATGGGAACTTTCCATACATTTAAGTGGCAATAACGTTTCACGTCCCTCCTTTAACCTTTTTGCATCGATGAACTCGAACACGCTGTCAGCATAGATATTATCAAAATTCGTGTCTGTCAGGTAATCGGAGATATAACGGTGAGCACCGTAAAGTACGCCTAAGAACACCAACTGTCCAAATGTGCTGATTATAACAAGGGCATAGAAAAGGGCCTTCATTCCATCTTGAATTGTATATTGTTTTTGTTCTGATGGGGCTGACGCGTAACTTAACCATTCGGAGTAATTTTGTAATTGAATGTCTTCGTCTGAATGTGAAATGTTTACAGTAAATGCCTTCTGCAGCGATTTTATCGCTTCGAATGCCTCGATGGTGTAAGCTCCTAGGCCGCCTTCCAAACCGACGGCATTGGGAACAACGGAACATTTTGAACGGGCATCATGCAGGTGATTTGAAAAGGGACATACAAAATCATATAGGTTAGACTGATCACAAGCTTGTGTGTACCAAATCGGTTTGTAGTGAAAGGTTTTGATCACACTGTTTAGCATACTGCACATATTTTCTGCTTGTTCTCGACAAGCAGTCAGATTGTGCTGTTTGTACAGTATGCAAACAGAAGTCAAATAACGAATCATACTTTTCTCCGTCTTGGAACCTTTGTCTAGTCGATTTTGAATATTCTTGTGAAATTCTGCATCCAAACTGGTTTGGCGGGTGAAATTTTTTAATTCTTCTTCAATCTGACGTTTTCGCTCATCCATATGTTTGTCTAGTTCTTGGGCAATGGTTTTTCTGGCCTCAACAAACCGGTTTAGATATTCCGAATTCGGAAATTCTGCTTCTACCGACTCCGACATTTTATCGTAATGTGTTGTCTGTGAACAGTAGAGAGGGAGAAAATAGCGAAAGTCATATAAACAGACAACAAAAGAGAGTATTTATGCTCACGACGATTGTTTATGCAAATGCTTCCTTGATTAGTGAATTTCGCTAGTCAAAAATGCTCAGAACATTTATTCAAGCCAACAAAGTGATAGATGGTCACGTAGTCTCAAAGTATTATTCACAACCTAGAACTCGGACGTTCGTTTCATCAATGACTTTTAACATTTCATTCGCTATTTGTTTTTGCAGCCCGGCACATCAAATCGTGTGTCAGTTTAGCAATATCGAATCATAATGTATAAAGAATTCGGGTAAACAAATTACTGAATCTGATTCATAAGTCTGTAAGTTAATTCCCAACAACGAAGAAGAAACGACAAATCAGTGTAAAATAGATTTTAGAGGTCTGGAAAGAAGATAAAATAAGTAGCCTCCGGTTAATAATCGTGTAGTGAAATCTCACTACTACCAACCAAATCGCATCATATTGCCCTTTGTATTAAGATACCACCAAATATTTGGTCGGCAGCAAATAAGTTTTTACCCCTCTGTCTCCTTTAAATAATGTGCACTCCAGTGTGAGCGAAAAAAAAA
>LUCM01005211.1:2644-21796 GCA_008360955.1 Fasciolopsis buskii | reverse complement strand
CTTGTCTGGGCGGGCGTAAATGCCGGATTTCGCTTCATTGGAACACGAGAAACGAAACACGCATGTTGTGCATTAACTCCACGCAACATCCACCCAATTCGTTGCTCATTCTCAAGCCAGTTACTCTTCTTGTCAAGTGCTTTTTGTTGACTCATACTAGGTCTTGCGTAGAGGTGAAAACCTTGACAAGCACTCAACAACCGATCGGTACTAATATAACCTGTCGAACCAAAAAACACTTTAACTCTGTCACCTATCATGCACACCTCGCGACTGTCACCAGGTCCTAGAGTGATTGTCTTGTCCCGGTGTATTCGAGATCCATCTGCTCTTGTGACTGAACCAGTCCGATGAGTGCGTGAACCATCCACATGCGTTTGGGAACCGGTGCGATGTGTGCGTGATCCGGAACGGTGCGTAATGGACCCCGAACGATGCATGAGCTTTTCTGGAATGGGCAAAACCTCACCATCTGGAAGTGTCACTGAGCCATCCTTGTGTGTTCGGGATCCATCCATATGAGTAACAGAGCCCGTTCTGTGTGTCACCGAACCGGTGCTCTCACGTCTGGATCCCATTTTCGGTGGAGTTAGAAAACGTTGCAGTGGAGGTAGCACATGTATCCATTTATTGCACGGATACCGTGGTGCGGAAACATAATATGTCGTGACTTGCGTGTACAACTGAATGAAATGCAAAACAATGTCCACAAAAGAAAACAGCAGTATATATCCACTTAGTTCCGCGTAAACTTGGTTGTAGATGGCTGAAACACAATTTCTTCTATATACTGGCGCTTCGTAGCTTAGGTAATGAATAGGTAATTCTTTACTTGGTGTAAGCATTGAAGACAAACACTGAACATTTTGCTCTCGATCGCAGCAGCTGAGTGGGAAGAAGCCGGTTGAATACTTTTGACCCCATGGATCCAGTTCACTGTGCTCAAACTCCCCTACGTTCTGAGCACCGTTGGCCGTACTGATTGGACTATTCATATTGATAAAAAGCCAGTCCAAATAAGAAGTACCACCGCAACAAGAATATTTTTGTTGTATCGCTTCCATTTCGTTTAGTATGATCAATTTTTCCCCTGTGAGTGAAAACGGTAAACGTGATATTTTGATGAAAGTAAAAAACGAAGCTTCTTATGAGGCGCTATTCTATTGCGAATAACAAATAGTCTCATGGAACTCATTTGTGAATGCAAAATCACCCCTTGTTTTGTGTCGGGAGATGTTCAAGTGGATAGAGTTTTCCGGAATTTCGAATCGCACATTAGACTGTCAGTAAGATGCTAGAAACTGATTTGGTATCGTCTTTCTCGTTATTCAATTCTACGCCACTCCAATTCTGGATCCCTTAACTAATTACTGGGTCCTAGTGGCTTTGGTGCATGTTTTTCTTGCTGTACTAATGCGCCTGTCATCCAACAAAAAGGCTAAAAATTTGATTCTCGACTGATAGGAAATATGAACTTATGAACTTATGAATTAACTCATATTCAACAATCTATTACAGACATGAAAATACCTGAGGTCTTTTAGTGCACAGTACTCGGTACCAAAATATTAGTCGCTTGTAAGTGTGGGTTCGGGTTGGTCACTTTTCATTTATAGGTCGATTTAGTGTTTGTTAGTTTGGTGTGAGACACTTGATTGGGCTGCGATGGGATATCCGTTTGATCACCCACTGATGCATCAAACCTTGTGCCCACGTTGGTTGCCTATAACTCCGGAAATTAAGGATACGCAATATGGGAAGCTGGGTGACGTGTGATATTGGTCCTGGTTGGGCAGTTAGTCATTTGGTAGAATGGAGAATCCCAAATGAACGACTCTGTTGGTTCATAAGTTTAGTGCGGATTACATCAGTTTATTTGTTGACATATCAAGATAATATCAGTGATTTGGATTAAATGAAGTTTTAGGAGGTCTTTTAGGGATTTTACCTAATAAATAAAACCTTAGATATTTCAATCACTTTTTTTATTTTAGTCGATTTATACACTCAAAGGTGAGAGCTGTTTCGTGACATGGGAGAGGGTCTAATAGCATCTGCTCTACTCTGTCCCATAAATCTTCGATCGATTCTATCTTTCTATCGCTATGGCAAGTTTCCACTGGAAAACCGAATGTAGCAGAAACGAAAATTCGTTTATTGACTAACATTAGGTTGTTTATATTGGTCTTCAATGATCAACACTCAATGGTTGGTTCTTCCGCTGGGCGATTCGGTCTAGTGTTGTTCATCAACTTTCTCATGCGATTTATTTGCTTAGATTATCGACTGACGTAACCTGTGCGATGACGTCGCAGAAGAGTTGATCGGGCTAACATGTAAGCCGACCAAAATCCACTACTCTTACAAAAACTGGGAGGATAAAACATGGTACTGTTTGAATGATTCAGGTTATTGACAAGTATGCTATATCGGCAAGGAACATGGGGAAGATTAAAATACCAGTGAGTTAACAGCAAGACAAAATCATATCTGGATATTGTTACTAATGTCGCATCCGTATTGTTATGGACAAATTTGTGTTAGCAAAAGACAGCAAGTTCTGAGTCACAAAGTTTTATGGTACTAGGTTAATAATGAAGGCGATAGAATGTCCCGTAGTACGTGTATTCCTCTTCTGTAATGCGGTTCTAACCATGTAGCATAATTTGGCTTAATAGATATCTTAGTGAAATTGAACTGATTTGAATGGTACGGGAAACCAGCCTCAGGGGAATTAGAAATCATGCGTGAACTTTCTTGCAGTGGAGAAACCAGATGAAGTATACACGCTTTGTCATTCGGGCAGTTACATCTCATCACATGGCAGTATATCCGGTGACATATCGTCACGTGCACGGATCGCCTAATTGGTGTTTGAAATTTTGGGGCAATTTTGGCACAGGCATGACATCCGGTTGTAGGTCACATCTGGTGAATATTGAGCGGTGATAGGATTAATCCTCTCCTAGAACTCGTTGTGCATAGGTGTGCCGAGATTTTCGACATTTGACAACCGGTGTCTTCAAGGGTTTTCCGGAATATAGTGGATGAACTGTCTCAATAACCTAGTTTTTAGGCCAAGTTTATTCGGCTCCTAGGCTGAACTTTTGGAGGTGCTGAATCTAAATTGGTTAAGGTCGTTAAATCATTTGTTCTGAATACCTATCGAGGGCCTGGATTGCAGTTTGCTACCGTCTAAAGGAGTTACTGGACAGAAGATGTGTAGTCAGCCTCCGGCAAGACAAAAATGCATGGGAATCCTAACAAGCAAAATGCTCATCTAGTTAGGCTGCCGAATTAGACCGCATGAGGTTCCACATGTCGTGTGAATAGCTTACATTGTATTGTTAGATGGCGCGGTCGGTGACGTTCCAGAGTTTGTAATATTCCCTTCCATTGAACCCTTTTTGCCTGTTTCTTTACGGATATTCTGCCGTTATTCCTTGTTAGTTTCTCTTTTTTACGTAAGGTACTGGGGTAGAAACTGAAAACATACACCAGTGATGGGCTGTTAGTTATGAAAACTGAAATGAGTAGAACATGCATCCCACTTCTGTACTGCGTCTACTTTACAAGCTGAGCTATGAGATCATGGCAGTGTTCGGATATTTAACCTATTACATCGGTACTTGACACCCATTCTAGTGAACTTATACTTATTTGATTGCCACACCTGAATTTTCTCTGAATCAGTTAGCATCTACCATTTGTAACTTACGGGGATGCATTAGACAGTTTACATTCTTCAAAAATGTTAAATCAGTTACCACAATTAGTTATTGTTCAGGGAATCGCACTGTATGCCTAGCGAAAAATGTGGTCGAACAGAAATAGTGATCGTTGGCCATAGCTGATAAACAAGAGGAGAATGGCTCGACAATCGCAGAGTATTTTTTCTTTATGTTTGTTTGCAACTAGGCTGCAACAGCTAGAGTTTAAGAAAACACGGTGTTGTAAGTTGGTCCAGTCACGAGCCACTTCCCTGCTCCCCAGAACGACTACTAACTGGTCCAATTATACAAATGCACTCACAGATATGAGCATTTCATTTCTTTCCTTCCATGTTCTGCTTCTACACTGGATCCGCTTGCAAGCGACCGTTCGGCCAAAGGGCTGGGTATGGTCTCCGGTTTGAGTGACCGAGTGGAATCATGCCCACAGAGGAACCATGGATCTTTAGGGAAAACCAGCTTTTTGAAGGCTGTTGTTAGGAGAGTTGTCGTTGTGTGACAAATTCTACGCAACTTATCGTTCTCTTCCCTCGTTCTTAGTCATTATTGGGCTCCTTTGCCCATGGTTCCGATTGCATAGATGTTTGCAACATACAAATCGCGGCAGTGTAACGGAAATCGTTTTCAACTGACAATCCTGACCACTTTTTGCACTAAACGAACTTAATTTTTATCCCGGTTATTAAATGTACAACTAAAAAGTCATCACCACTTTATCAGAAGCAAAATGGTTTGCGGAAGTGTTGGTCAGGTGATGTGCTATTTTTTGTCTGATATAAAGACACAGTTAGCAGGACTACGCTTACTGCGACAGACCACTTCTAGGTAGGTTTACATTAAAAATCTTGTTGTAGGCTTCCTTAATGCAAATGCACTCTTCGGTCTGGCATTTTCCTGACAAGGCGCTGACAACACGGCTAATTAGCCCTGTTGGGCCAACCACCTTATCCTGAACAAAATTTCCGTAGACAAGGATCGATTGGAACGTTCGGTTATCATTACTTTTATGATGCGAAATAAATCAATTTTACTGTCTGCTTCATTCTTTCTTCAGCGGTGCTGAAGTGCAGGATACTGTGGGCAGAATTTCCTATTTTTCCTCCTTATAATGTAGCAATTACACTTGCCTATGGTAGGTTACCGTATGAAATTTTGCCACGGTCATCTTTATTTGGGGATGGAATGTACACTCATAAAACAGACCATTGCAGTCTTAATTTCAGATTCACTAAGGAATTTGGTGATATGAGGCGATAGTTGGGATCAGAAATAACCGAGTTCCTTTTTAAGTGAATGAGATGAAGGGTACTATGGGCTCAGTTAAATTGCAATGGTTTCCTAGGTTTTCAAAGAAACAGTTAGTCATTTAACTGGTGGGTTCTACACGTGTAGACTCTAAATTTGCCGACTTCTAATAACGGCCATCATCTTGAACAACTGATTCAACCGTTACAGACTAAAAAGAGAAACCAGTAACCATAATTTAGAGGTGGAATATTTGAACCACTTAGCAAGCGGCACTTCTGTAAGCTTGCGAGTAATGTTATTAAGCTAAGGAAACTTTTTCTTCCTATTTTATATTAATTAGCAAACAGTAAGAACGGATTCCGTTATTTTGAATTCAAGCGACACGGTATACACCTAACAAATGCTTCATCAGCTGTATGTCTGGTTGTCTAAGGTCTTACATGAACCAGCTGATGGATAAAAACTGTCCATCACGAATTTAATGTGATTGGCTGACTGCCCTTCGGATTCCATCCGGTCAAAATTACACTCAAAAAGCACCGAACTCGAGCTTCACTCTCATTTGAGCTCAGCAGTAATGTACATCTTCGGTCGCATGGATTTATTTAGATCTCGTCAGTTTCTGGGCACAAGTCAAACCGAATAACAACACCACTGTGGAAGTCAGCGATTAGTTTCTACTTTGGATAGAATGGCCCATTTTCTATAAGGCTGAGTTATAAGTGCAGTTTTGCGTTTATTTCTTGCCAAATTTTCCGTCCACGGTGTATGGCTGACCAGTATTTGACATGATACGTTGTTTTTTTTTAACCCAGTACAAATCATACAATATCGTCATTCAATAGATCTACATTGGCATTTGTTACTTCCAGCATTGGATGATTTTAACTTCAATAACAGCTGGAGACAATAAAGTCAAAATAGCACTGAATTAAAATTAGATTCACTGAAGCTTGTGCACTGTATACATCAAGCAACATTCTACTTTGGATAAGCGTGAGCGCATCACTCGGAAGTCGATAGCACTGAATGAGTTTATTTAGAATGAAACCTGTCATTCAGTTCGGTTCAGTTTGGAGAGCTTCGGCTTTTCGTTACTACCTCGTACCACCGAATAATGGTGAAAAAATTTGAAGATCCGAAGTCAGCGAAGCTGGAACATTCCAAATATAAGAACACTGCAGACTGTAACATCTAGACATTTGGCCTAGGGTCTTAGACCATCGTGTTGGTGGGATCTCGTGGACCCCAACCGGGTAGAATAACCCTACTTTCTCGGGACACGCCATAAATTAGAATTTCCATATTCTTTCTCCTGGCCGCGGAACGACCACCGTGATCCATCTTCCGGTTATTACCTGCATCGTCGAACACCGCAAACCGAAGGAGTCAGTCTAATCTAATCTTCCGCAAACTATTCAACTTAAAGGCTTGTTCAAATGATGGAGTTCTACTGTTAAATAGCCCCGCATCACTCCAGCATTATCAATGCATCTCTCCCATTCTACCTCAGGCACAGAAATTTCCTGTCCTCAATGGCTATTTTTGAATCTGCCTTATTGTTGCAGTAGACACCAGACCTTTGACTGACAAACGGACGTCGTGCCAACGCCAGAAACGTTTCAAAGCGGTAGGTGCCAGTTCAACCTTCCATACACACGAATACACATCAGCTGATCTACCACTCCCTGATGAGGTGCAGCTCTCCAAATAACAAAGTCCATCCAATTCGTACAACCCCTATAATCTGAGAACAAGGTTTGACTTTGGGAGAGTCCGCTTCTGAAATAGCGTTTAACGCCGCACTACAAACACACCATTCCCTTGACAACTTCATTTACTCCGGCCTTTGTGGGTAGTTATCCTAATGGATCGAGTAGAGGGTGCAACCATTATTAATGACAGCAGCCTTTTTCGTTCCTGGTTAGTTTTAGGCTCCTGTTCAGCTGACTTTTCAAGGATTTGACCATTTCAGTGCATGCAGTATCCAAAGGACGGATCTGTGAGAAACAGACGTCGAGGCTACGGTAGTCTATAACTCCTACATGTTTCGAAGGTTCTTGCGGCGCCTGGCGCTAAGTGCAAAGTTTATTTGATTTACTCCTAACGTTTGTTTGGATCCTTTGCACCTTGGTGTGACGCTAACCACGTTAAAAGCTTCAATCGTTAACTAAAATCCATCAAGCACCTGCACAGAATGGATGGTTCTCTTGTTAGTACTGCCACAGACTAGGCAAACACGGGCAGGGACCTATTCGTGACCTGACCTGGGACAACAAATCCTCCGTTTTTCTTTCCGTATCCCAACAAAGACTACAGCGTTGAATGCAAGCTTTGATATGATCGGAACAAGTCCTGGTGGGGCTCGTTCATAGTATCTGTGGTAAGTGGGAACATAGGCAGGCACAGTGAGCACACACCGACGTTTTAATCAATTGGCAGTGATACGCACAAAACCGCTTCATTAAACTGTACAAAAAGGACTGTTGACACGAATCCAATCCCTCAATGCGCATTAGACTCCAGTGTTCACGTCGATCTCCTTGTTGGCCTAGTCCCGAGCGCTAGGAACTGGATAACCTAACATGGGACATTTTACAATAAATCTATAGTGGAGGGTGATGCGAAATACTGAGATATGAAGGTTAGTTTCTGGTGCTAAACCTGTTCAAGATAAAGTGCTTGGTAGTTATACTACACAAGCAATGAACGTATGTACATTGATTAAATCTATCGACGTGTAAACATTATCAGGAGTCTGCAGCGGTCGGATGAGGAACAGAGGTGAATCGCCTCCGAAACTGCAAAAAGTGACAACCCTAACTACCAAACTGGTAGAGTAAATTGAATTGAACACTTGTTATTCCACATTATTTTCTTACAGAGCGATGCGAAACGCTTAACTGATGTGCTTGTGTCCTATGGCTGGTAACCCTCTAGCATCAGTTACTTTTCTTCCTTTTGCTTTAAAATAGACCAGCCCGGACGACGCAGGGAAAATCCAACCAAATTGAGGTCAAATGTTAGCATACTCAAGGGAATAAAATATGGTGTAATTCTGTTCATTGTCATGTGCAGGTCAATCATATCATAGTTTCACTAGAGAAGATTGTCTGAGTCTCCTCACTTTAGGGTCTTTCAACCAAAATGACGAGACTTACGACAGGGTTGAATGTTGGAAAGGGACCTTTCAGGCACCGGAGAGTCACATGAAGAACATCCACCCTGAAGCAAATTTGACATCTGATAAGTACTTCCGCTAGGGACCAATATTTAAACTTTCCTAAGCTTCGGTAAAAAAGGGACAATCAGAATTAGTGTGCTCAATTAAAAAGGAAGTTAACAGACATCGAAAAGAGCATCCAAAACAGCATCGGCGTCTCATTTATTGAATTTTAAGTTTTGTTAACTGTTACCTCCTAAGGGACGTTGGCACTGCCCGTTTTCTACCGGTTCTTCTAAACTTGCAGTCGATGTTAATCTAAATTTAAGCCAAACGAAGTCGTAACATCCGGTGCAAAGTAGTAAACCAAAGCACAAATAACCAGCAATCGTTCACTGAGAAATGCTTATTAACTTTTGGACTTAGAGTTGTGGGTTGGTTGCCTGTGTTTAGACAGGTTCTGTGTCAATTCTTTGCTATTCCTTGATATTAACCGAGCTGAATAATTAAAGGTTGATGTATTTGCGGCAGAAATGATGACAAACGTTATAAAAACAACTCACGTATTGTCACATCCGATGACAATCCCTCGAAGCTATTGAACACTTTATTGGATGCATAACTTTCTATAAACCCGGCATCATCAATGAGGACAAATAGAAGATAGATGCTATGCAGAAACGATATCAGTATACAGGGTAAAACCAGAGTCTGCCATAATCCGGTGGAAAGATAATAATAAATCTTATAAGCTTTCTCAGTGAGGTCTGTCGGGTACACCCGAACAAACAAAGCAGATAGCCAGAATAGCATACCCACAATTGGACCAATTAGGTCGAGAAAAATTTTCCATTTCATTCGAGAATTCAGTCGTTTTTCAACTAGTGACAGTTCTCCTAAGTCTGAGGTCCTCAGCTCCCACCTGACGTAGGATTTTAGAAGGCTCGACGCGTGCAATGAGTAGGTCATGACAATTAAAGCAATACCAGTGCACAGCACACAGTTGTGAATCGGATGCATTTTGTAAACTCATTAAAGCACTGCAAACCAGCGGCTAGTCAGCAGCCAATTTTTAAACGTCGCAGATCAATCTTTGTGGTCACAAACTGGACCACTCGTATTCGTTTGTCAAGAGCACGTGATGTCCTTAAGCAAATGACAAACTCGAGTTCGGAGCAGCAGGCTTGTATTTTCAAATTTCGACTAGTGGTGTTAGATTGTCTTGAAAAGTACAAACAACTTTTCTATCACTATAAAATATTTTCGTAATTGGTAAGTCCGAAATTTTACCAAATTAATGCAACTAGTCAAAGATTTCCATTGTGCAAAGGACATTGCCAGTTACATTTTTTTTGAGCTTTAGCATTTGACCAGCTGCTCTCTGTTGATTATTGCTTTGTTGCCACGTAAATGTCAGCGAATTCGTTTCTGGAAAGTGGCATATATGGCTGGGATGGATATTTGACTGCAATCCTTGTTCATTCTAAAAATGATCATATTAAAATTTCTCTGCTTCTGACATCTACTTGTGCAGTGCGTGCATTAGTCTTGGTGAGATTTACTTAGACAAAAAAGTAAATTAGCATGCGATATCTGGTATTCTGGCGTGGTTAATGGTAAAAATTACTTCCTTTACATTTTTTGTTGTCACCGCAATAAGCTTGGTAGATTGGCATTAATTCAAACCTACGCCATACAAAAGAACAATAGTTGTTTCAAGTCTGCCATCGGAAGACTTGTCGCTAAGCCATTGTTCTCGATGTAGTCACAGAGGTGTTCGATTGTCTCCGTGATCCGAACGTTGGTAAAAAGGGCGGTGACGTCTAAAGAAAGCATCCTTCGTCCTTTCATATTTAGTTCTTTCACGGAATCGATAAGCTCAAATGTGTCTTTGAGACTATGTTTTGCTACCTTCTGTCTAACGGGTTCCAGTAACCTAGCTAACCATTTTGCCACAGCATGTTACGTCGAATTGCACATGTCGAGAATAGGCCTCATAGGTACTCCATTTTTATGTAATTTGGGTAGGCCTTACAATTTCGGAATAGTAGTTCCCGTAGGCCGAATTTGTTCGAATGTCGTCGAATCTATGATATCCCTTTGTCTTAGTCGTCTCAAGATACTAGACAACGATTTTTCTATCTGATGCGTCTTATCATTCTCCTTCGCCATTTTTGCAAATTTAGATTTGTCATTCAGAATGGCTTCCATTTTTGTTACATAGTCAGATCTGTTCAGGAGAACTTAGAAGTTGGATTCGAGAATCTTTTCTCTCAATTGTCGAGTTTATCCTCGTCATCACAAATGGAAATGCAAGCATTTAAATCAACTTTGGTGAACACTTGCTATCAATATCATGGCGCTAGACATACAACGAGTGGGTTATTAAAAACAGAACATAAGAGACGGTTAAGAGAACTGCAGAAAAATGCCGACATCATGTTATCAAGACCAGATAAGGGTGCAGGCATAGTTCACCTGAACAGATCTGACTATGTAACGAAAATGGAAGCCATTCTGAATGACAAATCTAAATTTGCAAAAATGGCGAAGGAGAATGATAAGACGCATCAGATAGAAAAATCGTTGTCTAGTATCTTGAGACGACTAAGACAAAGGGATATCATAGATTCGACGACATTCGAACAAATTCGGCCTACGGGAACTACTATTCCGAAATTGTAAGGCCTACCCAAATTACATAAAAATGGAGTACCTATGAGGCCTATTCTCGACATGTGCAATTCGACGTAACATGCTGTGGCAAAATGGTTAGCTAGGTTACTGGAACCCGTTAGACAGAAGGTAGCAAAACATAGTCTCAAAGACACATTTGAGCTTATCGATTCCGTGAAAGAACTAAATATGAAAGGACGAAGGATGCTTTCTTTAGACGTCACCGCCCTTTTTACCAACGTTCGGACCACGGAGACAATCGAACACCTCTGTGACTACATCGAGAACAATGGCTTAGCGACAAGTCTTCCGATGGCAGACTTGAAACAACTATTGTTCTTTTGTACCTACAACGTCCAGTTTAAATTCAATAATCAAATTTGCCGTCAAAAGGACGGCGTAGTGATGGGATCCCCACTCGGTCCGCTACTAGCTGACATTTTCATGGCAAAGCTGGAACGTGGACCACTCGAGTAGTCAATACAATCATTCTACCTATACAAGCGTTATGTGGATGACATCTTCTGTGTACTCAACCCCTCGACTAAAACTAAACAACTTTTGAATGTGTTCAACTCGGCTCACGCAAATTTGAAATTCACAACAGAGATGGAGCTGAACAGTGAAATAGCTTTCTTAGATGTATGACTAAGTCGTCGAGAAGACGGCTCAATTCGGCGATCAGTACACAGGAAAGCCACGTGGAATGGGCAATACATCAACTTCCACAGCTTTGTACCTCTCAATGTGAAGAGGAACTTAATTAGATGTCTGATTTCCAGGACAAAATGAATATGCACAGAAGATACTCTTGAAGCTGAACTGCAGACGGCCAGAAGAGTATTCACTGAAAATGGTTTCCCAATTAGGTTAATGGACAAGATGTTGGAGACAGAACAGGAAGTTCCTAGAAGGGAGAGAAAGCCAGTATACATATCTCTGCCATTCAAAGGTGACACGCTAGCAGAGATAGCACGACGAAGACTGACTAGGGCTATCAATAAGACATTTTACGCAGCCAAAGTTCGAATCTCCTTCAAATCCCACCCCATAGTGTCATTACGGTTGAAAGACAAAGTTCCTGATTCTGCAGCCTCGTTTTGTATCTATTCACTCACATGTTCCTGTGGGACAATGTACATCGGCCGCACGACCAGGCGCTTGTCTGAACGCATCCGTGAGCACCACCCGGCATGGTTAGGCACTGGAACAATTAAGTCACTTAATAGCGCAGTGGTTTCACATCTAGCACAGACTAACCACACCGTGAATGTGACGCAGGCTTTCCGGACCCTGTATAAGGTCAGAGGTCAACAATCCAGGTTGGCAAAGTGTCGCCTCTTAAGCACTGCGGAAACTGTCGCAATCCGTCTTCACAATCCTCCATTTTGTTCTCAAAAACAATTTGTGGTTGCGCTTCAACTCCCTTGGCCCACCCCCCGTCCCAATACAAACCCTAGACAACAAAACAATTAACACCACAAATCACTTCCCCACCCATATTTGTAAATGACTAATCCAATCCTTCCTATAGTGAAAATATTTTGTCAAGATATATATACATATAGTGATGTAATGGCATGAGTACGAATCACTGAAAACGAGCTTGTTCGCCAACTTGTGTTTTCTCAATGTGCTCAATGGTAATTTTCAATGAATATTCGAAACGTCAACACTGAAATCTGTCGTTCACTAATGCAGGCTACTTTGATGAGGCGGCACTGTATGGTAGGGTATCTTTGACTATCCACTGGCCCAGTTGGATACATAGAACTTAATACCTCAGCGAAAACGTTCAGCTCGACTTACAAGCTGGATTCAAATCAACGAAATGCTACATATAATCTATAACCGGATAAATGATACGGTAGTCTGAACTACTGGGGCAACTACAATAGGGCTTCTGTGATGGGACTCATTTTTGCTATGTTAATCCTTAGTTATGGTTCGTGAATATCGCGGAATGATGGTTTTTGATGTTCAAATGAAACAGAATACGCAACCTCACTACAAAGCCCTCTACAACCATCTTTGAAATTAAAGCGCCATTCTATACAATAATCCCTCAGTTAGATAAGCAACTTAACATGACCAAAACACTGGGGTTAGCGTGAGGTGCGCATTCCTGATTACTCCAACAATAACGATCTAACCTGAGCATTTTTAGTATCACTCGAAAACCGTGAGAGTCTAAGGTCATTCTGAAGACACTATAGTCGATATTGTGTAAGTGAAAACACTGTAACGCCAAGATCCAATAGGAATGGCATCGATGCTCTGATAAATATGAAATGTGCGGATCATGATTGATCCTGAATTTCTATTTGACACTAAAACAACCGGAAAAATGGTAAGAACTAAATAATGAGGTAGCCGTAAAAACACGAATATGGAAACAAACAAGCTACAGCAGGGAACTGAACTTTACCCTAGTGCTCAAAATAAGTTATTTTAATGGACTATAGGATTAGTATCGAACATTCTTACGCATCTAATGTGCCATAGCTTGAAGCGGTACATTTTAATATTTCTGTGAATATTTGCTACCTATCACCGTTTTTTCGATGACACGAAACAGAACCCGTTCTTCATCCAAACCAACATCATCTCAGTCGCCGACGAAACCTAATGCGAACTGAACATGGTTCTCATAAACCTCAAACAGCTTCCGTAATTGGATTCCCAGCAGTTCGAACAAATTAAGTTTTTCATAAAGAAGTCAAACACATTAATCAATACCAAATCAAAACCGTACCTTAGATAATTCAGAATAATAAATCAAATTCGGAAAAGATCAAAACAGCTTGTGTATGCACACCCCTCTTGGTTTACGTACAGGGAAAGAGAGTAGCATAAAATATATACTTTAAATTTGTCCGATAATCCATGCATCTTCCTCGACATGAATTCTTCATGCCGAGGATGTGATCATCTTGGCCGGTATTTAAAGCTCTACAATTTAGTGCAGAGATGTCTACGCAGGAAACGTTCTACTTCAGTCAGAAACAGGAAAGGAAATACAGAACGATCACACTGATCATCTAGTAAAAAGAAGGAAAACAGACACTAGGAAGATGAACTCGTCAAGAGAACTAACTGTGTATTATTGTCTATTAAGTTTGGTGGTAGTTTTCTCGGGCCAAGTGGACAAGTGGACAATGAGTGAACATGCACCAGGCCGTAGTCCATACTGTACATGTTATCGGTTATTGTTCCCAAAAACATGGGACAATCTTCCACTGACGATGCCCAAAGAGATCGCACTAAAATATGGTTGATCTGATGCGCTGTGCAACCATCATCCGGATACTACGTTAGCAGGTGTTTTTGGATGTTGTAAACGCGTTTTGTAAACGATCAACGTGTTCACGTCTGATAAATTCACCAGTCGAAACCCGTTCTCACAACGTTGAACTAGTCCAAAGCGTTCTAGGATGAAATGAAATCTTCCAGGAGTCATAAGATCCACCCCTCATTGCGTTGTCAACCTCGTTGGTCATGGCATAAACAGCCACCACCCCCAAGTTCTGGGGAGCACCTGAAATGTGTCAGAGCTAGTCTCGTGGATACTTGCTCCTAGGAAATTGGTTCGCTAACAGTTATTTTGGCTGAGGCAATCGTGATACCGTGGAATCCAAAGTTGACGCTGGTCCACTGTAGTAGAGCCAGCAGATTGCATCCGCCACTGGAACATGTAAATTGTATTGTAGCAAATTTCGCATTCCATTTAGAAACCACAATGAAAGAACAGCTATACACATAATTTTGTAAAATTGAATAAAAAGGAGTGAGAAGAAAGATCGGTCAAGTGTATGATTTTAACATTTGTAAATTTTGTTCAGAAAGTGGAATGAAAAGTAGTCCCGGTTTGTCAGGACGTCTGCTAGAATAGGGCACATTCGAGTTACCACTAATGTTGATTCTTCTGAGCATGGAACGAGAATTGGATCTCGCGAGAACCATGAGAATGACATTTTGAGAGATCACGATGCAGAGAATGAATGAGATGTGGAAGTATATTGTAAGCAAATCTCACACGTGGATAAGTTTGATGGACGATTGGTCGGTGGTACGAAAGACAGGCGGTAAATTATTGACTTTCTCCGACGGAGAAATCTAAAGTCTTCCCTAGGTTAACCTGCAAAGAAGGATTAGAAAAATTCATTGGTATTCGAAACGGCAGATGGTGCCGTTTCACCACGTAGTATCGAAGCCTTCTAATCTGAAAGGACATCTTTTGAGGGTTCTCTAACCATACAGGAATGAGAGAAGTCCGTGTCAGACATTTTTATCAATGATAACTGCCAGATATTTCACAGAACCAACCTTGATTAATCTTTCTGAATTGAAGAAGGACAGTTCATATGAGTTGGCTGACCGGGAGAGAATGAACAGACAGACACTCAAAACATTTAGATATGTTAAAATTTGAACAGACATTTACCAAAGAATGTCCTGATGCTTGTTTGAGTCTGTCTTCAGACGGTGAAAGTAAAATTTAGTTCAGACGTTTGAACGGAGAGTACAAAATTTATTTTGTTCTCGATCGCGTCTTAAGCTGAATGAATCTAAAGCATAAATTTCGATCCACTGTCAATGTTTCTTTCATGTATGCCAAGGTCAGTGCACAGAACGGTCCAAGGCTTAGACTTGCTTCAATTCACCTTTAATCTTCTGGTTTAGTTAGCTCACGAAATAACTAAGCGATTTCAATTTTCGAATCAAATCAATAGTTTGTCTTCCAGTCGGAATAGAGTTAGCAATATCTTGTGCGGTGTCCCGCTTGTCCTTTTGATGTTTTGAATTCGTTCCATAGTATAGACAGTGTGCTTACGGAAAACGGATCTAGCCCCAGGCGTTCATTACTGAGGTATTACCAGTCGGTGTTCGTGCGCGATACCATTGAAAATTTTTGTGTACATACCCAATTATATGGTGAACAGTGACATCACTGTTTACTGATGACAATCCTTAATATGTGAACTAGCGCGGAAGACTGGATCAATCCTCCCCGAAGACCTCGACACAGTTCTTATTAAGTATTCGGTCATCGGAAAATCCGAGAGAACCTGGCATGCGAAATTCGAGTACCCATTTAGTTCTGTTCGCCACTTGGTGCCCATGAAATCATTCCTTATACACAAAACGTCTTCGGCTAAGCTGATGTTCTTTCCGGAACGACACAATATTCATCCGCGAAAACCATCTTCATTTGTTCTATCGATCGTGGCCACCGGGAGCAAACTTTGCGTTTCAGGGGCCTCCAATAATAAAATGCAGCGTGACAGATTTTTTATATAAATATATATTATATATATATATATATATATATATATATATTTATATAAAAAATCTGTCACGCTGCATTTTATTATTGGAGGCCCCTGAAACGCAAAGTTTGCTCCCGNTTATATATATATATATATATATATATATAAGAATGTATTCGTGTTGCCATTTTTTCGAAATATGATTTATTCAGCTTCGTTTTAATTGAAACGAACAAGGCGAACGATGTGGTAAATGAGATTCGTTAGAATACACTGAAATGTTCCGGTGCTCATCTCCGCTGCCACATTCCAGGTGATGTTCATACTAGGAAGCTTGTAAATTTTGTTCCACCCATCAGTGACATTTATCATCAAAAGCAACAGTAATTACTTCCGGGGAAAACTGACTGCTGATCTGTTTTCGTAACAAAGCTTGTAAACCAAAATCCTCATCAACAGTCCTTTGTCACTTGAAAATCACTCTGGTCTCCTCCACAGTCAACCTGTTCTCCATACGGGACAAATCCACTTAGTCCTCTCGGTATGTGACAGCAAACTGTGACTGAGAGTGACAATTCCCCGTCACATAGTGATGCAACTGAAATACAGGGTTTGATAATCAAACGGTCCAATAACGCTGCTGCTCTCAACCAAGGCGTGCCCATTCGACGGTCTTTGACTCCGCCGGGTGAACGCGTTACCTAATTTTTGTCAGTAAGTTGCATATAGTTTAAGAGGCACAGTGGAACAAATGGACCGTGTAATCCTTTTCAGGAATGCGATTCTGTTCAGGATGTTTGTCTCTACTGACAAGGGACTGAATGAACCCACGCAAGCACGAAGCACTACCACTGAGCAGAGTATGTCACACTTCACTGCACCGATATATTAGTTATCATTTCTCAAATCATATTCGTCAAGACAAACTGCCGATAAAAGTCTCTCACAGCAGTGTGCAAAAATTGTTCATTTTTCTGGTACACTCAGTTTCCGTACGCCTTCAGTAGACTTTTGGTAGTTATAGATTAGTAGCTACCTACCAAAATCCGGATCTTCCGACGCTCTGAAAGCGAATGCACTTAAAACATGGCATTTATTGTCAATTTACTCATTACTCCATCTTATACGATGCACGGTTCAGGCCAATCGCAATCTCAGTAATCAATCGTACAAACTAACTCGTCCGTTAGTGACACCAATGTGATGTGCATCAGTCTGTTGGTGAGTGTAGCTGTGTATGATTAAGTGAATGACGAAAATCATTTGATTGGAACTTTTTGTACATATATTTTTGTTCTCGTACCTGTGTCCGCAAGTCAATCAATCTTCGAATCATTCAGTCAGTCAGTCAATCTTATAGTCAAATCCAAGACAAAAGCTGTGAAGACCACTTTTAGTGTACCTCGAAAGACACAAGAACCTGACCAGATCCCTGCAAATATGCATGTTTACGCCAGCGATCCTACCAAAAGAAACTGAGTGCTGACCAACGAATTCAGGAAACCTGTTGTACGACGGATAGCCACTTGCTTTACTCAGACAACAGGAGACCGACTGAATAACGGCTACACGTGTATGGTTAGTGACTTTATCCTAACTTACCTTTGACTTCAGTTTCCTTACCAACACAGTATAGAGACTTATCGACTGTTTGTGATTCCGCTACTTGACTCTCAGTGAACAGCAAAAAGGAGAATTGTAAACTCCTCGACATATCCATCTATGGACCTCATGAAAAATGTCGTCGTGACAGCTGCTGATACAACGAATTAGTTCAGTCACACAAACTATTACCTTTAAACAAATGCGCCTCTTCATTGCTTCCTGGCTCTCAGCATCGTCTAGTCAGAAGGGAAATGATAAGAGACTGGTGATGCAAAGTTAGTAGGTTATTTGTAGAAAGGAATCGTATAGGTATGGTCAAATTTTGAGTGCAGGAACTGGAATGATTGAGATAATTAGTCACTTGGCTTAATTTCAGCCGATTTTGCTTGAATCCCGTGGAGAACAACTAATGTACCTAACTGGGTCGATCGGGGCCAATCCATCAGTTGACTCTTTCATGTTTTTTTACTGTGTCATAGTTAAGCTACCCTCTGACTAATACCCTCCTCGAAAAACAGCCTAAATCCAGTGGATTTGTCTGTGATGATCTGCGAAACATAGCTTGTCCATGTCGAATGAATTAGAAATGCAGCACGTGAACAAGATACACAAAGAAACCACATTGCAGTGCTTAACAAAAAGCTGGATTTGTATCGGAAAGTTTGGGTGGCACAGTCAAGTAAGATTCTCCGTCTTTTTTTATCCCGTTTTCGTCGTAATATACGTGCTTCGCAAGTGGTGTTTCGTCATCTGCGGCCAATGTTGTCGACATCTATTGACTACCAAGTTATTCGCGATCGGTGTTCATGTTACAGTATGATGGTCTACACACCAAGGCACAGTGCATAAATAAAGATAAATCACTGTGACTTCAGAAAGATTCAGTAACTAAGCAAGACGATGATTTGTATGAAATTCGCCTCAGTGGAGCACAATCTTTCGAAATTACCAGGTGCGTTTCGAAACCCAAAATAATGATACAGACTATCGGGTTTGATTAAAAACGGAGTGAAATATGGTGACCGAATGGAAACCCAAACAGATAGAGGGGAATATGCCCTCCTCGGTAAAATAGACACAGGCAAGGTTTGCCTACACACGAAATCTGAACTTTAAACAATTTGTCAATTAAATATGAATCCCGCAAATGCTTGAAACACGGTGTCTCAAAGCCATACATCGCCTGAAAGTATAGGCTTTACATGAAGAGGAGTTAGCAATATATGGGAAAATAAGGGTGAACTGGTCAAAGAATTGCAACCTTCTTTGTTACTGAACTCCAAAACTATGGGCACAACAACTACGTTTCGAATTACCAATGATACCGTCATCAGTGCACAGTGACTTAATTTTTAACAAAAGCATATCTGATTCGCGGTACAGAATTTTCACCCAGTTCACCTTTTTCAAGTTTGAAATGAGTTCAGTCTGGATATCGGATCAATCAATACATTTACAG
>LUCM01005210.1:63466-177889 GCA_008360955.1 Fasciolopsis buskii | reverse complement strand
AATTTCTCGGAAGCACGCTCAGGGTTGATCGACGTTGCCGATAGAAAGTACTGGCAAGTGGCATTCGGCAAAAGACCTTAAGCGTTGAACATCAGACTCCTTACAGTTAGCAGAGGAAGCAGATGCTTGATGTCTGCTCACACCTGGCCCCCTTGGATTACATTAGTGGTCGGAAAGTTCCTAGAACCCTCAGGATTCCTTTAAGTCTGCAGAGGTCGAAAGCATACGTACGGCCGGAACCCCGTGTGCCGATTTCGTTTATGGGTGTTCTCTGACCCCTGGGGAGTCAACCGTTTTCTTCGGATACCACCCTGTCCAAAGTTGCCGTTGGTAGGCCTCTCAAGGTTTGTCACTCCATTGGTTGCTTCGTACACTTTTGCGCACTAGATGCTGGACCAGCGTCCGGGTGCCTGCCAGCGTCTAACGATCAAACGTGAAAGATTTTATTGTAACTTTCTCGATATCCTCATCTCTCAGCTTATGTGGGACCAATAGTGCTCAGTCATAGACAGGCCTTTGAAGGCCAACCAGACCTTCAGCTCAACGTGTTGGCCTTATTTTTTATTCATTCGAATAACCTCAGATGTATTGCTGCCTCCTATTCTAAACGTTCATACATCAATTTGACAATAAGCTGGCACCCTTGTTCGCATTTAAGACCAGTTTCTCTTCTTAGAGGACTTCGGTCTTGATAGCGAGGATGTTTGGCAGTTACGACAGCTATAAACGCGTATAAACGTTTCCTATGGAGGCGGTCTTCCACATCCTCTATTTCCCTTCCGCATAGATTACCTCTGCCGTTTTTCTGCTCGTACAACATAAAGGATCATGGACTTTATGCTGAGAATTACAGGATATAGATTCTCTCACGCAGAAATTTTATCAGAGAACAGTTTTTGAGGTTCCATTTACTCCTCCCCCATTTTCATTTCGATCCCCAGTCACCTGCTAACTAGAACAAGGTTGAATTATCTCCCTAAGTACATAGCCTAGGTTCATTTAAAAACTGAATAATCTGTCCGTGTCAAACAGACGGTATGATTCGCTCACGCAACGCAGCAGCCACATTTGGAGTCTTGTTAGCAGGACTCATTAATGAAAGCAAACACGGCTTTGACGATGCCGGAGCCAAGCATACAGGTGTGTGTTTTACGGCATAAGCCACCATCCTCCTGTCTTTCTTTGCAATTATCCAACTTTTGTCTTCTTTGGTCCGTACATGCGAAAATCCCAAAACTGCGACATGTTTTCTTCAGCGTCTACGAACGTGGGGAAAACAGACCACCCCGAGCAGTTGCAAAAATAAACCATATAAGGCGGAAAATTAGATCAGCGGTTAGGAACTAACAATTAAGTACTCACTATGAGGCCTCAATACCATTCCTCTGTTAGAAAATGTAATGGAAAAAGTCTCTGCTGGATCAGGCTGAGCTCAGCAATTGGATAGCATCATACGGGCTTGCAAAGGAAAATCTGGCCCTTCTACAATGGAGGTGTATTCATCAGCTTAGACCTGGACCAGTGCGAGAGGGGAATCGAGAAGTACTCCAGTTGCAGTATACAATGTAATTTGTACAGCATTAGCTTACATCTTAGAGTGCGGAATGTTATAACATTAGGACCGTTAGTCCTGTTTGCTTTTGCGATTTGGCAAACAGCTTGCTCGTGGAAGTTGAATGAGGAGGAATATTGTAGATCAAGATCTTTTGCACACTGAGTGGTTATTATTGGGAGACTGTTTATAAAGAGCTTATCCGGGGAACGTGAAACTTGTGGGTAAAATCAACGCTGTTGGTGGCAGAGAATTTCATAGCCCGTCGCCCACATCACTCGTCTAATTAGTTTAAATCCTCCACGATAATTGCAATGGTTTGGGGTAAAGAATATGGCTCGAAGGCATATACTATCTTGATGTCGTCGGCGAATAGGAAAAATGTGGCTTGGCGTATTGTTCGAAAGATGTCGTGCACGAAGATTAGGAATAGTAGGGGGCAAGCATACTAACTTGCATATGTACCTTGACGATGTCCTAGTATCTGGCTGCACGGAAGAGCAACATTCCGCCCACCTAGGGGTTCGTTTTGGCCGCCTCACCAAAAATCGCGTAAGGTTTAACGCTTCAAAATATGAGATGGAAAACCCAGCGTCGCATTCCTAGGGCATATCGTCTCGTCCTCATGTATAGCTTCCTTGCCGGATAGGGTCAGTGCTATTAATGACTACCCAGAGCCTCATTATTACAGGCCGCCACGGCATTTTTTCGACCTAGCTAAATTCTATCAATGTTCTATTCCTAATTGTACAGAAGCAATAACCCCCTTACAGATCTGATATGGGGAGTCACGCGCAAGTTCGCATTCCACGAGGCTGCAAAGCAGGCGTTCAATTCCATTAAGGACGCTATCACCAAAATAGCGCCCGTCGCACGACTCGACCCTGCAGCATCCGTATCATAGATAACCGACGCCTCAAACACCGCAGTCGGAGCTGTATTTCAGCAGTATACCGACGGTTCTTAGAAGCATTCAGCATTCTTTTCATAGCGGCTGCGGCCTGCAGAGTCTTGTTATGGCCCGTTTGGCAGTGAGTTCCCCGCCGTCTGCCTTGCTGTCCGACATTTCATACACGCACTAGAAGGTCGCCCATTCAATATGTTCACAGATCACAAACCGCTGGTGTACGCGCTACATTCAGACTCTGGCCGGTACTCGCCACGCTAGATCTGCCATTAAGACTTTGTTCCGCAAATCACTGTGGACATACGACATGCCTTCGAGGCAGATAACTCCGCCGCTGATGCACTTTCTCGTATATACCAGTCTCGTTTGTCTCCAACACCGGACATCGACCCCCATGCGATGGCATAGGCCCGAACGACGGATCCCGATATCGATGAAATTCGACGAGACAGCTCATTAACCTTAGCGGTCAGACCCATCGCAGCGTCGCAGAATACAATTCTCCGCGACGTGTCGTAAGGTCTTCCAAGACGAGTGGTTCCAGCAGCTCACTGTTATACCACATTTATGGCGTTACGCAACCTCTCCCACTCGGGTGTGGCAGCCTGGTTGAGGCTAGTGACCGAGCGTTTTGTATGGTTGAACGTCAAAAGTTACGTCAGCCAGTGGTCCCGCGCCTGCCTCCAATGCCAGAGGGTGAAGGTCCATCAATATACCAAAGCTGTGCCGGCTACTTTCCCGAAACCCGAGACACATTTTCACCATGTACGCGTTGACCTCGTAGGCTTTCTCCCGCCGTCTCACGGCTGAACCTACTTACTCACCTGTGTAGACCGCTTAACTCGCTGGCCGCAGGCCATACCAATTCCCTGCCCTTCGTCGGAACAGGCCGCAAAAGCCTTCTTGTCTGGTTGGGTAAGCATATTTGGTTGCCCCGCTGTAGTGAACACCAACCTTGGCTCACATTTTTACGGGGCGTTTTCAAATGTGATTAAAACACTTGGGTGTAAGCATATTAGAACAACCGCCTAGCACCCACAAGCTGAAGGTCTGGTGGAGAGATTCCACCGGCAGCTAAAAGCTACTCTGCGAGCAGGGGCCAACCCGATTTGGAGCGAACTACAGCCGTCAGCTCTCTTAAGCCTTCGTAATTCTGTTAAGGAATAAATGCGCACCACACCAGATGATCTTGTGTCCCCATCCTGACCCACCCAATTTAACTGCGGCGGCTAAGCAAAACATCCCGCACAATACATGCTACCGCTTCATGACAATCCACCGCGGGACCAAAGAACCCAGGTCTACGTTCCAATTGCATTGTGTACTTCAACTCACGTTTTCGTGCGTGTTGATGATGTGCGACCACAACCGCAACCACCGTATGCCGGTCCTTTTGGAGTGGTGAGACGCGGTCCGAAGACGTTCATTTTGGAAGTTGCCGGCCGACGCGAAACGGTGTCCATCGACCGGCCATCACGGACTGCAGGCCTAACGATGGCTTTCCCTTATCTGATGAGTCCCATCAACCTGGTCGTACCCATTCATCATTGGCGCCTCCCGTGGAGAATGCTGGTCGGACTGAACCCACAACACCACCAACCTCACTCGAAGTTCCCGATGTGCAAAGCAGCCGTAGCGGCAGCAAAGTAAGACAACCCGTTTGTTTCTCTGATTTTGTTGCCATTTTTACATCCGATGGTTGAATACTTTTCTGTCCTGGTAGGATGACATATTCGTCGCGATAATTTATGCGCCGATTGACATGCCCTCAACAGAGACAGCACCGAACGGTGTTGGGTGCCCGCTACCAAGTCGAACATCCACCGGTGTTCAGGAGCTCCATTTCCACCAGTTGCCTCACCCTCTCTCATAAGAATCCCAGGTTCGGGGCGATTCCACGGAGTCCGACACGACAGTCATCGGTCCCATGGTCGACATCATACACGCACCAGAGGATAAGGAGCACCCGAGGTCAGAAACTCATATCTCACCCAGCCTGGCAAAGATTCTGTAACAGGGTGAGACCCGTGGGTGTAAGACGCAGTCAGATCCACCTATTGCCCGACGCACATCGGGCTGGCAGCTCGGCTGCAGCGGTGTGTCGGCGCAGCTAAGCCATGGAATCGCACCTCTTGTGTTCTTCTCCCAACGGTGTTTTTCAGGTTGGTGTACGACGCACGGTCGGCTCTCAATAACTAACACCCACGGGACCACAAAAGAACGGCAAATTTTTTGATTAGCAATTGATGCCAAGGCCCAAGACATCCGCTAGTTTTCGGCTTGTTCCGTGCGGCCCCAATAGAAGCCTTTTTCTCTTGTAGGTAGCCCCTGTAACGGGACATGGTTTTTTTTCTTCTGGATCGCGTATTCAACCGAATGTTGACCGCCAAGCGCGGTCGCCAATGTTGTGTTACTCACGCAGGCCCCGCACGCACGCTCCTGTCAAAATATACTCAACCTGCTACCGCTTCCGGCTGTTTTTTCCTTGTACAGGTCAAGTGTCAGAGTTGCCAGTATTGCAGTCATATGGAACCGAGTAAGAGTGACGCACAAGTGATCAAAAAGATTAGAGGCAAGCAACCGTGATACGAGATCCGCGTTAGAATAATCAGCTCTACCATTTATTGTGATCTTGTTCCTTTGTGATTGTGCTGTTCCTGGCTGTTCCTTTAATGTAAGGCCAGTCAGCACATGGATAACATGTAAGTTGCAGCAGGATTCAGGCTGGTGTTAGTGCAACTTTGTTTGGCTCTCAATAACAGACGCAATGTCTCCTATGGGAAAGAAACAAGATTAACGGCAACCTGTGGTATAGAAAGCCTCAACCCTAATGTCTTCAAATAGAAAATGAACTGACATAAATTCAGAGGCTTGAGGGTTAGGGGACCCTAGAGATTCGCCTCAGTGAACTTCAGGTTTGTTTTATCATCTGATGTCGGCGTGCTTTCGTGACTTCAACAAAGGGTCGCTTCAAGGTCTTTACCTAGGGGAGGCGTTTGAGGATTTTTGAATATTTTCCAAATGAAACGATATGAACGGAACGTTGTAAAAAACCCAAAGGACAGCAGACAAGTATGAGAGATTTATCTATAAACGAAAAATTTAAATCCGGTGACATTTATTTATGAATTTTACTGACACGGCATGTGGTTCGGCTTACAATCTAAGTACATTTCACTGCTACTCAAGAGACTGTTTAAAATGCAAAACTAACGTGCGCTTTTAAAGGCCTTATAAGGTTAATGATTTTTTAGCAAGTCAAAGAGTGTGAATGTCGGTTATAAGTAAACTTGTCCAGATACTATTTTGAAACACGATTCCTAAATGACCATTTCATACATTGATTTCTAAGTAAATATTGACAAATAATAGTTTTTCGTGCTTAATATTTCAAAATCATATAGCATATCTATGCTGAACAGTCTGGTTTCCTAAAACGTTGTGATGATATAATGTGAGCAATATTATCATTACTCAAATATTCTTCCATTACCACCATACTCGACGGTATAGGTTTTAGGTGGACCAGATTTATAAGGCTGAAAGTCCGTATTTTGCGGTGAATCGATTAGCCCAAATAATGATGGGAAACATAAACCAGCAAATGGCTGTTAGCAAAGTAATGGTACTCAACTTATTTCGTTTCATTAGGAGAAGCCAAAACTAACGAATTTCATCAATGGATACCGGCAACTGAATTTTAGTTTCCTGGAATGTTATTTCCATTTTTGGTGTAAAAAAGCTATAATTAATTAAACTGCAGGTACTTTTAACTTCTGATGCATTTGTAGACGCGAAGAGCAACTTCGATGTAAACGTTTCACTTACTATCACTTAACAGATGAATACACCGAAGTTTAGTATGTTGCCTTAACGAAGATGCGCAAGATACTCGAAAAGCAACGAATTAGTCACCATTTTGAAATTTCTTTCAAATTTTAGGCCAAAATGAGAGCTATATTCGTGAAAGCTGCTCCCACAGTTGACTATTGCTATCATCTTTTTGCCAATTGATCATTGTCATTGGTAGAATATAATTTGTGTTAGATCCTGCCTCTTAAGTCTGTTATTCTTGCGTTAGTTTTCTTAAGTCTACGCATTATGTTTGTTTTGATTTATAGCAGCATCCAGTTTTTTAGTAAGGGATTCCTTTTTTACGTTCAAATAATTCGCAGCTGTGAAATGCTAAGAGTCTGACTGAATGGAGTAGGTATAATATGCTTACCACGGGACAGCCCCATTCAAATAGATTTATCCACGTCACAGGCTCCTGCGGACAACAGAAATGGAAAACCCGCGTAAGCCAATGCACAGTAAACGTTTCAGCTAGCACTAAAAATCGCATAACAAAATCCACTATGGTAGATCTTAAGTTTTAGGTCTCATTGTGTTACTGGTTCAAAAGCAACCGTCTTCCTCTGCTCAGGAAACAACCTGATTAACGTCCTTCATCTACTTACGCATTTTTGCCAATAGGCAACAAAGCCTACACGCTTCTTCGATATGGATTACCTCTGAATAAATGAATGCGACTAAAATTTATAACTGCAAATGCATACTCTTAAAAGCACCTTGATCGTTGCTCTGTTCGGTGTATGGAATAAGATGCGACATTTGTTTACTTGGCAAATCCATCGTCCTAATCTGCAGTGATATTGAGAGCAAACACAGTAGATACAGGCAACATGTATGAACAAATGAAAAGCAAAACTTGGAGAAGTGCACACCGAACAGAATTGGCTTTTCTCTCTCGTCCTAAGACAAACAAAAATAAAGAAATAGCACAAAGGAAAACGCTAGGGCAAAGAGCATAAGAAACGATGTCTAAAATAGTCAATTTCCATTAAAAGGTCGATGTCATCATAAGGTACCCGCAGTAACAGTGCTTGATTTTGCCCGAACTGCGAAAGGCCTTCTGCCCTTGAAGCTTCAATTGAAGCCCGTTATTCAAAACTTAAAATCGGAAAACACGGGAGAATACTTCAACACGGCCATCTGGCAGAAAAACCTATAACGATGCTTGCTTTGTTTTGTTGCAAGACAGCTAGTTTTGTCCCAAACAGTGTTTTATTCTACATGGTGATCCAGAAAATGGTACGCTACTGGCTCAAATTCTTGGCTTTATTCGACAAAATGTTCAATTGAAATTAGGCTGTGGGCGATAATTTGGATTGGATTCCGTCAAACATAGAAGGACAGTGCACGTAAAACGGAGGGCAATTGATCTCCAAATACCAAAACCAACCCAAGTCACGCCATTCTTACATTCATCTACCAGAGGCTTTTGATCACCTAACTGCCCCTTTACCATGCTTATTATAGCGGTTTACAAAATAGATAAAAAATATTTCACGTGAGATAAAGCATTGCTTTGTAAATGACAACTTAATAATCATATATTTAAATTCAGTATTTTTTGCGGAAATATTTCCGAACATTGGATGTTAAATATGAGATAATGGATCTGAAAGACTCCATTTTCTCTGTCGTTTTTAAATAACGACGGCATATAGAGTCCTTGAGCTCTAAGAGAGCTTTATTTTGACCAGCAATTATTTAAAATAAAACGGAAGAGCTTGACGCTAAACGAAAGCTTTTACCTTCCTCTAGGGTTAAGTTTGTATTGTTTAAACGTTGGTGGTTGAAGCTGCCAATCTGGAACGAGCGCAATGAAGATAAAGTGAAAATACTACAATGAAAACTAAAGTAATTTGTATTTGCGATCACTGAGACAAAACTGAAATGCCCAGTATAATTCAACAGTTAAAACAAATAACGTCTGGCTTAGCTCAGAAGAACAGAAAAGAAGTTATCAGGCTATGTACTGATCATGTAGAAAGATAGCGCATAAAGAGAAGGGTGAATTTTTAATAAAATGATGACATCATATTTGCCCTAGACTGCGCAATCAAAATTTATATCTTTGGAGTTGGTGGAAGGATAGAAGATTTATAGGTATGTCTTATCATGTATCATAAAGTGCCAACAAATTGACAGTCAGAATAAAATTAAGGAAGCCTTTGGTTTAAACACACTAGGTTGATGTTTTCTTATAGCCTTTTTATGGCAGAAGATTTACAAAAGTTAGGTAAAGTGAAACCTGCCTGAGGTGGGTTATCTAAGTCAATCAAAAGGTCAGAAAAATTGCACTCTCAAACAAAAAACTATATACTGATGACAATATGTTCAGGTAACATCAGGGGTAATAAGGTATACGCTGTCACATTTAGCATAACCATAAAGAAATACTAAACTCATATCCTTGTTCCTTCCCCCACACATTTAATTAAGCTTCTTGGATTTGTAATTCAAATCTGCTTTAAATCAGCACTCTGCCAATCTAATTAAATGTAAACGCCAATATATGAAAATATCGACTGTTTTTATTGGTTTCAGAAGAAATGGTTTTAAATGGAGTGGATTTGGAAACATTTTCAAAGTTACTAATTATTTCTCTAATTTTGCTTATTTTCTTAATATTTCACTCATAGTTTTCTGAAGACCAGTAAAACAAGTGATTATGGCAAAAGAACTTAAATTAAAAGAAGCTGATCGCCAGTGAATTTTATTTCCGAAATTCATCGTTACCACTGTGGTTTTGTAGTTGCTACCCTAGGATAATAGCCTTTGCATGCAGTTTGTCGAGGCTAACACAAATAACAAGGGGCAGCTAAACGTAAAAAGAACCACACTAGAATAGATGACTTTTGCCAACGTTTGCACAGATGTTTCTTATTCTTCTCTAGTCTGCTAATATTGTCTTCCTTTTTCGTCATGTATCCTAAGGCTTGATATTTATAGCGGATTTGTATATACATACCGCCGAAAAACTGATTTTCTACCCCAAAAAGCCTTTAAATCTGCATGTCTATCTTCAGGCAATGCAATGCAGTTGCTGTTAGTAGCAGCCTTTTGCTGGCTGTGGCCCCCTTCGTGATGAGTGATGTAAACGGTTGTTTTAATAATAAAGGAAGTGAAAGATAGAAGATAAAAATGGCTACAAAAACGTAAACCAGTCATGGTTTCTACATCAAATTTTTGTCTGATTTAAAACGTCGGCCTTTTGCCTGAATTTTCGTTTTCACTTTAGTTGTTAGATCATCTTTGAAGTGTTATAGACAGCTTATAAGTAGCACGCAGTATCAAGTTCGCGTAGTATTTTCTTTTATCCGTATCAGTTGATTTGAGGGCAGGCATGGTGTAATTAAAACCATTTACCATTTCAGAGCATTTGATTCTTATGGAACGCTTGAAACTACTAATCGTAGTATCAGAAAGCACTAATTTTGTTGCCGTTCTGCTCAGTTGGCTGAGCTTGGTGAGACGTACTGAGTGACTTTGACAACAATGAAACAACCATAGCGCCTCGGCAACTTTGAAAAATACACTTAAGCCTCCCATCACAAATTTAATTAGACAGACGGAAATGATTCCCCAAATCAAACTTCTCGAAAATAAATGAGGGCGTTAAATTTCTTAGCAAGGTTTATTTATTTCATGTTAACGTTTCTGTCATGCACAAACTTGAGTGAAACTGAGCATACTTTTTATTTCGATGTTGATCATTTACTCGATCCTTGTCAAACATAAACTCTTAAGGTAAGGAAAGACAAAAGAGTTTGCGTGTATGTGAAAAAACAAACTACCTGCAGCGAACCGAGAAATACTGGAATGCACTGAAGGATAATCTAGTAGGCAGACGGCACACATAGATACGGAAGCTTTAATTAGTCTAACTCGATTGGCAAAAGCTTTTTAATTTATCGACACTGTTGTCTTTTATACAGTAATTACCAAAATTGGTAATTTCGATTGCCGTTGATGTTTAAGAAATCTAGCCAGATAGAAGTTATGGCCGAGCACAAGTGCACTGATGAATTCGCACTGAAATAAGCAGGAAACATTAATATTGATTTCACACATATTTCAGGATTATATAGCAAAATCGTTTGGAGCTGGCTCGGCAAACACATCTCAAAGTTGTACCTGCTATGTGACTAGAACAAAAGGTTGTGAATTTCCCGGATATTTAGGAATTAATAATGACGGTGGTGGAGTGGACTAAGGCGAAGTAAGTGTTCAGATTTCTGTCCTAAGGCGCAGCTTACTTTGTCTGTTCTGCCTAGCAGACGATAGAATACTCCAGTGACGACCACGTACACCGCAAGAAGTTTACGGTACTATGAAAACGAACACAGTTATTTCAATAGTTTTCTTTTAAAGAAACGGAGTTTTGGAAGAATGACAAACAGCACATTTCTAAGTTTTTCAAAATTATTTGGGCTAAATATTCCTCAAATCTTTGGTCCGCATCGTTAGTTAATCAGGTAAATGCAATAAAAGCGTGCTACCTTAATTTATTAAATATATATTATTGTTTTTTAAGTTTTTCTTGGAAAAACATCTTAATGACCCAAAGTCTAATGGAATCTGGGGAGAGAAAAACGTGACAAAGCTTGAGAAAATAAAGCGCACCGACGATTTACGTGCTCACAGTGTCAAACTCAGTGAATTTTTGGATACCGGATGGGAGCACTCTAAGGAATCGTACCCATATGTTCTTATTTGCTGACCTGAAAGTTTGTGCCCTGGAGTCCTTGAAAGCCTTTTCTAGATTTGTTTAGAAAACCTGGCCCACTGAGAACTGGTTTGTATAGTAAAAGTTTTCCATCTCGTTGAAATTCGAATTCGCATAAGTTGGTAGTGTGGTGAGGCTTAGAAACAAAGAGGAATAATTTGTGGAAAAGTCACTCAAGAGAATTTGATTGTTCAACAAAATTACGTGCAACTATGACATTCAACATTCTGCATATCGCATTATTTGACTTTTTGATCAGATTTTCTTGGTGAAATAACCAGTACTGAGCTGTTTGCATATAAGCGGATGGTTATTTTGATATTCTGAAGGGACAGCGAAGGCAGCGGAACAAAGTTGAACTGGTTTTAGGTTTTACAATAATTTACATTAAACAAACGTGTTCTGACCTTGGTTGCTGCCAGAAAACACAATCTAACCAAGAAAGAAGAAGGTAATAATTTTCAAAAGAATGCAAACTGAAAAAGATTTCAGCCACACAAAAGCCAGTGACCTCGGCAATTAGCCAAACTTCCCGCTATTTCCAATCACTACTCGAGGGAACCCTTAGACGGCTAATCGAACTGGGCTTGAACCATCTAGTCGTTATGTTAAGTTTTATATACCTTTTGATCGTATCACTAACTGGTCAACTCAAAACAGCGTACAACAATTAATCCTTCTGTTGGCAAGGAAAAATATGCCTCATCTAACATGGTTCATGCTTATTTCATCCTCCTTCAAAACATCGAATCCTAGGTGAAAATTTATTACATCCAACGTCTGAGTCAATAATAGAACACAAAAAATTGTAAGTTACCGTTGAATTCGTGCGTCGTAGGCCACTTGCTACCTTTGACCTATGTGATGCCGTCAGATCTGTTAAATCCCATGACTTTAGAAACAGATTTAATTCTCTGCAGAAATTTCACTCTTTTGTATGTAAGGACTCAATTTATTTTTTTTTAAATGCAACAGTTTTGCTTACCTTCATCATCCTCTAAAAGTTATTACAAGTTTCTTTTTTGACTCACATAATTGCCTAGCGTATTCTGCCTAGAAATTAGTTGCAACCAATACACAAGTTCGTTTTGGAGACACTATGAGATTACATCCAATTGGTTTTATTAATTTCTTTTCAGTTTACTGCTTAAAAGTAAACAACTCAACAAAACTAGCAAACTTGCAAGACGTTCGCCCTAGCCAGCTGCGCTTTATGGCGATATATGGATCAGAATAACAACTATTCCAAATTCTGCCAACGAATTAATAATCTAAAAGCGAGATTGACTATTTGAAACTTTCCATCGAGGGCACTGAAAAATACGGGTTGTCAAATAATTGATTTTCACAGATTTATGCTTATCCCTTTGCATCACTGTATTTGCTTGTTTGTGTCTGTTAAAATTATTTTCCGGATAAAGTCAGAATTTTGATATCCGAACAAAAGCCCACTACATAAGCTTGCAAACATCATTTTAACGTCTGCTTGAGAAGCACGGACCCGATTTTAAATGAAAAACATTTGCCACAATCAAAAATTAGTTCATAAATGAGGAAAGACGTTTGGTTAATGATAAAAACTGAAAATTTGCTGTGTAAGTACTCCAATTTAGTTTAATTTAGCAGAATCTCTGGCTGTAAATTACTCATTCACGAGACATCCCACTAAGGGAATATTCAAATAACGATACTTCAGGAAGCGTTTACCAATGAATTGTGTTGTTGCGAAAAAGGAAGCAGTTCAAAGCCATCAGGGTGAGCCGAAAAAACTGCGCATATTTATGTGCAAAAACCTGTGACTGTCAGTGGTTATTAAGATTTATTCCAAATTGAATTAGGATTTTCCTTATATCCAACCCACCAGTAGACTTTATCACCGAAAAGGAAGCTCCGGAATGTTTTTGGCTCTCAGGTGGAGTTATTGTTTTCTTTTCATCAAATGAGCACAATCAGATTGTCCGCCTTTTGTGTACATAAAGCGGTAGGTACTAACTATTGCATTTGTTTGTGGCAACACTGAATGTAGGTTACTAATTGCGAAAAAGGAAACTGCAAATAACTTAGAAAATGCTGCAACCTAATACCTTTACGTTTTACATCTTTTCCAGGTCGAAAATATTCGTCAGATTCCCGAAATTACAATGCCCACCTCTAATATACGCAGTGAAACCAAAGCATCTTTGGTTCCTTCGAAGTCCTTGCCAAGTTCAGGAAGAACAATAGAATGGTTGGGGAAAAAGACGAGGGCAGAGGAAATCAAGATGAAGGATATCGACCGAATAGCCTCCAATTCACAGAGAAGAAGACAAGTCTCCTCGCGATTTATTGGAAACGAAGGAGATGATCTTAAAGCCCTCCCATTGCTTGTTGGTTAGTCTCCTGGAAGAAGCTGCTAATTAACCGATCCTAACAAAAGCTGAAATAGCAGGCATAACTACTTAGCAACAATGACAGAACAATTTGGAATAATTTGGAATAGTTGTTATTCTGATCCATATATCGTCATAAAGCGCAGTTGGCTAGGGCAAACGTCTTGCAAGTTTGCTAGTTATGTTGAGTTGTTTACTTTTAAGCAGTAAACTGAAAAGAAATTAACAAAACCATTTGGGAAATTCTGCTGATTTAATATCGGCCTACTTCTGTTTTCGAATACTAGCCACCTTACGGGTTTACCGTAATTTTTTAATCTACTGGTTTTTAAAGCCCTATTTATTTATCTGGAAGGATTATTTTTATAAAATACAAAACAATAGCTCAGCCATAATTACTTAGTTCAACGATTAATGCATTCTTTCCCAATGCTAACAGAAACCCCGGGAAATGAACGGGAAACATTGTTTCTGGAAAAAGTCCGAATGTGCTGCATTTTGTTCGATTTTAATGAGGTTACAAGACAAGTGAAGTCAAAGGAGATCAAACGTGTCACCTTAGTCGAACTGGCCGAATATATTACCATGAATCAGAACTGTCTGACTGAGCCGATTTACCATGGACTGGTTAAACTGTTGCAAACCAATGCATTTCGTGTCCTCGATGCCCCGGATCAGACAAACTTCGAGGCAGCTCTGGACGAGGACGATGAAGATATCTGTTTGGAACCATCGTGGCCTCATTTGCAAGTACTGTACTGCCCAGTCTGAAAAGCAGATGTTTGAATACTGCTTCCGGTATTTTGTAGCCAGTAGGTATAAAATTTTGCTGAAGAAAATGCCTGAAACAGAAGACATGCTGGAACTAAATGGGTTAACGAATGGTAGTTTTTCAATGCATGATTCGGACTGAGTTTGAGAACGGAAAGAAAGTTATTGTGTGAATCGGAAGATTAAATGAAAACCGGCAGCAATTAGATCCTGCTAGTATTCGTGTATCCGGATTTGTCTCCTAAGGTTCAATTATTCAATCTAAAGTAACCTAAGGCCCTTCCAAAAGATTCGAGATCTGAGTTAAATATACTGGCCCTTCATAGGCGTACCTTTTCATTTTGCCTAACAAGTTGTTAGCTTTTTGTTCAATCCGTGCTCTATGTCCTGAAATTTATTACTATGTTATCCAGTTTCATAGATATTTTACTCTTAAAAATTATGCATGCGCAGTGATAGACTATTACTTGTAATGCGTGATAACGCTTTATCGATTGTCTTGCGCACTCCTTCTTCTAGGTATACCGCCATCCTTAACGGTTCTCCTTGCCTTCGTGAAGGTCTCTGGGTAACTTGGATCTTATTTACCCCCAGAAATGGCGAAAAACCATAGGTTAAGTGATTTTGACTTAGGAGACTAACTGCCATTAATGGGAATCGAACCCAAAAGTTGGAAATACTGCTTAATAAAGCATGCACCCCAGCCAAGGAGCTATGGGGCCATAGCGAATGGTGCTGAAGTAGTCCGTTTATGGACCAGTGGTCAGGCAGCCGAAGAATGATAGGATTTGTCCTTGTGTGGGAAAAGCGTACACTTTTGCCATGTGTACCAGCATATTTAATCCGAAAGTTAGCCCCAAGTTTTAGTTAACGTCTTGCAAGAATAACGGAACATTTAATGAAGTACCGGTCTTCAGTGCATTTGCTTCAGGCTTCTGTTTCAGCTGCTTTTGCTTTCAAAAATACATAACGAAATTGTGGACAGATTCGCAGTTGATCATTTTCAACTTACTGGCATCGTTATCAAAATTCAGCCGTTACCGAAGATCCAGGTTGGCATTTTCCCTCTCATTTCCTTTAGCTCGTTTACGAAACGTTTTTGCGCTTTGTCAGTTCGCCGGATTTTCAGCCAATTTTGGGTAAAAAATACATCAATCAAGATTTTCTCACGCAGTTCGTCCAACTATTTGATTCGGAAGATCCTCGGGAACGGGAATACGTGAAAACAATTCTCCATCGGATATTCGGAAAGCTGATAAATTTGCGTTCGTTTATTCGCCGACTGATAGACTATGTATTCCTTAAGTGAGTCTATTTTTGTCGTGATGGGTGGACAATGAAACTAGGACATGACTAATTTAGTGCAGTGTTTTTTAACATCTCGAAAGCCCAGAGTCAGTCGAAACCGCAAGAGCACCTTATAGTTAGGTATAGTCCTAAATTTGTCAAAATATTAAGGCTAACCTACTTTTGTTTTATCTTATTTTTGAATAATTTCCCGAAAAATAACCCCGAGCACATACTACATGTAAATATTTTTTGTGCCCACTCAGGCCAAACAAAAAACCTAATAACTTCACCTAAGGAAACCCCCTAAGCAGTATTAGCAAAAGCAACTTAAAATATTCTTACGTCCCTGTCACTGATTCCTCTTACTTCACATTTAAGCCCTTAACAACGAAGATAATAACGATACTATTACTGATATTCCTGTTACCAATTTTCGCTTATTTAACGATAACCATGCGGTGGCTAAAGAAGGGGAAGCGGTAACCATTAAAAGAATGTCGAATGGGAAATTGGCTGTCTTCCGGAAGAGTCGAGTTAGCAAATTCCGAGACCAAGTGCCACCATGCTCATCACTTGACTTCTGCCGACCTATTTGCGTCTAAGATACCGACTAAAATTCAGCTTTTCTTGCTACTGTGTAGCTGAGCAAATTAACTTGGTGAATTATGCAGATCCAATTTATTTTGCTCCTCGTTCGTTTAAAAATGAGTTTGTTTATCCCCAGCCTTTAAATTAAACGAAAGATAGGTTGTCACCAATCTTGGCATCAGAAGAATGGATGTTACGAAAGATCATATATAACCAATTACTAACATCCAGTACTGCATTGTATAGACTTTTAGAGACTAAAAGGTCGCGTTTCAGTCAAAACCCTTCAGGAAGAATAGGAAGATAATTATAGCGAACACCATGTAAAAATGAAGAAACAAAACTCAGTAGGGAATAATTTGAGCACATTAAGATAGGTTACCCAGGAAGTCGACCGAAACATAGTCACGGTTTGCGAAGATGCATGCAAACTAGTTAACTGTGAAGTTCCTGCAAATATCGATTCTAGAGGTGATGGAATGAAAGGCGGATCTTGTTGAAAAATTATAGCCGCGCTTTGAAAGCTCGTTGTGGAGAGGATGTGTGGAATCTGGAAGTATTTTGTCAGCGAATTTTCACATCCAGCTAGCTACTGAGCACAGTTTAATGAAGAAATCCACTTAGTGATATGAAAGACATAAGGCTAACAGTTTTAAGCCGCAGACGAAGAACTTTAAAGTCTTTTTGAAGGCAGCTTTCATAAACAACAGGAGAGCGGTATGAAAAGACTGGGAAAACAAATTAGTATACAAAACGTTAGATGGTGCTTTGTTCCATCTTGAAGTGTTGAATTCTTCTGATTTGAAAAGATAACCCTCCGAGATTCCTTACATTTGTGAAAATATGAGAAACCCTTCCAGGTTTATTTCATTGATAACCCCTGGATATTTCGCAAAATCAACCCCGGTAAGAGTCAGCCAAAGACGTTTCAGATTGGTACGCTGACCAAGAGCTAGAGAATACAGACAGTGATCAAACTTAGATTTGTTAAGATTTAAACCAGCTTGTAAAAGGAAATCGTAGCTAGAAGGCAAATTGCTGGAAACACTTTGAATGTCATCGTTGCTCATAACGGCATCATTATCGACACACCTAAAGAAATGACGTGGGAGGCTAACTGATAAGTCACTCATGCACGTAGAACAGAGCTTTGGTGAAAGAACAGCATCCTGAGGCACACCCGTATTGGGAACTAACGGTTATGATGCTCTGCCTCCCAGACATAAGCACTGGGTTTGATTAGCCAATTAATCAAACAGCGATGCCAACAACGGCCTGAGACAAATGTTTCCATTTTGTGAGGCAAACGGGACCTGGTAGATTCATAACTGACCTGAAATGCGTCGCCAGGAGTATTCATAGGAGAACGCTGGGGCTTAAGCAGAGCACGCTCTGTCAGTTTAAGACCAGTAGATGTTAGGGCAGCTGGGTGAAAATGCTTAGGGAAACAGCAGAATTATTCGATTTTGGGATGGAAATAACATTGATGGGTCTCCAGAAGTCAGGGATAGAAGACGAGCTTAATGATCTGTTAATCAGCAAAGCAGATGCGTCTGTCAGGGTCACAGCACCGTGTTGTAAAAGAGATGAGGGCAGACTCTTGGGATCAACTCCTGTGGCAATTTTATTGACGCGCACAAGCTCAGATATCACTTCCCTGGGAAACCGTGTAACTGTCATGTCATCAATCAGTGCAAATGTGACTGGAGTATAAGTGAGATAATGGATGAAATTTGATTGACGCTGTCTGCATACGCAGAACATTTTAAGTCACTTTTTCTTCCCATACAACAGTCGAATGCTCCACCAAAGGAATCCGTTGTTGTTACCACTCAAGAGTTGGCTAACGAATGTCGTGCCGATAGGTCTGATTTAAGCTTTTGCCAGGGTGGAAATATACCGCACACTTGAGTTAATACGGGTTTTGCAAAAGCAGTCCTTGCATCTTCTTAGATATTTCGGTATCTGAGAGGAGATACGGCTATTCGAGAGGAACAATGTTTCTAAGGGACAACAGATATCAAAGATCGCATCGGCCGTTTCTATGAAAAGTTTGAAATTGTCATTAAGCCGGGCTTCAAAAGAGAAACAAGCAGATGCGTGTGTTAGGATTTCTGGAGAAGAGCAAGGTTGTTGCGTGAAAAATTATGAGGAAAATTGGGATTTGCCTCGTCTGCTCGAAAGAATCTAACAATGATCACTAGTTGAACTGAACCCAAGCCATTTCAGGGGGGAGAAATCAGGGTGATTGGTAATAACTCCATCTAAAATGCAGTTTCCCCTGGTGAAAGAAATACATAGATTTGTCAAATGAAACCTAGTCATGGGTAAGGTTGACGAATGGTTTAAATCACCCACAATAATAGGCAGACCATCCCAAAAAGTAAAACACTAAATGCTAGAAAACACTCAAAAAATGTCAAGATTTTATTGTGAGCTAAAAGCGAATGTATAAGTTTGCCATGATGGTGGTGGTATGGCGGGAAAATTTGGATAGATATTGATATACGAAACATTAATTTTTTTGTAGGCAGCACATACAAATAACTTCCGATTTTGCAGACCAGAATGAGTTTACATATGCAACAACACCACTTCTATTCACCTTCTGGTTCGAAGCTCTGTTCCACCGGTGGAATCTGAAGCTTTCTATTCACACTAGTGAATCAACAACCCCGGGGTTCAGCCGTGATTCTTGTATGCAGATGACACAAGTGTGAACATTGGCCGGTGACTGAAGTACGAAGGAAGACCCGACATTTTCGTAAACAGTGAGCGGATTGTGGTACTCAAAAATGCCGAAATGGAAATCTTGCCCAGAGGGGTGCATTTAAGAGCTGCCTGTCAGCCAGCACGAATGCCCCTTCTGGATGCGTTGAAAGATCTTTGAGGAACTACAATCAGTGGTCCTTGTCCATGATGAAAACCAATAGGGTTTTCAGATAACAACCATTCCAGCCGATTGTAACGGCTAACGGAGACCGTAATGAAACCGAAAATATTGCCAGAAAACAACGAAATAACTGTGACACAAAACTGCAGCGCAGCCAGTCATAAGGCCTGAGCAATGCACCTCCGTTGCACCCGAACTACGATGAGATCCAAAGACGAACAGTTGTAGAAAACAGGGGGCGATGAAATATTAGGACTGGCCATTGACTGAGCCTGATAACTAGGTCACGTGTGTGGTGGAAAACTATCTTTTGAATCATATAATCACCACCCCAAAAAACAGCAGTACTAACCGATGAGAAAACAGTTGCATTTGAAGCCCTGGCCGTAATTAGGCGGTTTTTGAAGAAGTCATCTGTTGTATTATCCGACTACTATGCACCGGTTGTCTGTGCCCAGTTAAAAGTTGCTATGCATGAGTTTTGGGTAATGTCTTGTTGAATTTCAGTAAACCGTGGAAATCCAGGATGACTAATCGCGATATTTCGCTTAAAGTCGTTCTTTACGGACTTGTCGGTTCGGGTGCAATGGATATGCGCCACTAATGACTGTCAGAAGTGACGAAATAGTAGTACAGCGCCTCGGCAGTTTCCTATTAGAGTGCTGGGCATCGATATTTGGAGGAAGATTCAATTCATGATTTTGTCAGTCCGTGAAAATGATTTGATTCACGGCAGGTCACTTTAAACAGAACAGACAGCAGCTAATTAGTTTCGGTGAGAGATTGGTTTCCGATATCGCAAATAAGAGATATAAGTAAACCTCTCCTACAAATCATTTGTACCCTACTTAACTTACGTACCCCACAATGAAAGAGTAAATGACTTGAATTTTATGTGATTCAATGATGCTGATAGACTATCTGAAAGAAAGCCATATGAAACCACTCACATTATGCGATCTTGAGCCTAAATTCTTATCCTGTTGCTACAATAGTTCGTTCTTTTCATATCAACCTACTAACACTCTTTCGTCATCGGCCATTTTTGCCGAAATACTAGAGATTTAGAACTGATTACTGCTATTATGTGATTCGACATCTTTAGAAGCAACCCTCTTTCGTAATTCCATAATGCAGAAGCAAAATTAACATTTAACAACAAAGACGCTTGGCGAAATTGCAAATCTATCCTCTGAGGTTTAGAAAATGATAGTACTCGGAATTTTCAGGTCAAACAACTTCCCCCAGATCAAATACCCGAACTCCGTTTGTCATTGTTTCGTGTAACACAGCCGATTTTATCCTCTTGATTGATAGATTCATCTACGAGGAAGATAAACATCGAGGGATTGGCGAACTTTTGGACATTATGGACAGGTAAGACAGTCAGCGTTTGTTTGGACCCTGGAGCACGGTGTTCGAATCGAGCAGATTGTGTGACGCTAGACGATGATCTTGTTGTTAGGGCAACCTGCCCAACATATGAATAATTCCGATAGAACGTTAAAATATGGTTGGTCACAAGTGACTTTTCATATTTTTTGTTAGCGGGAATGAATCTGTCAGAAAAAAAAGAAATCCGTTCGGATGATATTCTGAGACATCTTGTGATCAACCACTGCGCAAAAAGGACCGGAACGGCTCTTTCGTTAACAGCTGTTTGGTAAATATTTTGGCCGCATGGAAAGGTATACATACCTGCATATTGCTTTCAGTGTTTTTTGATTTACATTTTTCATGACTTACTCCTTGCTAATCAGGACACCGGTAATAAAGTAGTAGAAAGTTAATGTAAAATAAGTAGTATTGCTATTAATAACGTATCTTTTTTCTGCATCAAACAACTGATGAACACGAAAACAAGGGTTCTATATTTTAAAAGCATCAAACTGAGAATAACGATCGATGGGGCTTCTAACCCGCGCCATTGACCTACAAATGCTATCATATTAACCGCCTGGTACTGCAAATTTGGGAGAGGTCAAGATGAAATATAAAGGCTCGGAGTAGTTTGAGGTGGTGCGACTGTTATGCAGACAGGATAATTCGTGTTTTACCCATTCAAAGGTCGCCGTTGCCAACTAGAATCGAGCGGACGACATTTTGCCTACTAGGCGGGTCAACTAAGATCGAATCGCCAGAGCTAAGAATCATGAACATAAACCATATCCTGTGTTACGCAAAAGCCATTCCAAAACTACCCGTTAGCAAACTTGGTTTAAGTAGTCGGATTAGAGCAAGAATGAGTATTCTATTCTGGCTAGCAAATTTCTACTTGTAATTGTTTTTTAATTTATAAGTTAAGGCCATTTACCCTAGACGGTATTTAATCACAACTCAGTTGATGAGACCAGAATATCATCGCAAAACTGGATTAGGCTGAAAGATCATGACTGCAGTCCGCGATAACCGACTCAATATTCTCTAGTTTTATTTATTGATGTCCCAATAGACTTAAGATTTTATTGGGAACAGATGATCAGTTGTGTATTTTTTGACAGCAGAGACCAGCAAAAGCGTGATAAATTTGTGCTTGTGATTTTCTGTTCTCGACTGTCACATTGAGAACTTACAACTTTCAGTTGGAATCCTCCTATCACAAATGACATCGTCGTAGGCAGTACATTTTCGTCAGTAGATGAGAGAAAGACACTTCTGCCCAGACACAAACATCGGTCATGGTTTCTTCCTGAGGTTCTGAACACGCAGCTTTGCTTTTAGATTGCCAGCAAGCTACCTGATGCACGGCCAACACAGAGTTTCAAGATTCATCATATTGCTCACAGTAAGCAATACATACGCATTGGCCATAAATGGCCAGTGGTCGTATAGACCAACTCACCATCGGACGAAATCACTCGATTCAGCTAGTTGGTACAAGTAAGTACATTGAGGGCTTTTTCTTCATCGTCTCCATTCACTAGATGAATGTTTCTGCAATACCATGATCCGAAATCTCTTCAGAATATGCCCCTCGATACTTTCGTATCGCCATCAAGAATTTCATCAGTGAACAAGCACTAACACATTCTACTTTGTAAGCGACTGCAGAATGACATCAATAGAACATTAACTCCAATGGTAAAGTGGTAAAATGGAAAGCAACAAAAAAATTAGACAGGCACGCATAGGAATTATCATATGTTAAGCTTGCTTAAGAAATGCTTCCCGTGTACGCTTCATGGGGATTCAGTGAGATCATCTGCAACGCTACAAATTCTGGTTTACAGATACAAAAGTATACGATAGCTCAAATGCGCTCGAACAATTTTCTTATCAACACTAACCTACTGATCCTTGATTCGAAAGTGGAACAGCTTTTAGCCAAATATTAGGAAAATTCTTTTTTGTAGTGCCGACGACGTGATTGCCGAATATTCACCTTCTGAAGAAGAAGACATTCAATCCAAATGAGCTTATTTGACTCCCTACTCAATTATTCAAAAAACCTGTTTTCGACTGGCCTGTGAATAGGACTGCAAGTTAATGAAAAAAGCATGGGCTACAGCATTTCCTTGCAGCTTAATAACCGGAAGCAATTATCCAAGCGATCAGCCTCACAGGTGTGTTATGGATTTGTTTGTTGCACTGCGTCCCTTCGCTCCAAAATTAAGGATGTCTCCGTGGAACTACGAGAGCGGCAACGCAGTTTTAGTCGCTTCACAGATGCGAATATCCTCGCCAACTGGCAAGATGAAAATACTTTCCCTTGCTTGGATTCACGAATAAATGGATTGACAAGGTAACTGCTATTTGTAACTGTTTAGAGGAAAAACTCACATTTCTAATTCCATTACGAAGAGACTCAGACGCACAGTCCATCAAAGCTGAATGGTTTCAACAACGTCAAATGGGCCACAATTCCTGATCAAACAGGTTTCCATTTGCAAAGAAGCAAAGGGTGCTCAGTTATTTCTGGTGATCAATCCATGATTCGCATCCAGAGTGCAGTAACAGTGGCGGTTTTTGGCAGTGATGAACTTTGGCGAGCAATATTTTGCACGTAAAAATGACCATTTAATTAGTAGATGTTCAGCCCATCACAACTCTTACTGCTTCTCTCTTGATTGTTCATGCCTCCTGACCTTCGCTCTGTCAAGCTGTCACTGTGGTCTTCGTAGCTCACGGCCTCGATACCTTTGCCTTATGGAAGGTCTCGGACGTATATTAAGCCTAATCGTCCTTCATATTGTAAAAACTAGATCTTGTCAACCTAACATACTAAAATGAACGCAATAGCGATAGCCTAGCTAAGAGAAGAACATAGTTCAACTTTTGGCTCTGATTCATTATCTATCTTTGGAAAGCCTGAAGCATATATTATCACGTATCACTGCGGTATTTTACCCGTAACGAGTAAACTGAATCTCGTTTGAATATAAGCTGATACCTGTCAATTCCTGAACTCGGCTGATCTTTCCCAGCGGTGCTTTAGGTGCGAAATCACAATTGCAAACTTTCCCTGTCTTTGTCAACATAGACCTTCAGTGAGAGATTTGAGCTCGAATCAGGGTAGCAATCACAAAGCTTGCATATCTGTCACCATAACCAGATGATCAATGCTAGCTGTTTCTCAGTTTCTTATGTGTTGAAACATGACGCCGTAGGATCAGGATTGACAAAAGTGGGATGGTACCACAAAAACAGTCTCGCTCATCTCGTGGAACGTACAATTTGGAACTTGGACTAATTATAGAGTAGTTGTTTTCGTGTCCTACATTTTTTCCTATGGTGTACTTTCGGAAACTGCTACCCCGTACTACCAAATAAGTATGCTGCACACACCCAAGTTGACCATACCAGTATGACTTACGGAATTTTGCCATTCTAGACAGTAGAGAAACGGTTTGTTTGAATTGGAATCAATCCAAAGGCAGTCCCAAAGATGAATAAAATAAGGTGACGAGATCTTTTTTGGCTTTTGTAATCTTCATTTCTTGATAGATTTTGTGCAGCTTACTCGAACTGTACTTTGATATGGACGGTTTAAACTTTCGTGGAGCATCTAACTGTGTAAAATAAACAGCATAGGACAAAAAGTTCTAATCATGATAGATTGGGCAATATGAAGTCAATGTCGTAAACGATGCTGTTTTTCGTAAATATCAGGACCGTATGACGTAAGGAGTTGATCGACAAATCGATGCGCCACGTATTGGTTTTCTCCTTTTATCCAGAAAACTACGGTCGGTCGGAAAGAAACGGCGGGAAGCAAAAGCTTATTCTTTAAGGGCCCCCTCAATCGGAAATGGTCATAAGGTGCTTGAGCGCATCGGAGAATTTCAGTTTTCTTGCCGCGAAAGTAGGGCCGTCACTTGACAAATCACTCGCGATAAACCCTGGCAACGTATACAGTCTGTTAGTAATGACCGCAGCTACAGAAAGTCGTTCATTTAGATATGCCCCTGTCGCACTCTTCTTCGGACATCCAGGTGAACACTCATTTGTCCCGTTTGAAAGAAAACCTTCCAGTGTGTAAGGCATTGTGCATCTTGTATGATCTTGAATTTTAGCTTCTATGATTTGGTTTGTAGGAGTTCTCACATGGTATGGAATCAAACATTCATGATCAGGTGTTATATGCAGTGGGGCGCAAACATATGTAATCACCGTGGAAGTTATCGTGAGATACTTTAATTTGTTTCTGAGCCCAAAAATCATTAGTTTATGCACACAGATGAAAAACAAGCACGTGACTATACCTGCGGTTTTACAAAGTCTACCTTGGGGAAGGTACTTTTCAAATTCCACCTTGCATACACACAAGCGTGGACCGAGAGTTGCGTGGTAACCAGATTTTCATTTTTCGATTTCTAGAAAGCTCAAAGAGTGTGTGTTTGGAGTTGTAAATTTGAAAAGCCACAGATCGTAAGTTTTGAAAAGACTGCTTTCGAATATTCCCCTTTTATTGCTGAGCAACACTTGGACAGTCGAGTTTTAGGCTTAGTTACTTTTCCACGCTTACTTCACCTTCTGATTATTTACCGCTGAGGCCTAAGTGTATGTCCAAGTGACGTACAAATTTCTATCTGTTTGTTCTTTCTTTTATCATACAGCATTATTCACGGATTTCAAGTGCCGCTGAAAGATGAACATAAGACATTTCTGAGACGTGTACTGCTTCCACTGCACAAAGCCCGTTCGTACGGTGTGTTTACTCAACAACTCACCAACTGCGTGACCGAATTTATCCGAAAAGATAGCTGCCTGCTGACTCCAGTAAGTGTCCGTGATAAATATATAGGGCATACTGTAGAACTGGTGTTGAATGAATAGATTAATATCAAGAATGAAAGACCTAGTAAGGAAGTAGAACGGATTAGTGGAAATTGACACCGACAGCGAGTGAACGGATGGGAAACAGATCAAATTTTTAGTTTTTTATTAGGTATCCATTCTTTTCCATGGTGTCAAACCTCTTATACTTCATCGTGTGCTTATTTTCCACAAAAGCATGCAGTTACCATCCTTGTTCCCTGCATAAATCCATCCGGTTCTTCTTAAATCCAGTTGCCTCTACAATGAAGCTTTACTGGAATCCCTCAGTCCCTTGTCTCCCTATCGTGCGCCTTGTACTATATGCTCCTTTAGGATATCTGACGAGGAGAATGAAAAAGGACAGTTGTCATTTGGTGACATCTTAAAAAGGTGAGCCAGAAGAGAAAGCCATCGAGCTAGCAAAATTTTTGCGAGATCCACAGGTGACTCCTTTCTTACAAACTGAGTAGCTAATTGGCTGATTAACTAATCAGCCAGTTAACTAAACAATTAACTAACTAACTAACTAACTGCCTTACTAGTTAACTAAAACAAAAAAGAAGTTTGTCGATGACGATTTTTGGTAAAGTTACTAAGGAAGAAGTAATTTTGAGTTGAACGGCAGTGGAAAGCAGTGAACGGTAATGATGATGTACGATCAGGATTCTTCGGCAAGTGGTTCACATGCTTTGCTATGGAAATCTTATGCATTGTCAAAGGAAACAGATGAGACACGACTAGTAATAACCAATGCGTTTTGAATTGAACAAAATTTCTTAGTAGGTAAAGTAGGACTGATCTCTCCAGAGTATTTGGGCAAGTTTAGGATAAAATATCAGTGAACATAACGCGGGGTTGTCAGTCGTTAATTGTGGACCGTCAGAATTTGCAGGTATGCAGAGAAAATCAAAGTGGTTTCTAACACGTTTCAGAACGTAATAAATATATTTTAGCTAAAGCATATTATTAACCCCGGGTACATGACTGTATCACCTCGTGGAACAGGCACACGATTAATAAGAAACAGTTCGCTGAGATACATGAAAACTTCCGGTTAAGCCTTTGAAAGACATGGCAACAAATAACTTTGTTTTCGGTGAAACAAAAACAAGCGAACAGCTACCTAAATGCATCAAGTTTTTAGGTTTTAGGATAGAATGGTCGACAAGTAATAGCTGTAAATAATTGAAAATCGAAATACTGAGTTCAAACAGATACTCTTCATCCGTTATCATTCGGTATCAGTTTCACTGGTCGTTGGTTACGCAACCATGTCTTTAATGGGTAGACTGAAAGAAATGACATGTAGTTTCTCGGTGCACAGAGATGGATAGCGATCTCTTCAGCCGTGAACAGGATAGGACTTCTAACGTTCTTTCCTTATGTTCCTCTAACGATGTAGACGGGACGAAAAGTTTGATTTGATTCTATGGAGCCCATAGCGAATCCCATTTGTTTATTCTTTATCGGTCCTTTGGTCACCCAGCTGGGATGACGTTCCGCAAGATAAGTAGTACAACTGGTTGACATGCACTAAAATCATTTCAAAGTGGTAACATATGCTTGTTGAAGCAGGTCGAAAATCACACAAATCATTGGGGAAATGATGTGATTTCCAGTTTTTTTACAAGATAGACACTGCCGTTCCTTAAAACTTGGGTTCTGTATTTAGAAAAGTGAATCAGTCACTAGTATAAGATTAGAAAGATGCACGGAAGGGACAATTCTTTGAAGAACATTGAAGTGGATAACAAAAGGACTCGAAAATTTGTCTGGCGACTGCAGTCCCTTGAGTCCTGAAAAAGAGTCAAAATTATGACAGCAGGGAAGCAGAATGGCCAAAGGTAACTCGTACTTTGACGTACGAAAACAAAACGTGGTAGAAATCATAAAAAAGCACCAAATGAGCTGATTTCGCCAAGACATATAAAAGGCGAACTAAGTCTGGTTAACGCGTTTTGGCGAATCGCCTAATTAAACGGTTCCTATCCACTGTGATAAAGTTACGTGGCTTTCACATTACACTTTCTGAAAATGAGCAGTTTGTTGTTTTGTGGGTTCTCCTTTAATAACTGGCCCACAAAATCTATTACGGAATAAGCATAAGCTTTTGGGTAGAAATTCTTGTGTCCTGCGATAATCGTTGATGCCAAATAAGTTACCTGGAGGGAAGTTCTTCAATAGTTCTGATCTAGGCAACGGACTTTGTTTGTTCCAACTCGGGTCATGCTAAGCACAGGCGGAAGTAAGAAAACAACCAGTAGAGACGAGTGAACAACAACTGGAGGCCACTAAACGGCAAATTGTACTGGGATTCAAATTATGTATGCAGCGAACCCAGTTGCTTGATTGGTTTTCAGTGTTCACGAGAAGACGGATGATTACCGGGAAAGTTCTTGGTCGATAACCACAAGATTCCAAAATCTTGTCCTGTCAGAGCAAGACGATACTAACTCATTGGCTACCAGTCGTCACCTGACACCGAGTGGTGACAAAACCAAATGAACTCTAAAATAATCGACTGCAAGCAATCAAGCTGAAAAGTGTGATTTCACAACAAGGTTGAATTGGTCATAAGAGATTGAAAGACCTCAAGTGAGACGGAACAACCGCCTAGTGACTCGGAAACCAGAGATGGGTGCCTCGGACATGTATTCAAAGTGTTCCTGTTTCATTTTTTTGCAAGGTTAGGTCAGTTAGAAACTGCTGGATGACTAACTGTTAGAGCGTCTTGAGGTCACTGGATGTATTTTAACGAAATGTTTCAGAACGAGTGTTTAAGGACAGACTGAAATAACTCCGCCATCACCGGTTTTGTCGACGGGGAATGAGCTTGTTTCACACATTAGCGCCATCGGATGGGATCGCAGAGTCCCAATGGAATATTTGAGACCCCTTATAATTTTCACGGAAAATATGGATTCACTAGTGCGAGAAGAGGACTTTTCTGAGGCACCAGATGGCCCTCGTTCGAACGTAAAAACGGCGTATTCCTAGTATCACCACCCACTTCACATTTCCACGACCGATGACTTTATTAGTATAGACCCCCAGCTGGTTGACAGGTAACCTTGCCTAAGGCCTAACCAACAAATACGTAGTCCTTTGTTTTCGTTTCCCGTTTGATTAGGTTGGGTTGGGGTCAACTCAGTGGCAGATGTGAGGTCCGTATGCATGTTTCCTGCTTACTCGAGAATTTACAGAAAATGAGGCTCTCGATTTGTCACCTACATAGAACAGAAGAATTTATCTCCTGCAATCGATGTTCTTGTGAGTAAGTGTAGCCCACAGTGGAAATGGTCAAGTGTAAACCAAGTAAACGTGCCGATATGGAAAGCTCTAAGAATGGAGATTTTCCTATGATACTTGACATTTTTTCGAAATGTTTCTCGAATAGCGAAGTGTAGTGCCTGTTTTAAATCAACACACCAAACAAATAGGGTTATATCTTTATGACCGTTTTGGACCAGATATGGTCAGTTGCGTTTGAAAACTGTCTTGAAATGGGCTGCCCGTGTTTGTTGAACGGCCGGCCTATTACGAACATTGTTAATTCTATTCCTTGCGAGTAACATCGTATAAGGATGAGGGAGCAAAATTTATCCATACTTGCAAATTTTCACGTAAAATGTCCCATGGCGCACCGTCTTTCTAAACAGTGCGAAACTCCTGCGATTCTACTAGTTTGTTCTGAAGAGTTGTGTGAATATTAATAAGAATGTATTGGTTCTTTGGAAATGACGAACGCATTTTCAGAGGAAGGCGTTTACGATAACTGGCGATTATTCTTCCCAAAACAATAATCCCTTTGGTTTGGATAATCCATGAGTTTAGCAAAATGAAAGTAAACAAGGCGTCAGCATCGTTGGCTAATATATCGCATGGGAAATAGAAGTAAACAACCAGCAGTTCAAAGAAAGAGGACAAATGTAACTGTAAAAGTATCCAAGAAAAGTAGAAATTAGGATGGGCATTCAATCATGAATTCAAAGGCGGAATTTCCTACTGATTTTATTTCCCAAGATTTTGTCTTTGCATTTCGCAAATCGTCTTTCACAATATGGATGCTTCATCTTAAAAAGAATCTTCTAGAGTATCGCGAATTATTAGACGTAAAATCGTAGGCAATAATGGCTCAGTTGTAAGTGGCTCAGTTTTCGCACTATAAGAGTCCATCCGCCTCAGGCAAATAAAACAGTTACAAAAGTATGCGAACGCTATACTTTGATCTACCAACTGTTAGTAGACTAATCTAGAACAACGAACTCTGTGGTTTGCTTTGGCAAAGAATGGAAACACGTCCAAAGGTGAGATAGCAACCCTGTTCGGTAACCACCCGTAGACCAGAACCATGGGGGTTAGCGTCTGAAAAATTACTAACGATAATAATAATCCCAGCCTCTTCTGTTTTTCTATGCGACCGGCACTCAGCATGTCTGCGGTCATTGACAGGCTGACAAATAATACATGTCGGAGGCTGTTGGATCCGAACCCAGAACACCTATTTCGCGAGTGTACACAAATGACTGTTTTGCATACCAAGATGATCCAGGAAATAATAATAATAATACTGTCGTTGCTAATAAAATTGGAGGCTTTATATAAGCTAGCACTTGGTTGGACGATTGTATTCTCCCCCGTGGTCATTCCCAATCTCTCAGGCAGTTGTTCCAGAATAATTTTGGCACACACATCTAAAGAGCTGTCTTTAGCCGACCAGCTTTCAAAGTTTCATTTATTGCAGACTGAAAGACATATTTCTGAAGATGTTCACTGGACGAAGTATTGCCACCCGTTTACACCCGATCTGTGACTACATCACATGACTCTTAACAGAGCTTTGTTGCTTATAAAATCAGTCATACGCTCAGTGCTCACGAACCGAATTCTTATTTTCATACACCTTAATTTTATAACGCATTCTGTTGCTTATGTAACTTAGGTGCTTATGGAAGGCGTTCTTCGATTCTGGCCAAAGACCAATTCCAACAAGGAAGTGTTATTTCTCAATGAGCTAAAGGCATGTTTGGAGTGCGCGAGTTCAAGCGAATTTCAATCCGTCGCTCGACCGGTATTTATGCAAATTTCTCGGTGCATACAATCACTTCATTTTCAGGTGCTCGTTTTCTCGTTTTTTCCTGAAATTTTAAAAACAAGTTGTAACTTTAGTTAATTTTATGTTTTGTGCTACGATTGATAAAGCTTCCGCTAGCCAAGCTGCAAAATCAATGAATACTGTAAAAATCTAGTAGTCTGTAAGCAGCATGGTAGATCATACACTTGTCCTATTGATCAAACATTTATCCTGCATATCCCGAATGGGCGTGCTCGATGGACAGGGCTTAGGATTGTATATATACCAAAAATTTAGGCCAACTGAAACCGTGGGAGAAACACAGTCTAATTTCAAAATTTCAACCATTTTTAGGAAACCAGTTTCCGGTTCTATTTGTCATCAGTCAACCTACGGTGTATTTACAAGCAGCCAAAGGGAACTTATTAATACTACGTAGATTAGTGGTAAGGGCGCCATCGTTATATCATCGATAGCCACCCAAGCCGATCTTATTGCTTCCGGCTTTGTGAAGGACAAGTGGATAGATGCTAAAGATCCGAACTTGAAAGCTTAACAGATAGTACGTGTTTTGGGTATCACTTACAGCTTTAATATGTCTAGATTATCCTTTGCAATAGCCAGATATTTTCTTTCGGGAGCAAGGTTTCGTGATAGCGATTGTGCGCGTGATTACGACACATTTCTGGACCACAGTGTATTGTTCAGATAAAACACTGAGTTCAGCGGAAGATTAATGATTTCCCGCATACTATGGTTCACCTGGAGAGCTAAAGAGATCTTGAGTTCTTCTTGGTTGAATATATGGGCACCGATATCGTTGCAAGAAAATGCACCGTGTTGAGATTATTCTCTAACAAATCAACCAGTAACGTAATTTTATTACCAGAGTTACCATTGTTTGCGTTGAACGGATGAAAGTCATTTCAACTCAGATGGGTAAGAACAAAATGTTCTAAGCACATACTTTTCATTATTCGGTACCCAATCACATGTGGAGTGGAATAGCATAGTTCATAGAATTTGCCTGTTTTGATTAAAGCTGTTTCTGGTAACATACAATTTCATCCAGGATTAAACAAAAACATGCGCCATCAAGACCGTTAAGATATATCAAAGAAGTCTTTTCTTCAGTTTGGGTAAATAACCGAAATTTTGGATGTCGTTTCCATGGTTCTTTTTAATAATAATGTTTGCCCTAGGATTTATGGCAAGCGGTATGTATACAGATGGTGACAGATACATTGCCTTGAACAAAAAAACCCAAATGAGAAGGGCTAGCTTTGGTTCGTCCCTTACAGAAGACGCGCAGATTCCCTTGTGGAATTTTTCGAACTGATCTGGTCATAGGAGCTCCCCATTTACGCTCCCTTGTTTCTGATATTTTGATGGAGAGACTGGTATACGATCATTGTGTCCTAATTCTCTTGATGAGTGCACATTCCATAGCGTTTGCCCTCTAATCAGTTTGATGCTCAGTCGCAAGCTGACATGACTTCATGGATGAACTCGGGTTCGATTCATGCGACAAGGTTATGCGCACAAGTCTTTAGTCTGCACAAGCTCTCGAGATTTTGGAAAGTGATAAAAACGTCGCTGGGTTGCCTAGTGACGAAATAAAAAAAAACAAACTATCGGAAATAAAACAGATGGCAATCACTGACGTTTCGAAAATTTTTTTTTCTGCGAAGCTGTCAAGCCAATGAGCAGCTTACAACTCACAAGAATGCCATCTCGAGTTGGGCAAACCAAACAAAGCAGTAATTATAGAAGCCAAATATTATTCTAGATTTTCAGGCTCCTCCGCCGGTACATTTGTCTGGCCTCAAACGTTTTATTCATATGAAGTAAGTTTCTTGACAGGGAAAAGTAGGTTTCTAGTAGTTTTCTCGGTCCGTTTTCACAAATGAACGGCATAGCCCTGACTGTTGAGTCATCAGAAAGCGTCAGAGAATAAGGTGAGAGTCAACTGCTTCCCAAAAAGTATTATGAATTGGTGCTTGCAATGAGATGTATATTCTATAATGCGGAAACTATTTAAATTCGAAAAACCGGTCTTGAGAAGGATTCATAATAACCTGGGAGAATTTCCGCCAAACATACTTTTAGTGACTGTTGTGCTTTCGAAAGTGTGACAGTTTCGTGAAGCACGACGAGCAGCGTATCAGTCTGTCGGCATGTTTTCAACATTGCTGAACTCTGACATTCTTAAGATTGTATGCACGAAGGAATGTTTATTTGTTTAGGCGATCGACTGTGATGTGATGAATAATATTCCGACCTCATTCCTGTAGCCTATTTCCTAATGGTTGAATTCCGTACAACATTCAGTCAGATCACACTTGCTTGGTGGCGTACAGCGGGGATGCCACGGGGAGAAACACAAACAACAAAAAGTATGAGAAGCGGCGAGATAGGTCCTAACAATTTAATTTGATAATTTCGGGAGAAGTTTGTCTCCGGAATGTACTGGTAACAGGAAAGACGTGACTAGTTGCAACCAGTGAAGGTGTTAGATGTTTTCTTTTATTGTTTCTATTGTTCTGCTACTACCGGTACCGGTGCCGTTATTGGTTAGGGCTGACAATATAGGGCCTTCGGTGATCAAGTGAGCGAATAGAAGTGCAGAACGACAATATGCTAGATCATTTGTTTGTGTCTGCGCATATGCTGCTGTTTGTTTGGATAATCCAAATGGTCACCGTTGTTGTCGTTATCGGTCTTTTAAGTGCAAGCTGAAGGCAGTTTCTTCTTTGATGTTCTCAGTTAACAGAAACAAACCTTTGGATGAGGTGACTGGACTAAAATTAAAAAAATGTTAGTTTTAAGAGAGACCAGTTTAGGTCAAGTGATCAGCACTGCAAAGTTGGGACATCATTTTTATGAACACCAATCTTCCTTCTGGCCCTCGATCAAACTCCTACGTGGCAGTATTTGACTGACCGCAATCGTATAGTTAATAGTTCATTACAATTTATTTCCATTGCGAAGAAGAAATGAAAAGATTAAAAGGTTCAAAGTAAAAACGTTGTGACTCGGCTGTTTGTATATTTACACGGTATAAACTTTCTCTTTAGTAGTGACTTCCACTGTTTGTCCATTTTTATTGTGACAGGTGTCCGAACGTGCTTTATTTTTATGGAACGATGAGTACATTCTTTCATTGATGGCAGAGAACATTGATCTCATCTGTCCAATCGTCTACCCTGCTTTGAGTGAGGCCAAAACTCATTGGAACAAGTGAGTTGAAACCCGATTCCCCTCCGTGCTTCAGTGCTTCATGGTTTCGGGGTTGCCTGCGGAAACAGCTTAAAATTTAGCCACCCATTAGAAAAACGGTTATATTCACATGGATAACAGAAGAGAAGTATAAACTCCATTTATGTCTCGTCATTGTATCGCCTGACATCAGCTGCAGCCTGTTTGGCAGGAAAATAGAGTTGCACCATACGGACTATATTCGTCCCGAATGAGGTGCCCAAAAGCAAACATCTGGTGAACCGAGCAGACGTCGTCGATCTGGGCGGCGCTCCAACAGAAAGCCTTGTACATATAAAGCAAGGACATAAACCAGTTTTAAGCATACTTCTGTGAATATAATCCGAAAGTTAGGTTCTAGACCGGACTGCACAGCAGCAAACAGTACATTAATGGGTGAGCAGTTCAGTGCATTTTCGACAAAGGTTAACCGCGATATAAACAACTCTAATTTTGACTGTTGTCTTATTGAATCGATTAAACAGAAGCCAACCAAATAAAGAATTTCGAATAACCACGGTAAGTAATGTGTAAAAGAATATGATGTCGGAGAAAGATGGTGAACAAAAAATACCACTTACCACGGCTATCAAACATGCCACTTGATGTTTCCACCTATCAAGTGAGTGAGTCCCACGGACTAAAAACATTCAGTCTAATCCAGGCTAGCGGGTTCATTTCTCTGATTGGGGCATTCATACATTTTCGCCACGTCTTTTACTTATAACTTGGACCCATTTCCAAACAACCATCAGCCTCGGAGAACAGCATGCAGTGAGACAAGCGAAATGTGATTACTAGCTAGCATTTCTAAGAGAGCTATTCCATCTAATCCATGCGATACTAAGCAAGCATTAGGACCAGAAATTTCAACTACTGAACATCGTCGGGGCAAACACTCCATGTCTCTCAACCATACATCAGAGATGAACGCAACATAGCGCACTGAATGTGATCTTTCAAACTCAACGAAATGTCAGTTGGTGTCATATTACGAATTAGTCCATCGCACACCGCTCGAGCATTGGTTGCATATGTGCACACCGTTAGTATCGTGCAACAGTTCTTCGTTACGCAGCTGTACAGTGAAACGCTCAACAGTTGGTACGTCCTCTCACTGTGCATCATTCTCGTAACAGTTGCCATCTCGTCATGTAATAGCACCTGACGCTCTAAAGATGTAAAGCATTTGCCGAGTGAAACTGCACTACTCGCAAGTCTTTCTAGTGCCCAATACACGTTTCACTTATCTAAAAACAGGCATACAAAATGGTTTGCGTCATCTGTTTCACAGAGATGCTGATCGTTTTCCAAATCGGTGCCAATGTCCTGCAGACCATATAAAGTTTGTTTCATTGTTTGGTCGTTGGGGAACGATAAACGCATGGCGAAACGAGACACGTTTATTGAATAATGCCATTCATTTTGGGTGAAACTTTTAACCTTAAACAACTGGAATAATGCGGGTACAATAGTCGCATCATTTTCAAGAAGTTCGGTTTCATTCCTTTTCAATGAATTGTTTAGAGTAATTTATATCAGTCTTCTAAGTCGAGCGCATCTTTCATGTCAAGGAAGACTATTATCGGCAAAAGACAGTTGTGCTGCGTTTCAAGTAGTTGCCGAAGAATAAAAAGTCTGGTCGATGCAATCGTGATCCGGGCCAAATTCGGCCTGCTGTTCACGAATGCTGCCGTCGAGAACAGGTGTCAGACAACGCAGTATTATCAAAGCTAAAATCTTAGTAGCCGTCGGAATTAATCTGATCCCAAGATGACTTTTACAGCCGCCGGGCATTCCGTTCTTGAGGATGAGTACAATCGCTTCATAGTAAGAGAATTTTCTTCCAATACCAAATGTCACAGAAATGGGGTAAGTGTTTTTATCAACACATCTTTACCCATTTTGAAAAGACTTAAAGGAAGTTTGCTGGCACCAGCCGACCGCACAAGCTTCAGGAATCGAAAGCTTGACTTTATTTCCGATTTTCGGTTGAGTGATGCCTCCCAAGGATTCACAGTTTTGATATCGCAGCAGTCATAATAGCAGTGCCAGCTAAACTGCTGTACTGAGGTTTCGGTCTAAAGGTCAATTGTTCACTGTCTGCCATGGATATGATTTGCGTATCTGTGACATATCGTCTCGCCGATCGAAGTTCACCGGCCACGGATTTCGTGTATAATCTTGAGTGGTTTTCATTATTGCCTAGATCAGCTGCTACTTTCATTTCTCTGGCCAATTTAAAGAACGAGTTTTCGCAGTCCTCCTTAAGACTTGTGCTCACCTGAATCTGCCGATATCGCCATTTCGCATACATCTGCTTACAGTGTGAAAGCGGACACTTTGTCCCATTAGCCTTGGATCCCATGCTAAGGCGTTCGATAAGATGGATATGCACGGCTGATGATTCCCAACAAAGACGAAACAGGTGTATAGTGCTTCCATGGTTTTCAGTGCTAAGTTGAATGTTGACACTGTCTGAAGAATCATCTGGAAATTAATAATGGATCTACTATTCCTAATTTGATGTCCTGTGTACTCTTCCGACCCAGGATGTTAGGTCTTATCTGCATCCAAAAGCAAAGGTTATTTGATATGGCTCTAGTGCTCACCAACGCAAACGTTCATAGGAGATCTTATTTCATGTGATCGATTCTTTCCAGTATTGGCCAAAAAATTTAGATTAGACAAACGTTGTAAGCCTAACCGGGTTTCCGACTACGATCAGTGGTTTGGACCAAATCATGGTTCCATTCTGCGTAAGCGGGCCAGTAATCTCTGCAAAATTTAGTAGAACGCTAGAAGTAGTAGTTTGATGCGAAATGAACAACAACACCTTGTCGACTTGAGACACGAATATGCCGGAAACCCACACGAAGCTTGGGTAGTCTGTCTCAGTTATCCGAACATCGAGTTGGAAAAGTACAAGCCTCACCCAAACAAAAATGTGATGCACTAAGTTTTCTAATTTGTGAGTTAAAATAACTTGCTATCAATCAAGAGTTAGAGCCTTTTTTCCTCCAAGCTAGTGATGAGCTTGCCATAAAGCCCAAGTTTTGCATGTTAGTTCTACCGTCTGTTGGCGAATCTACCGCGACGACGATCAAACTGTTTTTAATTCCACGGTTCCTTGAACACCGACTGACACCTAGAGGCATTATGGAAAATAAAAGACTACTGACCGAGATCCAGCCTAACAGCGCAATTTGAGTCTTGTCAGCCAAGACTATTCCTAGAGTGCTGACCTGTAGTGCAAACTGTTTTTCCTTCTGATTTGCTCGGGAAATGTTTTGAAAATGTATTACCGTAGTTAGTTGAACCATATCGTTTGAATCTTGGATTCGGGGTTCACTGATGCAAACAAGCATGATGAGTCAGTGAACTCATTGCCAAAGCTAAGAACGCCTGTTGAGAAACTTTTACTGAAGTGTACATCTTGAATGATCAAGGATTCAGATGCTGGCGACGCTCGAGAATATGCAATCTACAAGAATGAAAGTCTGACAATGAACCCATTCAGGTGTCGGGCAGGCTATCAATGGTAAGGCAGAAAAGATAGACGGCTGGGGAAAAAGGATAAATAAAGAGCGGATCACTGTCCAGTCTGTTAAAAGCAATCGACAGTGATTAATAATGCCCTAAATGGAGTTACTTGTAACCCGAGGGATAAGTGCAGGGATTTCAGTCACCAAGAGATAAAACGGTTAGAGTTTTCAAGCAAAGCCCTTAGTTCTAAAAGGGTTCTCTCCGGAAAACAGCCGGAAATGGCTAAGTCAATGCCAAGTTCTTTGGGCTAATTGCTCATCCAATGATCTGCCGACTGAGTTGCCAACTCAAATCAACCCCAGCCTGGAAGACCGAGGGACTAATTTGTCAGGCCTCTACCCATTGATCATCTACATATGACTGAGTCTTCGGCTCCGGGGCCAAGGAATGTCCAAAGCCCTCACACCAAGTCAAGGTGCAAACTCATTGCGAATGTCTGGTCGATTATTTAAGTTTGTTGACCGTAGTAAAGTTTGCTTCTATAGTACGTGAATAACGGCTAGCTGCTAATCTTACAGAAGCTAGCATTTAAAGCTGAATCAAGATTGTTCAAAACAGTGGGCAATTCTTACGACGGGCACTATGAGCTCTAGTAGTTAAAACTGAGCAGACACCGGTGTTTTACTCGAAATGACGGCAAAACATCCAATTCAAAATTAATTTTGGGATTGCAACGATGACTTTTGCAAACGTTATAAACACGTAAAGAAGATCTAACTGCTGTCGCACCTAGAAAGGAAAAAAAACATCTATCTTGTGGGTAATAATGTATTCTATGCGTCGTGTGTTGTTGGAGCCACCACTTTGGCTGCATTGGCACGTGAGTACTGGGCATTATTTATAACCGTTTTTCTGGCATATGCAATTATAAAGCTGTGACTGCCGACACTAAGAAAGCTGAAGCGATGTAATCAGAGCGGATAAAAGTCTCGGCTAAGTCTGGAGAATGATAATAAATTCAACTAAATAAAACTAGAACAGTCTGGCTAAAAATCATCGCCGCCAAAAGAGGTCATTCACCGGAGCGCATTAGCATTATTTCGCTCATCGATCGGTCAGCATTAGACAGAGGAAGATCACGAGCGCAATTCTTTTATTTGTATTACGCGAACAATCCTGATTCCATTCTATTATGAATCCAACGGTTACCGGTCTTTGTGAGAGACATGATATGCACGTCCGTCTTCTTAATGCCATTTCACCTTGCGCATATTGATAAAGATTTTTTTTCGAATATGTTTCATTTCCGGTCAACTAGACAGCGCTGCCGCGCATTTACGTTCGCTGACTGTTGGCAGAATGGAAACGACATCATATGCCAACCGGTAGTCAGTTTTTATTGAATACAGCAAGCCGTTCGGATTTAAGCTTAACAAAATCACAGACCAGAAACCCGAAGTTAACAACGCTGATACGGAAACCCGAAGTGCTGGACCATTTTCCACTCTTTTAAGCTCAGTTGTCAACTTTGTTTCGTGCTGTATCGAAACTCAATGCACCACGTGTTATTTTAACTTTGATTTCATTATATCAGTATTGTGGCGTTTGAAAATATAGTAATTCAGCAACGTTCCATGCAAATTTGCACCCATAATTCTGAAGTGAGAAAAACTGCACACGTTAGCTGAAATATTTGCGGATCACAATGTCAGGTAACCAAGTGACTGTGTTTACATGAAATAAGCGCAGCTTGTGTCAAGTTCCAATCTTCGATAGCGACCCAAAAGGTTGGTGACAATCTTTTGTAATTAGGATTCCTCACAACGAGCGTATCGACCGTATGTACATCTAAGGTCAGCTACGGAGTGATAGATTATGCAGGATCACGAGACTGCAAGGTAGGGTAACAGTGAACGGTGCAAAACACGATTTCCGACCGAAGACGGGCGAACTTTTGGATAACTGACGTCCTTCTCGAGAGCGCAGCACAGAGCAGCATGAATTTCCATTTGTGTAACTTCGTTCATGTCATTTCGGCAGCCGTGATTCTCTGGCACTGATAAAAAAGGAAAGATTCGAAAAAGCTAATCCCTAGTTAGTCCCGTAGATCACCGAACATTTTAAAATTCTTCTTCGGATTTTTCTTGGCACCAAGTGAGTGATAAATGCGGTTTGAATTATCGAACACGATAATATCATTTATTGATAAAAAAATTATAAGAGAGGCAAACTAAATTGGAAGTGTTTGCAGTTTCTCTCCAGATGGTTCCAACACGAGGAGCTCAATCCAGATCATGCGCAAAAATGGGAATTTTCGTTTCATTTGGTTATTGTAAGTGATAATTCTGTACGCATCTCCATGGATGTTTTCCGTGCCCGCTGGTCAGTAAAACTTGTGCTTATTTGTTGCTAAACAGAGTCATTCAGGGGCTTGTCTACAATGCGGTGAACTGGATGGTGGAGATCGATCAAAAGCTTGTGGAAAGGTGCTCACGGAATCTGGAAGCAGACAGTAAAAAGTAAGTTCAATTAAGGGCAGTAAAAATTAGCAATTTATAGTTATTTTCATACCTCGATAACACTGTTTTCTAACTTAAGCCACCAGTGTATTCCGAATCGTGACCATCTAGGGCAATTCTTCTGTCCTGAAAATGTTTGGCTCTCGGGAGTTTAGGAAAAACGTGCGTTTTGGAGACTTTTAGATGTTTGATATCCTCAAAATGGAAGAGTCTGCTAACTGTTTTATGGGAACACCAAAATCAAAATGACGAATTCTTTTTGCCCATTTGGCAAAACGTAAGACTGTGTTGGAGTACAAGAATATTTTTCATAGCAGTATTCAGGCGCATCTTAAATAACACGAACTTAGCAAGCACTGGGCCCGTGGAACAAAGCAGTTTCTATTGGCTTTAGGTTTGAACCTCTTATCTATCAGGAAATGCAGTAATCCGTAAAAGAACTTGACCATGAACAACCTGAACTGGCAGACTGGCAATTTGGTGGTCCCGTGCGAATATAACCAGGGACTGAAAGCGGTGGTAATAAACCATCAATATTTTATTTTCAAAATCTCCTGCTTACCGAAGTCAACATTCACATAGCAAACTTGGTCTCCCCGGGAGAGACGTGCTGATACAGACGCTGAAGTTGCGTCATCTAAATACCAAGCTTAGCGATCAAGATATTATGAGAGTGACCAACGTGAACTACGGTCAACACGAATTTTCACGTTTTTTAGGAGTGTTGATTATTTTTCTTCGTATAACTGGATTTGTATATCGCTGAGCTTCGAAAACCTTAGCGATGTTTGTTCGAAAGTAGTGTGCAATTCACCGACGTTAATCTTTATTCTGAGTGAACTGTTCGTGAACTCACCTTCAACGTGACAGTTCGGTTTTTCGTTCTCTCCGTCGTTCGTGCCACTCATCGAAAACTGTCTGCATCCAAAGTTTCAGTGGGACTTTGTATAATTGCTTTTTCGAGGTGCCCCTGAATTTGAATGCTGAGTCCGAGTTGTATTAATCCGGTGGCATATGAACTACTAAAGTTCAGTCGCTCTTCGTACTTGTGCACAACTAGAAGAAATTTCGCCCTACTTCACCATTACAAAAAATACACATGATTTAGTCAGTTACATTTCGCAGATTGCTACAAAAATTTTCATTTTGCTGGTTACTTCTTCTGAATGTTTCCATTTATTTGACCACTTGCCTGTGAATAAGTTCAACTGTCGAATTCATTGGTTTTGTCACGTGCCGAATTTCGGTGTTTTTGCGAATGGCTCAATCCAAAGTCCCGATAACTTTAAACAGTCTAGCAAAGTGGAACGCATTGGAAGTTTTAGTATCCTAGATGTACTCAATTATTAAGCACTAATTTTAACTTGGTCTATTTGTGCCTGTTTTATCTGACGATTTTGAGATCCCAACATTTGAACTAATCCTAAAATCTCCCACAAAGTCGCAACCCATCAGGTAATCGATTTTATCATTCACCTATGAACCAGTGGAGAGAATTTTGCTTTTGACCGTAATGGTCGATGACGAGCCGGCAGACATTAGGAGTCCATCGCCATATGATCTTAATATTGAGCAAATTTTTTTTATTCAATTAGCCGAATGGCCATGATAATCTATTAATTCGCGTCTGGAGTGCCAGATGGGAATCTATGGAGGGGCGCTGTTGAAGATTTTACAGATTGATTTCAGTGGTTATTTGACGCCACATAACAGATCATTACACAAGCAAACAAAAATGGTTGTGTTTCCAGGCTATGGTTCACCTTTTGTTTGATTACTAATCACTTGATTTCAGGGACCATCCAGCTTACATTTGGGCGTTCCCGAAATTGAGGATTATTTTACTTTTCTACGAAAATCTTGCATTTCAGTCGAGCGCATACCACAAACTTTGCGGTTATTCTAAGGTAACATAAAGCGAAAGATTTTTCATTTCTTTCAGACTCCACAACTGTTTCTTCATTTGTTTGATTTTGCGAAGATAACTTTGTCAGTTGCGAAACTCATCGCCTTGCCAACAGGATGAAAGCCCATCTTGCATGACTGAATGAGCGGGAACCAAAATACTGTATAGCTCCAAGTTGGCTAACACGTTTGCCAACCTGGTACCCTTCATGGATATTGCTGGCTGAAGAAACGAGAAGGGCACAGAAAGACTGATATCTTCGATATTGTGTCATCTGTCTGTCATCCTAGAGATGAACATCAACTAGTAACGTCATCTCTGAGGCTCTAACTGTGGCATTAGACTGGTCAATTGCAGCTCATGTGACGGCTACGTAATTACGACAAATCGACGGCTCTAAAAAAAATCATACAACACCTTAAGCTACCCTATGGTGATGCACCGCAGGACCAAACGCTAAACTATGCAGACAATATTTACCAAAACAATTGCCTTACTTGCTTCCACAATGGTTCTCCTCGAACTTAAGCATGATATTTGAAAATGAATTCTTATTAGTCCTTTAACTTGAAAACTATTTCACCTCATTAACAGTGACAAGAAATTTCTTTTCACAAAGTCGTCTTCCCAATTTTAACTGTGAATTTTTTTCAATGATCTGAGATGGTTGCCTAAGGCCCACGCTCTTGGTGTGACAGAATGCATGAAGAGTAACAAAGCATGTCAAAAGTCACCTATTGATTGCCATTTACTTTATATTGCCTTATAAATTCAAAATAATCACCTTCTGAGCGCATTTTCACTCAGGGCAGCAGAAGACGCACGTAGGCGAAAAGCAAACTGGGCCAAGTTGGAAGCTGCTGTTAAACTAGGGCCATCCGGTTCAGTGCAAACTGTCGTACAAACCTATCCGACGGGGGTCATGGTTCAGTCAGAATTCCCTAGACCAACTTGGTCACAACCAAGCCCACTAGTGCCGCCTGCATCCTCCGAGTCCGGCAGCCAAGCCCGAGGTGGATTTACGACCGCTGAGGTCTGTATGAGTACTACTTCCGTCTCATCTACGAAAGCACCGATCCGCACTTGGAAATCAATGGAACAGACCACTCCGATTTCGGTCCTGACGAAGGTCATCAGCTCGGTTAATTCGACTGGTGATAACAAAACCACGAAATCGAATCCCGTGGGTTTGGCGATCAGCGAATCCATGCCTCCGTCAACCAACACGGATAGCGTATCAATCGTGAAAACGTTTTACAGTACTCCGTTTAAAACGGTCCCGGTCAATTCACCGAGAACTGCAGTAGCACCGGCAAGCAGCTCGACGACGCTTCCCAATACCACAGCTGCGCCTAAACCCCTTGTGATAAGCCCAAAGTCGTCAGCAGATGCCATATTAAACACCATCATGGCTGGACCGAAGTGAGTGCAGTTTGAGCCGTAACGTTCTTAGCTCGGTCTGCAGACAATGGTTTTGCTCTGTTGACAGTGAGTTGTGTTTAGGTGCGCGGAATATCCATTATCAAATTACGGTAACTAGGTTTTAGTTAACTTCAATGTCGTAAAGAGAGCACTAATGCGACCCGCATTTCAGTCCTTGTTTTCCGCATTGGAATTATCAGGGAGGCCATTGGAGACATTGGTCCTCCTAGTGCAGAATACTTGGTTCGGTAGAAGGCATCATGCAGTTAGCAGGGAATTCGTCTTGTCTGCTTTCGAAGTGGTTGGGTATTGCTAGCAGACACTGTGGACGAAATCTAAACAAAGGTAACTCAGTAGTCCTGATTAGACTGAGTGGGAGCTGGTGACATACTAGCAGCACATAAGCCTTTCAGCCAGAAAAACCGGGTCCAAACCCAGATACAAAGGAGATAATGCACCAGTGATGCACTCTAATGGGAACGAGACTGATTTCTGATGTGCTCCTCAAGAGACGTTGGCCGGATGGCATGGGGTTTGGGAGTGAAAAGCCGATTCCGAAGAGCACTCAGTCAAATATAGTACCAACAAAAGCCACACTTATTTTAAGGTTTTCCATAGCAAGAAAGTTCAATACTTGAATGTGCTTTTCAGTCTAAAATGTTTAAATGAGTAGAAGAAGCATTACAACAGAAAGATGAATTACTTATTGCCTGCAAGACCGTTTTATGATCTACCCGTCAGTAAGCTTGAAGGAAACAACATTTTTCCCTACTGAAGCTTTCATTTTCTAGCAAAATTATGGTGCAGCTTAAGACATTCTATGGACGTGAGACTACTTTCGATCGTAACCACATACAATGACGAATGGTAGACGTTCCATTTCTAATCACTGGCGGAAATGGCCGGCGGCGCATTTTTGCATTTATTAGGTTTTCTAAAGATAAATTCGCTCGTCACTCCCTATATGTTTATGGCTAGACGAAAAATGGCTTTCTTGCAAAACAAGTGATATTTTAGACAGTTTTCCTGCATTCCGTTTCTTATTTGGATAAGGATTAACCAAGGATGGCCACCAAGTTTCGAATTTTCCATTCACCAATGCCATGCATCGCCTAACACTTCCAAATTGGCTAAGGTCTTCGAAAACGGCTACCCTAGGTTCAATACTGAACTCAGTTTTGAACCTAGGGTAACCGTTTTCGAAGATCTTAGCCAATTTGGAAGTGTCAGGTGATGTATGGAATTCGTGAATGGAAAATTCGATGCTTGGAGGCCGTCCTTGTGCTCCCGGGCAAATTTCGTTCACTCATCCAAATACTACTAGCTGCTTCCATATATATATATATGTATATATCTATATATATTATGGTAAACTGATGCATGGGCCGAGTTTTTGGCGGAACACTGAAGTTGTTTTGTACATACTGCTGCAAAGCAGGTGGTACCTTGTTGAAAATTATTATTGAATTTTTAACCTCCAAATTTGTACACATCTCTGGTACCTCGTTCGCACTGTCAGCAGTATGCACGTGGTTTGACACCAACGCATGATTCGCGATTCGATGTATCTCAATTAGTAGGGAATACAGTTACAAGCAAAATCATGCCAACGGTAGCTTACTGCGATATAGTCAATTTGACTCAGAATAACCGCCGAGTTAAAGCGCCATGTCGCTGTGCGACGTGAACTGTGTCGGACATTCGTACTAGATAGGAATAGGTTATTGACTGCACAGAATAGGAGAAGTCTTCCCCCGTTATCTCTTTGCTGAGTAGGCAAGGCGCATCGTCCACCTAAACAGGTCTCCGATGCAATATGTTTTCCAAATTATGCATTAAAATCACCTGCTACCACCACAACGTCAGAGCTTTTGGTCCCTCGAACAAGAGTGACGAGTTCATCGTAGAATTAATGCTATTACGTATTAATGCTGCAGCCTGTTAGAGCGTATGTCGAGATGACAAACGAGCTGCGATTAAAGCATTACTCCTATGACAAGCCGACCGATCCCTGTAGTCTAACGACGCATGAACACGATCCAGTCTAAAACCGTAGCTTCAGGCATATCACTTGAGTCTATGCCTACATTTCGTTTATCTGCGGCTTCAACGGCTTCGTCTCCTGAGGTGCGCATGAAATATCTGGATGAGATAGCAGGCACAGTTAGTGGAATTACTCTAATCGAATCCTGAATTCGTGTTTCACTAATGCAGCAGATATCAATCAGAAATGGGTCTATTGTCAGAGCTGAAGACGCCTGCTAACCAGCCTGCATAATAAGGTGCGCGTTGAAAGAGCCGAGATTCAGTGGCTAACGAGGCTTGAGAAAATGCGAGCTAGCAGGTTGAAAGCCACTCACTACACTATTTGACAATGAATTGTTGCGAGTATCGAGTACATTATTAGTGGAAGCAACATGGGCAGACAGAAGGAACAAAGAGAGACGGGTGGGGATATAATACACAGGTCGAATAAAGGAGAAGGAATTCTCAATAGTAGGATGTATATCACCACCCATCTCGTTTTATGGAATGGGCAGAGCGATCCTGACTATCCCTCGCAACGACCGATGCAGTACGACACCGTTTATGATCGTGTATCTCGTGGAGAATGGTGGACGTGTATTTGTAGAGTAGAGCCGTTAAACAGGAGAACGTTCAGGGTTCTCTACCAAAGTCTTTGGTTCTAAGACGAACCCGTCCGCACGACAGCCTACAGCGGCTGAATGGAAACCTACCTACCTATTTTTTCAGACTGAGTTCACGGCTAAACTCGGTCTCCATGTGGAAGACTAGGAGACCAATTTACTGATCTTTCAGGCATGAATGGATCTTCAGCTTGCGATAGGCCATCCAGTGCAGCTTGTGGGGTCATGGAGACAAGTAGGCCATCATAGCACGTCAGATTGCAGTCTCTTTGTGATGGCCGTCTCATCGTGACTATTTTTGTTTCTTAACTCAGATGGAGCAGCATATTTGAGACCTGTTGGTCATTCCATTCGATCTAACCGACCACAGCGCTCGCCACGGTCAAGTTTGCCATAAAAATCGACATCGATTAGTTTGGCTCATTCCTCCGCCTCTACAGATCTGGGCTCAGTCTGACGACATAGCCCTTGATTATTGGTGTCTGGAGCGATCGAAGACAGCCGGCGTTTTTTCTAAACTCACCAATTTAGGTCACACATTGGTCCGTGATCACCTTCGCGTGTTCGTATTATTCCCCCCCCTCGGTTACCTAGCTCTCGCGAGGGCCATGCTCGTGGTGATCAAGCAGGCTTCCGTTCCGGTCGAGGTTTTATTGTCCCCTTTCTCAGTTTGAACTGCGTTAGCACGCAGGCACGTCTCCTTAGACCTTGTCTTCTTTAATTTTAAAGTGATATTTGACTCCATCGACCGAACACGTCAGGGGCGCTGAATCATTAGGATGTGTTAGAAATTCATTTCACTTTTCTAGTCTCAAAAAGGCGGAGTTGAGTTAACGATTTTTCACCCGAGGTCATCACAAGAAGTGAAGCTTATCAGGGTCGTCCACTTTTACCCACACCATACAACGTTTGCTACTGAGGTGATTATGGTGATTGCGTTGTCTTCATGTAAGAATAATGGGACTGATATTCGCTCATACAGGAAATTGCTGATGTTTTGTTCCTGAATGAGGACATAAGCAAGGAACACGTCTTTCTCGATGTTCTGTGCGATAACGTGCGCATGCTTGGGGTGTGCCTGACATATCAAAATTGGAAAATGCTGTTGCTGGACTGGGTTGGGCCGAAGCCAAAATTTGTTCTTTCAGGGTGGAATTGGATCAACTAAGTAGATTTAGTTACTCTGGCAGTTGCATCTCACCTGGTGGTCGTGCATCGAACAAAGTGTCGTGATGTATATTCGAGGCTCGAATGCCAGTCAACAATTTCAGCCATCTGTGGCGTCGCAGCGACATACGATCATTAAACTGAAGTCGAGTGTGCACGGCAGTAATATCCATTTTGTTGAACATACCACCGACCACGTATGCAGTAAACTTCGTCGCAGAGCGTTACATAAACCTCCGCGTTTACTGAAGTATTCGGACCGTTGGTTATCCACCATCAGTAATCTCGCTGCCAGGTGACTGACACCATAAGTGGTCCAATTATGTGCGTGTATGCTTATGCGCACTGACATCCACGGGTGGCTCGGCCGGGAAACAAATCGTTCTCGAGGGTTGGAGACTGCAGGCGGTATGCCAAATTCAGTGGCGTACTTTCATTCGAAATCCTTTCTCTTTTGTATCGTTCCCAAGATTTCTACCCTGGTGGTAATATTTTAATACCTATCGTTTATTTATGTTGTGGGCAGACGGTTTTGTGAGTTTTCAGCCAAAGAAAACGGTTTTAAAAAAGTTGAATTAATCGTGGATTATATAGACGACAAGTGTGCAATATTTTAACCGTTGATTGGATGAAAACCATGATTATGGTAACTAGAGTTCAATCACTAGTGATTGACGGCAAGAATTAAACTGACTTACGAGTTTTGTCACTAGTGTCCATTAGTTAGGGATCACTTCTCACCATACTCTCTCGTCCATGTTCAGAACAACTGAATTACCCGAAATGATCGATTTTGAGCGCTTAGTTGTCACGTGACACATTTTAACACTGGTCCAGTCGAGTGTCACGTTGTCTTTTACGAAGAAAGTCCTGTTTTTATGTTGAACCCGTTATTTGCGTTTCTCTTCATTCCGACATAAAGCTAGTGATTGTGACAGAACTGACGACCTCTTTCTTACTTTGACAGAAACGTCAACTGAATATTACCCGAATCAGTGAGCTGTCTAAGGAAATAACTCTCAGCCGTCGTCGATATTTTCATAATAACCTGTATTTTACCATACTGTCTGCATCACTTTTTTCAGCACTAACACAGTAAACCAAATTCGAAAAACCAGTCTGGACAAAGGAAAGAAAACGAAAGTAAGTAGATATTTTAAAACAAACAGCAATAGTTTGCCTCCTGTTCCTGCTTGTCTGTGCTCCTGTACGTTCTTGCTAGCCCAAAAAGTTACGAAACTCGTAAGAAAACAATCTAGCAACACTTTGTTTGACGTAGATAAAAATTGATTTTCGCCAACAGGTAATGAAAGTGTACGAGTTAGCAGTATTCACTCCGCGAAAAGAGGTCGACAGCAAAAGAGATTTGACACTAATAATATTCCGAACACTAGTCATGGTTAATGCGGAAGATTTGCCGACATATGGAGCAAGCTATCGTTGCCCCTTTAGTTTTCCTTACAAGCAGAGTTGACTCATTGGACGTAGACTCATAAAGGCTTGACAGGCAAGCAGACGTGTTCGCTGAATTGTTGGTGCAATCACTTAAAAATTAATTCCTGATGGACCTAGTGTTTCATTTTTCACGTCACGGATTGGTTTCTATACATAAGGAAGTGCGTGCACTTGAACTCGTGAAACTATATATATATATATATATGAAAATATATGTATATATATGAAAACATATATTTATTCCGATTTACCGAATGACGTGCTTCCTCGTAGATGAGTTTCAACAGGGTTTTATTGATTTTTTCACTAAACTGACCAATGTGATTGGTACCGTTTCATCACCAGCTAAGATGATATCATGAGTGCTATGATCGTGTGGCGAGTGCTGACGCTTTTGTAAGCGGACACCGATTGTCCTTTGTAGCACAGTCAGTGCTGATTGTCTGTCTTCGGTGAAAGAGGTAGGACAGGAAAGTTCGTTAGTTGTTTTATTCACTATCGCTCACGGCTGCGAGAAACATCATCACGGTGTAGCCTGTTATCAAAGTTCGGGCGTCTATCAGTCACACACCCCCGCCGATGGTGAACTTTTCTAAGTTGACAAGATTCTGCTCGCGAACAGCTACTCTTTCTAGACGAATGCTTCCCAATCGACGTCTTAACTGTAAGTGCTCACCACCGACCATCCATGAGCAAACCGTGGTCATGAAAGTTTATTAGACAATTGGGCAGAGGAATGATATTCACGGTGACAACCGGCGCGTCCAAGTGACGAAGAGTGTGCGGGGACGTAATGGACTAGGAGAAGGAGGAATGTACTGGGTGAACAGGGAATTGAACAAATCAAATTAGCCACAGATGGATGTATCACTAAATCCAGTGTTAAAGGCGGTCTCATAAACCCAAAAGATCGACAGGCTGACAGTGATGAGGAAACCGAGAAGTATGACGCATGACACAAAATCATCATTTGGGACTATCGTCGAGGAGTAAAAGGAACTCTGCCAGTTAGGGTACTAAAATTCAATATCAAGGATGCCACTAAAGTGGAGTAACTGCTCAAACTAGAATTCGCACAAAGCCACCCAAATGGCCGAGGTAATTTGTCGCACCGGCTCTTACCAACGACAAAAACCCAAAAGCCCTGCGAAAACTGAAAGACGAGCCAGATCCAGTCATTCGGCCGTCAGAACGGGGTTAACTAACAGAAATTATGGATAAAGCGGAATACGTAGAAGCGCAAATATTACTACAAGATACATCGTCTTATCGGGAAATCAACCACGACTCAGCTGATAAGCTCGCGACAAAAATCAAAGCAGGAGTAAAACACCTGCATGAACTATGCCAGATAGCAAGAGACGAGTTCTGAAGAATGGTGGGTAGCGATTCAACCCTTTCACATTCACACGGACTAACAAAAGTGCACAAGAAAGGAATCCGCCTGAGCCCAATAGTTGCCCCACCTAGAACGCCAACTTACAATCTGGCAGAAAATCTATGAAACCGATTGAAAACTCATCGCAGGGAAACACGTTCAATCAACAATACAATTCCTAGAACTTCATGAAGCAAACAATAAAGTCGAAGCACTGATCCCTTTCCAAGTGTTTTTCTCTTCACACCAGCACCCTAGGTGTTGGAAGAACAGACATCAACAAAAATTCCAGATATGTAAATGGGACCAGGAAATAAAGCCGGAAAGTACATGCAAGATGGTAGAGCTATGCCTCCTAATGTTCTTCAAGCTAGAAGGTAAATTATATGAACAGCTAGAAGAAACATCATTGGGTTCACCAATATCTAGCTTTATTTATTTGCCAAAAAGGCAAATCAAAGTTGTGGCTACGTTACTTCTGTGAGACGGTTGCGACCACCAAACCATCTGGAGTAAAACTACCCAACAACCCCATTAACAATGTCTTCAATTATGCCAATCTCATCACTGAGACAGAGCGAGATAAAAGCCTAACGTTTCTAGGTGTATTCTTCAAATTGATGAATACAGGTACGTCGAAAATGTCTGTTTACTGCGAACGTGCACACACAGACCAAGTTTTACAATTTCGCAGCAGTCCCCTAAACCGCCACAAGAGAAGCTACATCAAAACACTGTTCAGAGGAGCATGATCTTACTACAGTGAAGAGGATTGGCGAAAAAAGAAAGAAAAATATCTATCTTAAATGCTCCTATGCAATATCTACTCCTGGAACTTCAGCGAAATAGGCACCAATCAAAAGCATTACCGAAAGACGAATATCGAAATAGCCAGGAAGCGAAACGTTTAGCTGTAAATCAGGAACATCTCGGAAATGAAAACGAGATTACTTAGGTTTAATGGAGTCGAATTCGCACACAGGTTGGCAAAAATCTTAAGGAATGTTTTAATAACGAAACAAAAACGAACAACAAACAGAAATTGAGCAAATGTCGTCCATTAAACAAGCTTCTAGAAGTAAGATGCACTATATTCGACAGATCGGAATGAGCTACGTGAGATGGATTCATGAAGACCAGTTGGGGACACAGTCCGGTCTCCCCAGTTTTGCTCCATGAGGATCGGACACCTTTGAAAGCGAGAAAATTATCATCCACGGCAGAACAAAATATTCAAAGAAATTCCTTGAAGTTTGATATTCCTCGGAAAGGTAAATAAACAAACGCAACGAGCTTAACTACGTTTATTTGCCGATGAGACCGAAGAACAAATCAATATATATATATATACCAGTGAAAACGGGGACCGATTCAGCCCGTGTCATCCTGAGGTGATAGTGAATAAGGCAACTGACCAGCCTCTCTATCATATCGCTAACCCAAAGCAGCCGGTCAGCACCGACCACAAACGGTGGAACAATCAATATAAACGGACGAAAGCACAAAAACACCCCCCTACAAGACCATGGCGCTTACGACGCCAACTTGGCTGGTGATGAACCGTTTGCAGTTAAATTTTCCAGCTCGGCAAACAAATGAATATATATATATATATATATATATATATGCCTTCTCCTGACGCCGCAAATTCGATTCTGGTGAGACATACCAATTCGGAGTGTACAAGTACAAGGATGTTTGGACAAGAGAGTACCGGGCACGAATACCTGACGAGCGACAATAACCGCCAAACCCGTCGTGTGCTCCTGGGAAAATTTTGTTCACTCATCCAGATACTAATTACTACTTCTATATATATATATGTATATATGCAACAAAAGCTTGAGGATTGTCGTGGTGCTAATGCAACAAAGTTTAGTTGAAAACATGTGGAGACCTGGTTTCAGATGGAAAACGATGAACCACAAGAGACCTTTTCTTTCTCTACCCTACAAATTTTATTATTTTTGTCGTTTTTGGTATTTCTTAACGGCTCACAGGCTATACAGACGGGTCGTTCGGTGTTCGTTTCGCTGTTTGGTTCTGAACAATGATTCTCCATGCCTCTAACCAAAAACAGTCCTCATTTCTTGGACAGCAGTCAATAAGCACCAACCAATGCCAAAACCGAACCCAAATACCTACCACTACACTAAGTCAGCCAGATTGCCACGTCGCTACTTCCAGCTTCACCCAACAAGCTCAAAAGAGCATGAAAACATAAGGGGTCAGGGATGCCCAATATGTGTCGAAGTCGCCGAAAGTGTTGCAGAGCAATTATCTCAGTCAGTGGGCGACTATTTGCATTAAACACACGATGACGCACCTCGTGAATTCCTACACTACTTTTCCATCGAACTCGAGCAATACTTAGAAGACATCGCTGATCAAATACAAAAAAGTTGCCTGGCATCCTCATCGAAGATAAGCCAGATCTGACAACTAGAAATTAGAATACTATAGACCGTGGCATCACACACTCTTCCATTTGCGAAAGCGGGATGTCATAGAAACGCCAAAAGTGTTATATGTTCGCGAAAGCTGTTCTTGTTTTCGGTATTCGTGATGTGATATACTCCGCACATTTCCAGCAGTTGTAACCAAACTCCCGAGTTGCTTTAAGCTACTGACTAGCTGAAAATGATCACTACAAACGCTAAGCGTATCCCCAGAGGCTATGCAATTCATTTTCGACACTGACTTAACATCCGATTAGTCATCGACGCTCGGGATGCAGAACACCACAGTTAAATCAATCCTTTCATACGGCTCAGAAACATGGTTGCTGAGAGCGGAAGGGATACAGGGACCTTCAGTGCTTGAATATTGGCTTCTACCTAGATTTAATCTTACAGCGAGAATATCGTACTAACAACATAAGGACGATGCTGGACAGATTGGTCGTTACACCAATTTTTGGATTTAATAAAGTATGACAGTTGGTAGAAATTATATGCAGCTCCTCAGATGAGTTCTGCTTGTGTTTAGTGTCATTTGAGTCAGGTGATAATCGAAAGATCACTCAGGCTAGTCACTGGACTACTCAGTGAGAGAGTGCGATAGATGTGATAAATGAGCTCTATCTATTTAGGTTTATTGTACTCCAGGATTTTTGTACATCTATTCGCCCAACCAGATGCGAGGTACCTCGCAAGTTGTCGCTAAATGTTTTTATTCCCAAAGTAATTTTTCATGTCATTGCACTGTAACATTGCATTAGTCTGGCTCAGGCCCAGCCCAAAAGTGCGACGTCAGTATTTGAAGGTGCTGAAGTGCCATAAAAAGCTGGACAGAACTCAATAACCACAGTATATGAATCACGGTTTCTATAGTGTGAGATCGCCCGAGAACACTTTCCCTTGTGCAGATGAAATCGAAGGACGCAGAAGTGAAATCAAACACCGCGGTGCGCAAATCGTCTCGGCAAAGTCCAGAGCCCAATTCTTCTAACGTGTACCAATCGCAGAAGAGGAGATCCAGTCGAGGAGGTACATAGGAAAACCGAATTAAGAGAATCTCCCATGAAATCGTGGAAGCCGGGAGCACATCTGTCAACCACATATTACCAACTGTCTGATTTCCCTTGAGAGAAAATAGGTCGTGTGATAGTTCGCCACGGACTTGTAAAGAAAACCGATTTTCATAATTCATTCTTCAATTATTCCCATAATGAACAAATAAACCTTATATGAGTGAAAATAAGTTTAATAACGTCAGCAGTAAATCCCAGCCGAATCGAATAGCATTCTTCTAGTTGCTCGTCCTCAACACTTTCCTTCAGCTGAGGTATTAGACAGAATCAACTTTATCTGGGCCCTTGGGAAGTCTTTTAGGATAACCCCAAGTGTGGATAAACTAGCGTGTTATGTCGGCGTCTAAGAGAATAAGAAAGTAATTTGCCAGAATCAGGATAAAATCATTATGTAGTGCCTGGAAGGGCGTTATTCTATTAATATGCCACTACACCCCCAGCATATGCTTGGGGAATTTGGACGTATGATGGATCTCTTTTGCCAGTAAACGTAATAAACAGCATACATCTTATCTGTTTTCGCAAACGAACATGTGTGAATAATCTATTTGCACCAAGTAACGTCGAATCACCCATTGCCAGATCGACAATATCAACGAACGCCTCAGGTCTTTACCGCTCCCGTTGCTTCGATTATTATACATGCCTGACGAACCGAATATAATCTGAGCATAAAAAGAGGAAATTTTGCAGGAACTGTCAGCCGTTAAACTGGATGAAGTAACTGCAACGGTTGTTGAAATACGCTTGAGTCAAGTACTGATTTCGCGCGCAACCGAACCTCATAAATGTCTCATCAGTGAAACTTGGTCAAGCTGGCTGTGAAGCATCGTCATTCAATAGGTTGCGTTTCACAAAAGCACGAAAACTGAACATCCTAGGAGCACGAGCACAGTTGGAATGATCCAGCTTATAACTAAAAGATGTGGCTATCCTTTAGGCTGCAAGCTTCTTGTGGAAAATATCTGGCTAACTCCAATGGAAGCCGTGGGACACTGCAGGTTGTCACTGAAGGCGACACCTGGACAAATTTAACTCGGAAATTCTAAATAGCCTGAATGGGAGCTAGCGTTTCGCTGATACCACAGACCACGGGACTTGATAAACTCAAGGCACGAGTGATAACGGATTCATCTAATTGAATAAAAGACACCTGACATTGGGATTGTATCAGTCTCGATTTTTGGGTCAGGTGAACTAAGCAGCTGCTGCTTTGTGTACCATCTTGTCTGCCTCTGAAACCACAAAGAGGAAATGTTAGTGCAGAATACCTAACTTGCGCAGCTCTTAATCGCGAAAGCCTACCAGAGATCGTAAAATTAACTGGAATTTGCCGAATTTCCTATTGCGTCCATTCTTTTCTCACACTGCCATTCAAGAATACGTGGTTGCACTTTAATTTCACACAGACCGGTCACAAATAAGGATGAATTCCCACTGTCCCACAAGTCTGTTTGAATGAAAACAGTTACTGTGTTCCAGTCGCAGAATGTAGTCTGAAGTTTTGATATGCGCGGTGATCTTCAGCGGTTATTTTTTTATCAAACACTTACGGTTGTTCAAAACGACTGTGTTGATTTTCATAAAGTTAACCATGAGGTTTCTTCATTCAATCACTGTGGCAACTTGAAGGAATTCACCCCAACGAAAATATGAAAACTACGTAGTCAATATTCAGGTATTGATCATTATCGCTTTCTATGATACTACGGCCTGCAACAAAGTGAGGACTGATGACTAACACATGGAGGACCAACTACCATGGAAAAAACGTCACATCGTATGTATTCTATTATACATGCTGACGTCCAAACAATTGTTACTTGTTTTTTTAAAAACAATCGATCGCGTACACGTTGGCACAAGGAATAGGGTAATACTGACACATTAGCAACTTCAGTTACGCTTTGAAAAGCCCAACAAGCATAATCGAAATTGGAGCACAATGATATTATTGATGGCTTACTCAAGAACACCCTTAAACCGGATTTCGGACAAACAGAAATCGTGGAACGATTTAGGACTTCCACCATCCTGACCAATAGCGAAAAACTGAGATGTAATTTCTCTCGCTTGCGTACATGGCATCGCCTAAGTTTCCGGCAAATAGCGATAGGGAAGTCTACATGGTAATCATCTTGGGTTTGTTCATCAGGCTGCGACAATTTTCGTTTAACTATTCACTTTCTACCAATAGCTTTATTTTTTGTTCTTCGCAGTTTCCCCCCGGCAGTCCTCCTTTATGTAACAACACGCCCATCTCGTACAGAAGCGGGTGATCAGCATTAACAGGTTTATTTCTAGATGTCGTACTTCCAAGTTTCAATGTTCTCTTTTTCTCGGACTTAAGGACTGAAAGATTCCCTCAATTTCTGTCTTCCATCCGTCAGCATCCGCTCTCTGTTTCAGAGCACAATCAATAAACTGGCTTTAACATAAATGTGACTCCACTTACAGTACCTTTTGGTCGCGTAGTCTCCCTTTTGCACCGTATTCCGTTTTACGAGAAACAAGGAACTGATGAAATTTGGTTATTACCATTATTGCCCACAGGCGACACTTGGCAGTTACAGCTGCATTCCAATGTACTATAAATGAAACCGAAGTATCCATGAATACTGAATACAGTAAACAAACAGAGATGTTGCCAAAATTCTCCTGGGCTTTTAAATTCGCTCCCCATACTGGTTCTCATTCGTTTAACTCCGAAAGAACGCCAATACAAAGTCTATGGAGTGTGAAAAGGCTGAGAGCTGGGTAACTTTACCTTATATTCCGTTCGTTTAAACAAAATTCTTGGAAGGTATAGGTGAAACGGAATCAATGTAACAGCAAAATAAATTAGAAATGCATTTTGATCTCGGGTGCTATAGATGCTGAGGAAAATTTGTTGGAAAAAAGTCTGTTCAACACATGCATCTGACATGTGGTCACAAAATGAGGGTGACTGCTCGTACGGGCAGAAAAACAAACAGCTTGCAGATGTGTAGGCGAAAATAAATAGGTATGTTAAAGGATATCCTCCGTTGTGCATTGACTGATCAAATTGAGTGCATAAACAGACAAAGGAGTGGCAGAAATCCAATGCGCTTTAATTCTTCATTCGGATAAGGCATGCGGTGGCCGGATGGAAGAGACTATACACAGTGGGATGATGGACAGTAAACCGAACAGGCCGCTGCAAACAAATGCACCAGGCCAACTGATCTGGGAAGACAACCAGGTCACGGGAGAACAGGCCAGGAAGGCTCCGACTGTAAAATAATCAAACAAAGACTTATTAATGAAACAAGAGCGGGGCTGGTTACAGTCCCTATTCACAGGTGATCGCCATTAGTTGGAAGTGTGTGTATAAATAACCCCATCATCAAACACATCCGAAAAGTGAAGAAATGTTGCCAGATTCTGATTACAGGATAAACTATTTCATCAAGAATTAGTAACGACCAACGTCCACTATAGTAACCAACGGCTTGTTGTCTATAAGTTACCAGTGTAACAAGTTAGAGACAAAAAGTGTGCTACTGCATTCAGTAATGATCCCGTACAAACAACCAAAAGTCAGTTCAGATAGCTTAATCGAATGACTGGTTCACGACCGTTTACCTTGAGTTCAAATTCAATTTTACGATCCGTAGGTATTTGAATAGGTGGGTAATTCCTAATGGGTTCGATGAAAAAGCTATACAATATTATTATTGTTAATCTTCAGTAAAAGCATTGGACCTGGATGACTAATCGTCTCACTAAAACTTCGTCACTGAAAATGATGTGCATTACAGTTTCATTGATAAAAAAAGGTAAATAAACCGTGCAGCTAGACAAACAGGCCAAAACGAAAACATCTGGTTCCTAATTACAAGAGACGATCATTCTTGACCGATGTATGTTGAATGAGGTGAGGAAGGCATTGATTAACTTGAATCTGTAGACCAAAAAGAGTGGAATTTGGTGACAGTCACCGACCGTCCCCAGTAATGTCCCACGTTATCGATAGATCTGACATACTCCAACAAGGCAGTGGTGATAGGGAAAAGTAAACTTGGTCACCATCCGAGACGTGCAAGAGTTGCTCCAACATCGGCCCCTCAAACATAACCATCCTGTTTCCCGATGTTGAGATCTTCCCTCCACATGGGATGGAGAATCCAAATCGAAATGAAGTTGAATAAGGTTTCTTATCTTTCATCTGTTACTTTCGTCATTGATGAAATAACAATGTCCACCATTTCAGGAAGCAGGCTGTGTTCAGCAAAGGCCTTCCAAGTAAGGATGTTGATTGGCAGTAGGATGATTAGAACCCGCGGCCTTCGCATTCAAACGCCAACTTGTCCGCTTGACACCTTACGTACTAATTCGATGTGGAATCTTCTATACGTTAATAAAACAGATTTCCCTGTCTTTAATCAGCCTTTTGCCATCGTTCCTCATCCCTGTTGCACTATATCTGACAATTCCCTCAAAGTCGACAGTTAAGGAGATTAACGGAACTGAACAATATTGCTTCCCAGTGCATTCCTTCATGAAAACAACTGCATGTTCGTTCATGGAGTAAAATTACAAAACAGTTAGTCTACTTTTCACGTTTCTTCGAAGACCAATCTTAGAAGAATCAGGGCATCTGTGGTTCATACCATAGCAAAATCGAGTGTGAAGTTATTGATCACTTGTTAGTTTTCGGTACAGCAAAGTTTATTATAATTTTTAATGACCTATCATCTAACTGGGCATCAAAAACGATAGACTCATTGCAGAGCGGCTTTACCCTTCGAGTAATTTATCTGATTCCAAATCCAGTGGCAGAAATGAGTACTATGTCATGTAGGGCAGACGTTCGATAAACCATTGAGAGCTTGCTCCGTTGGCTTATTGGCTAACATGTTCGATTGGCTCTCGTTCATCTTGAACCCGCGTGTCAGTCTGGGGGCGATGGATGTGGACTGCTAATGATTCGAAGCCCGGATGAAACAGATGTACAATCATTTGGTGGTTTCCAATGGCTGATCGATTGCTTCAATTATAATCATGGGATAACTCAAAACTGATCATTTTTTGAGTATCGCACTCCGAATTCCAGTGCGTCCGCTTCCATTGTGATCAGATTATGGACAACATCAAAGCACAAACAACACGCAATTCGCTAACTTTTGCTGGGTCTCAGTGATATACATATATATGTTTAAAAGAACTTTTCTTACACATCAAGTGCCGACGGAACCATGGCAAAGAGGAAAACAATGAGAAAGAAACAGCGAAGAAAACTGTACAGATGTTATCACACATATGGTAGTTTTTCATTGTCCAATTACACCTCAGTTGCCCATCGCGACCTAATATTTCTTCAGTGGGCTAGACACCATCCGATTTTCAAAGTTGAAATAGGGGGCTATAGCTCGAACCTTTGAATAGGTGATCAAACCTGACAGGGAGCGAGATGATTTGAGGATCTCGTAGCCTCCTCTGAACAAGTGACTGATGGCTTCGTTCCTTCACTCTTCTGATGACTTTAGACATCCTGAGTGCCCAGTCCACCACAGATGTGGATGCTCACATTGCTTTATGCCTCGTACGCCGTCCGTAGTTGGTTTGGAATCGGGATTTGGTAACCTCCCATGTACTGATTACCAATCGAACCGTTGGAACGCTGAGCATTTGCCTTCTTCCTCATGATTAGGTGGAACCACCCTCGCTCCCAGAGCCTAGTCGAAAAGCACGGTTAATCGGGAGAATTTCAAGAGGCGCTTAAAGCTTGAGGTATACACCATCAACCGAATCGGGGCATTCTGAGGTGTCATAATGCAGATCCGCCAAAGAAACCTCTTTAGTTAGAAATATATGATATTCAATATCTGAAAACCTTATTTCTTGATATTTCTGCATATGTAAGAGATTAGTTACGGTTCTTTTGATCACTAACTGCAAGTATCAGTTGTGCTGTCGTTGTTTCGTCCAGCGGTTGACAACGATAGTAAGCTGACCACAAAAAACCGAACTTCGTAAAACGCGGTTGTCGGCAAATGCAATTGATTAGTACAAAAGAGTATCGGAATGATTATTTGATCGTTCTAAGGGCGACAGGTATTCCAGGATATCTTAGTGTTAAACCTCAACTCATCCAGCTAACTGAAGTGAACAGCATACACCTGGTACTATTTTAAATGAAAAAGCGTGGATCATTTCTGAGATGAGCCCCGGGTTATTCAACCGCTGTTGTGGAATTTTTAGGTTATTTACTAACCACTTCGATTACTACACCTACGGACACCTATGGATTTCCGAACAGCTACAAAGTAAAGCTTTAAATTTCGTGAGTTTACCATTTTGTTATCAGTTCCATTTCCATTTGGACTACTACCTCAAGTCCCTTGGCCATATAGGCTGCGTTACTGGTTTGAGGCCTCAATCGAATTCATTCGTTATTCTGCTATGGCATAAGTGCCTGTGTTTACTTAAGGAATTAGTAACACTGCAAGTTTGATCTTGATGAGTGCGAGCTATTAGTGTATATTAACTTCCGGTTTTGAATTGACTGTCCAGTGTTTGCCGAAAACAGCGGGGAAATGCACAAGGTTGAACTTCTGACCGAGCATGTTACAATTCATCATATCTCTCGCCTATTAGGGTCGATTCACGATTGTACTTTTGTCTGCGTTGTTCCAAAACCTTGCTCACGTAGGACTGAAGCTTTGACAGCCTTTTGAAGGCCAAAAGACGAAATTACACTGGGGCTAAACCCATTTGACTTTGGTCACGTAGGCGCATGTAAGGTCAAGCACTGGCGCCGAGGTGTCCTGTGGACAACCAATTTCGAATAACTGCAACAGGTCGTACCACGTGACGTAGAGATGCGACGATGCGCATTGCACACATGTTGGTTGAACACAAGCAGCAGAAGGATGGAATGAAAAAGAAATAAATAAACCACACCATCAGCCTGGTTTTATTAATTCTATGTAGCTAAATACACCCTGTGACAAAAGTTTCCGGTTTTTCGTAAGTCGGGCCTCAAGGATACAATTATTCTGGGGAATAAGAAATCAATAACTCTATCATACGGCACAAAATATTTCAAAAAACAAAGTTCAATTACAACAGACGTTTCTGATCCCAAAAACAAAGTAGTCAGATAATCCGAAGATTGAATACTATAACCGATGCGAATCGAAATTGTGACAGTTTCCCGTGGCACCCTCTTTGATATACCATCAATGTGAAGCGTGACAGTTCAAAATGAGACCGCTTTCACGATAGCTACAAGCACGCACTACTCCCAAGATTTGGACAAGTCTAGTGTACCTCGAACTGCGGATGTCACAATGACCGAGACCTTGAACAAATCTATGACTTCCATCGCTTTCATTATCACTTGACAGTAAAAAACGACTGGTGTTTTGCTTGACAGTTGAAAGCTGCACTTGGGAAAAACTAACAAACCGAATTTTGCAAAGAATCCTCACATCTGTACCATGAGCCAATTAAACGAAGAAGAAAAAGTACTGGTAATCAGGTGCACAGGAAACCGACTAATGCCATCGAAAATTCAAGAATTCTGTTCACTTTGTTGATAAAAGATAGCTCATCTAAATGACACAGATAGGGAGAATTACTGACGGCTTATTTATTCAACTAATCTATAACAGAGTCATGATAGATTTGGAGTGTTTTCTTAGTCCATAGACCGATTAAACTCACAACGCAAAGCGATGTCCAAGATGACGACCTCGGTATGTGTACGGTGAGACGCTATCTTCCCTTCTTAACGATTCGAACCCCTCAATCGGATTTCATCTTCCAGAACCATTTTGCAGGCATTCACAATTCCAACATGAGCGAATGTTGGTTACTGTTTTCTGCAATCAAATCCAAGTGGTGGACAATGTTCAAAGCTGATCGCATTCTAACTGGGAATATACAGATTCAGGGCACAGGTATCGACATTTTAGCAACCAAAATGACTATAGGTGAACGAAGTAACCCTGAGTAAGAGGAGATTCAGCATCTTATACTAACTATATCCGACAGCTTCTAAGACTCCCGAATCACACTGACTGAAACATGTAATTTCTAGATCATTGATTAGGCCGTAAGTTGGGGGAACAAAAATGTCGCCTAAGAGTGCATATTTGACTGCGTGTCGCTTGTCCAGTTGACACATGTTGGAGTATTTATTTTACCAAATTACACCACCTCGTCGTCTTCATCACTAAAATACAATGTTAAACAGTAGGACGAGTCGAATGACTACCTGTCTTTCTCTTCACGCAATGAATCTACAAACATCGAAATAGAAAAGCGCACTGTGGAAGCCAACGCACGGCATATACCATCCAACTCTGAACCTGCACATTTTCTCAATCGCTCTAGTTCAATGAAACCAAACCATCCGATCCTTAATGTTCACGGTTCACTGTCAGTCAGTGATTCCAGATAACTGAGTGATAGATTTTTTGAATCCCAAACAAAAGGATGCGAGGCATCACTTAAGTTCGGTGTATATTATTTCGTTTTGCTCACCTCCATATGTTTTTTTTCCATTTCAAAGGAGGAACGAAAAACGGTACAGTACGGTAGACGGGTGTTTGTGATACACAAAACACGCCTCACCTAACAAAGTCTTCTAAGTTGTGTAGGTTGTGACCAGTATTCAAAATTCGTTTTCTAATCTCAGGATTGGTCAAATGGTCATTCCATGCAAATCTAGCGACACAAATTACACCGGGGAAGCCAGAGACTGAAATCACCAGTGTGGGGCAAAACACCGTCTTCAATCGCAAACAAGAACCGTGCATAGTAGTTTCATTTTAAATATGACCACATCAGCAGTTAAATCTTTATTCCTCAGTTAGCTCTGCACATATGCACAAACGTATCCATTTGTATCCTGTTCCCAATGTTTGAGATTTGCCAACAGCAGACAACGTGATAACCAGGCAAAAATGGTAGGGGATTTAAAGTAGACAGAAAGAGGAATACGCGTTCAAGAGCATAACAAACCACTCGGAAGGTGTCATGTGACAAAACGTAGTTACCGATGAAGCGCCTGCAATTAGGCTTTTAGAGTCTATTACCCTTTGTTCCCAGAAGCAATTTTAGGAAGTCGCTTTCACTTGACCTTGTCCGAAGAGTTTTGGTCATTGAAATAGTATCAGTCCTTATGTGTTTAGATGAAGCCCCTGAGAATGAGTTAAACTGCTTCATCACCCACGAGCTCGACTTGTGGACGTGAAAGATGAAAGTAGAATATACAGTGTCTGTAACGCCACACTTGTTGTCACCATAATATTCTTCAGCATAAACAGTGAAATTACATTGCGTGCATCGACAAACTAAATAAGTAAATGCATTCCTCGGTGAAGTAACTTGAAACAAACTATGAGAAAGTTCCATTGTAGCATTCAGTGTTGATACCAAAAATAGGAAGGAATGGTGGGTGAGTCAGGGAAACGAAAACAGCAAAACTTACCATTAGCAGCCAGCGCAGTGAGTGCATGGGAAGTACCACTCAGTGAGGGCGGCGCCAATTCCACAGCCAAAACGCCGCATAATGAGACGGTGCCAAACACAGTCAAGCCGAGAGTAAACACCATAGACATTAGGGACCACTAAAATTTACAATAAAAAAGAAACTGAAACTGTAAGAACGGCAGTTACGGTTACGGAGTCATTATTCTTTTGCCCGTGATACTGAGGCGGAGCGGGAGCGTTAAACTGACGAAACCCTCTCACTTCTAGATTAGGACAAAATTTTACACCAAATTCAGTGACATCAAATGGTCATTTCTTTAACTGAGAGCAAATTTTTCTTCGCTGCTTAGAAAGAAACACCAACTTGCCTGACCATCAGTGACCCACAGAGAAATGGCCACAATATCATCATAAAACTCCAACATCACGTTTTGGAACTTGTCAGATAGAATAACTTGTTCACGGTAAATATGTGTATGCGTATGCATATATATGTATATATGAACATAGATACATAAATACAAGTATGCCCCTCGAGCCTTAGACATGCGTGCTCACTTCTACTGCCGTGCTGCTGCCTGCCTCCACGTAGCTGCCGAGATAAGTGGAACGATAGATAGTCGGCAGTTCCTCTACATGGGGCACCGAGTTTGGTACATACATCATTTGATCCCGTGACAGAACTAGACACGTTGAAAGTGCAAAGTATAGGAGATATGGGACTATAACCCTCGCGAGTTTGTCAGGTGCATTTTGCCCACGCTTTGCAGATCGAAACAAGCATACAAGTCATCTTATTAATCTGGGTCACACAGGTTCTTCCCAATTCCAAGTTAGACACGTACGTCAGATAGACATTGAACAACTGACTGGGTCTGCGGCAGGCGACGATCGATAGGCAGCTCCAGCAAAAATCGGTTTAACACCAACGCATGATTCGCGATTCGATGTATCTCAATTAGTAGGGAATACAGTTACAAGCAAAATCATGCCAACGGTAGCTTACTGCGATATAGTCAATTTGACTCAGAATAACCGCCGAGTTAAAGCGCCATGTCGCTGTGCGACGTGAACTGTGTCGGACATTCGTACTAGATAGGAATAGGTTATTGACTGCACAGAATAGGAGAAGTCTTCCCCCGTTATCTCTTTGCTGAGTAGGCAAGGCGCATCGTCCACCTAAACAGGTCTCCGATGCAATATGTTTTCCAAAGTATGCATTAAAATCACCTGCTACCACCACAACGTCAGAGCTTTTGGTCCCTCGAACAAGAGTGACGAGTTCATCGTAGAATTAATGCTATTACGTATTAATGCTGCAGCCTGTTAGAGCGTATGTCGAGATGACAAACGAGCTGCGATTAAAGCATTACTCCTATGACAAGCCGACCGATCCCTGTAGTCTAACGACGCATGAACACGATCCAGTCTAAAACCGTAGCTTCAGGCATATCACTTGAGTCTATGCCTACATTTCGTTTATCTGCGGCTTCAACGGCTTCGTCTCCTGAGGTGCGCATGAAATATCTGGATGAGATAGCAGGCACAGTTAGTGGAATTACGCTAATCGAATCCTGAATTCGTGTTTCACTAATGCAGCAGATATCAATCAGAAATGGGTCTATTGTCAGAGCTGAAGACGCCTGCTAACCAGCCTGCATAATAAGGTGCGCGTTGAAAGAGCCGAGATTCAGTGGCTAACGAGGCTTGAGAAAATGCGAGCTAGCAGGTTGAAAGCCACTCACTACACTATTTGACAATGAATTGTTGCGAGTATCGAGTACATTATTAGTGGAAGCAACATGGGCAGACAGAAGGAACAAAGAGAGACGGGTGGGGATATAATACACAGGTCGAATAAAGGAGAAGGAATTCTCAATAGTAGGATGTATATCACCACCCATCTCGTTTTATGGAATGGGCAGAGCGATCCTGACTATCCCTCGCAACGACCGATGCAGTACGACACCGTTTATTATCGTGTATCTCGTGGAGAATGGTGGACGTGTATTTGTAGAGTAGAGCCGTTAAACAGGAGAACGTTCAGGGTTCTCTACCAAAGTCTTTGGTTCTAAGACGAACCCGTCCGCACGACAGCTTACAGCGGCTGAACGGAAACCAACCTACTTCGATCAAGTATTATTTCACCTATTTTTTCAGACTGAGTTCACGGCTAAACTCGGTCTCCATGTGGAAGACTAGGAGACCAATTTACGGAGCCTCTACCCATTGATCTTTCAGGCATGAATGGATCTTCAGCTTGAGATAAGCCATCCTGTGCAGCTTGTGGGGTCATGGAGACAAGTAGGCCATCATAGCACGTCAGATTGCAGTCTCGTTGCAACACCGGTTGACAATGAGCCATTGCAGGCATCATGCATCTTATTATTGAGGGCATTATGGGGTTGCAGAAATGAAAAAGAGAGACATTTGCGGACAGAATACACAGGTAACAATAAGTCGAGTCAATTAAAATCTGCACTCCGAACAGATGCCCACGGTAACAGGAACGGCGGATGATCAATACTCGTACCGAAAACACTGCCCTTTGATAAACACACGATCATATATACCATGTCACCTAACATCGTTTTTCCATTACCTCCGTAAAGTGTTCAGAGGTTAGCTTAAAAATCTAATTTAATGCTAACTTCCCGACACGTTTGAGAGTCCTAATGTACACTGTAGGAATGAGAACTTCACCGCAAAATGAACCACTGCGTGCTAAGCACGTTTTTATTACTGAAAATCCGAGAATGTGAGACAATGTGCCGCTCACCATTCCGACCAATCCGCTGCTGATCGAGAAGCTCAGGAGGATCAGTACGACTGAGCCTAGACTCATCTGAGTAAGGATGAATGGGATTCGCGGATTTAGCCACAACCGATGCTGAAACAAAAACGACGAGAAACAGAGAACGATGAAAACAGAAAAAAGCTGGAAAATTAAACTGAGGGGAAATTATGACAACAGAGACCATTCAGCAGAGATGCCATTTTCTGAATGACACAATCAGATAGGGGAAACTAGGAGACGGCGCTAAAAATTACTCAGCGACAAAAGATTCAACGAAACACTTTGAAAAACGACGAACAAGCGTTTCGAAAATAATAAGAAAACTTGGCGTACTTAACATTCTCTAGCAGCATATCAACTGATGGTTCATCTTCTACACAATGATCTTGCTAAATGTGTTTCCATTTTGTTACTGAATTCCGTCACAAACACTTGCTTGCACGTACCGAAGCTTACAAATCCGCCGTCGGCCCTTCGAACAAGCACTTTTGTCCCAGTCCCAAGAAACGCATTTTTCCGCTAAACATCTCGCCCCAAAAGTACATGAACCGGTGGAACAAAAGTAGTTGGTCGATCCCGATGACGTTTCTTCTAGGGGGGGGGGGTGGCGGTATCACTGTACTCCCATTGATTGTCACAAAATATATCAACCAACTCACAACATACTCAAATGCGCAGGGTCTTGTTGGCACTGCAGTAGTCATATGACTGTTGAACATTCACGCTCGATACATGAAGCACACATACAACTCGTCTTACTGTCGTCATCATCCACGAATAAATCCCAAGTACTACAGTAATTGGTATTCGCAGAACATCATATTTTTCCCGTTTGTCTCTTTTGTGTGATCATGATACCCAGCTCAAGTGTATGCTCGTAAGATTCACATCGGGAAAACTAAGCAGATCAGTGAAACGACAAAAAACAAAAGATGAACTTAACTCTAAGATCAATACGTAAACTATAGAAAAGCTGTGGTGGTGCCTTTCTAGTGATCTAAAATCGACACGGGTTCATTTGCATTACGACCCAACTTGTTTGGTCCTTTTTTACAAACACCATTTCAAGTTCCATTCAACTTGGACAACAAATTAACCGTGCACCGACGTGCTCTGGTTGTGGTGGGTACTTCGCGGCATCATCTGCTCAAACGGAAAAAGAACAGGGAATGATGAAAGATAGACTGTAAAATAGTAAGTTGAAGAACTACACTAGAGGAAAGGTTTCGAATGCAAGAATCTAAATGACTACGGGAATGACCCATATCAACTATTGTCTCCAAACATTGATTCTGGGGGTCGCATGGAACCCCAACTGGGCACTCCAACTACATCTACACGAGCCAGCCACTGGTTAATGCTTTCATGCTTTTTACCGATTTTATCGGTAGGCCACCCCGACCCGTCATCCAACTGTTATCTGCATCGAAGAGCAGCGTACAACAACGCAACCGTTCTTTGGATATGTGTAAAACGTATTCCGGCCACCTCAAACCATTCTGACTCAGTGTTTATCCTAAAGACTAAATCCTAATACCCAATACCCCAACCCTAGCACAAAATTCTTGCACCATATTCTATCAAAAATAAGAATAGAACGTTGTTCAAATGTCGTCTTCGCATATCCTCTGCTTTCAACTGTTATGTTTCGAAGCCGCGTATACTTGACCTTTGGTTGACAACCAGAGGTCACGCAGACGCAAGAGATGCCTCATATCAGTAAGTACCAAACGGACCTTCAGTATATGTGATATAAAACCACCAGGTGAGATACAACTGTCAAGTAACTACATCTGTCCACCTCATCTAGTTGCTTACCCTCAAGGACAAGGCTGGGTTTGAGCCAATCCAGTCTTGCACCAGCATTTTACACTTCCAAGGTGAAAAACGCATCCCAAAGACAACCACACCATCTTTTAGACGACCGAGAAAAACTTGCAACTTACTTCAATCTGCACTTAACAACACAACATCGTTCGCATATTCCAAGTCAAGTAGATTCTTGTCGGAGCAGCTATCGGTACCACTATTCTCACATGAGGATAGAGCTATATCCATAACCATCTCAATGACTAAGTTAGAAAGAAATGGGAAAAGAGGACAACCCCGACAAACACCACTTCCGGTGTTGAATTCGGGTGAAGGACTGCCTCAACCGCGAACTCGGCTGGGCTGTCCGAATACAAAGATCGCATGACTGAAATGAATTTCTCTGAAATACCCTTCAGTGAGAGACAGCGCCAAAGAACTATACGATTGACTGAATCGAGCGCCGATTTCTAATCAAGAAAGATAGAAATCGTAGATCTTCGGAATATGTGACTATGTTATAATATCTGCCGGGAAGTGAGGATTTTGTCAACACAGACTCAACCGGGAAGGCAACCGGCTTGATTCTCATGCATACAGCTTTTCCGAGTACTAGATAATCGACGGAGGATAATACCCATGGGCAATTTGGATGCGATGCTTACTAAACTAATTCCTCTGCGGCTTTCACTTTAGGATCTGTTACTCTTCTTATAAATCCGCACAACCACCAATTCACACCAGTCATTAGGAATCTCTTCCTTGTCCCGGATTGATCCCAAGAGTTTTGGTAACTCCTACGTTAACATTTCGCCGCCATCCTTGATAAAAAATAGCGATAGACTTCTGGTCCAGCTGCTTTATACTCTTTAAGAAAACCTATCTTTCACATCACCTGGATTTCGGATGGAGAGCTGGTATCCACTCATGTTGGCTTATTTGCGGATGTAAGTGGAAGGTCCACTGTGGCTATGGACCAACTAAACTGCTCCCTGAAGTGTTCCGCTCAACGCGCCAGCCGACGCTCGTCAAAGTGAATAACTATGCTGTCCAATTCGCTAATCACTTCGCCTACGCTTGGATTGCACGGATCAGAATTCCTAATCGGTCGTTAAAGGTTACGACTATTTCTGATAGCCACAGTCTTCATCATTTTCCTACACTTCCTTACCCATCACTACTCTCTTTCATTTTTAAAGCTCTTGTCCAGTTGATATCTCAGGGATCTGCGCGCCTCATTGGATGTTGCATCTGGAGGGGCGGATCTGCAAGCGTCTAACAGTGCAACTGAAGTCGACGATATCCGTCGTTCATGAGGTTTATGCGATAAGGATTCCTGCGTGGCATTTGCAGCTGAGTTCAGAGCTTAGATTTGTTACCAGTGTCCGCTTGGACCACTCCTAAAAATCAAGATAAAGGGGATTATTCGGATAGTAGTTATCTTTGATCAGTAACGTCACCGATGAAAACTTGGAGTATTTAATCTAACGGTGAGCATTGTCAGATGCTTTTCAAGTTGTTAAAACAGTCAAAACTGGCATGACCCCAGTAGACTAAAAGATTAGGGAACCATAGTAAGATCTAATGTTAGAAAAAAACATTTAAGACTTACACGACAGACGCCAATATCGGAAAGTACACCAGCAGCCAGGTTTCCGAGAATGCCACCCAATTCGTAGGAGGAGATGAGGGAATTAACTGTGAGAAGCACAGAGCGACGGAAGGCACAAGTTAACCAAGAACCCCTGAGCTGGATCTCCAATACCATACACTAACAATTAATTTAGAAAATTGAGTTCTGGAGATTCTACTGAAGATATATCGGTCTTTGTAACCGATATCAACGCGATTGGAAACTATTTGCGGCGGAAACTGCTAACGCAAATTAGAAATTCAAGATCTAGGAGAAAAGAATGGAATACCCACAGGGAACAGAACCATATTTTGTAAATTACAAACACGACGGAACGAAAAGTTGTGCGTTATCATTTTCGAAGAGAATAGGGCTGAATGCCTTTGTAAAAATGGTATCCATAATGGAGTCTTTTGATTCGCTTAGAGTGGCAAGTCAAGTAAGCGCGCGTGTTTGCCTTGGATGTGTGTATATTTGTTAGGCCAATCACCCGGCGTCCAAAGACGACCGCAGAACACAGAAGATTGCGCTTTCTTGGGAACTTCACAACATCCCAACCTTTTCCAATAGCTGCAGCTCTCGGAGACCGAATCTCACCCGGAATAAGGAGAAGCCGTAAATGTCTTGATTTTCCAATACTCTCATCAATTCTTCTCGCATGTCTCAAACTGCGTTGAAAAATTCGTGTTACTTTCGCCCAAAGCGTTTGAGGAACATTCACGTCTCCTTGCAAGCAGTCAAAATACGGATGAATATAAATGTTGACAGGCTGACCGAAATGTTTCGGCTTATAATTCCTCATTGGAAACAAATAACTGAATATCCATCCGTGAATTTTTCCACCCTCTCAGCTGACCCAATGCCCTAGACTATCATGTTCAAACTGGTGGTGTTCGGATTCCGCTACGAAAGACAACGATGACTGTTCAGGCGATGGTAATTGACATCTGTAACAATCACCTACAACTGACATTAATGAATGCCTCTCTTAAAAGACATAAAAGCCATTCTCGATTGAACCGAGGATATGCGTTGCTCCAAAGTGAAGCTGAATGTGACATAAAGTGGATATTTTACAAGGAACCCCACGACATTTTATGCAATGCGACCTAATCGGGCACAACTTCCGAGTTATGTGGGATGCAAGCTCCTCTCCCCGTTCCGCTGGCGGTTGGAGACTGTGCCAGAATACTTTTTTCTGAGCTATCCTAATGGTACCGTTACCCGTCTTAACCAAGTCACTCATCCCGAGAAAGCCTGCCTCTAACCAAGAATCAGTCCGAAAACAGACTCATTCTCCTAACGTCTCTAATGCAGGAAGGCCATTGCGCCACCTTTGATTCTCAAGATACCCAGGGAGGAGTGGAACAACATTAACAGAAAATTGAAATGACTGTCACTGAGAAGTGGTTTGAGGAATAACCTCGAAAGTGTTGAATTTTTTAAAGAACGCTGTCGTCTAGCAAATAACAAGGGCAGATTTTGATTTGATAGTTTATCTGGAAGAGCGTAAACCCGTGCGAATAAGAGAAACAATAGTCAAGATTAAATGTGACGATTTTATCTAACATATGGCTTCCTCTGACTCGAGAAACACTGTGGATCGGATAAAGACAGTGACGAGAGATGGAGCTCGTAGGCGATTGAAGTCATTTACGAAGACATGCTAAGTGTACACCAACAATAAAATAGAGACAGATGGAAAGGGAAAAGAGGACAAAGTTTTTGAGCAAAACGAAGGTGCGTATGAGCTTCGTATGATAATGCTTTTAAGGTGATAGAATTTAGGGCTGTAAGCGACTTCAAAATAGTTATCATCGTCTAATGACTGCGTAAAACGGAACTGAAAACTGCCGACTCACTAAGAAGTAACTCGTGTAAAAACAATTGTGGGTGCTGAAAGACTGAAATCTGTTCTACTGGTATAAATTGGCAAATATATCGATTAACTTGAATCCACAAGGTGGGAACTTAGCTATGATTCTTATGTGCAAACCACATGCGTAGGAACATAATTTTGAGAACAAGGAAAGAGAAGTGGATTTATCATTTTTCTGGGCGGGTAAAAACGACCAACAGTGAGACGGAAACAATAGTCGAACGGATGCAGTTGGTGTGGATCTGACTGAACAGAATGGGAGATAGCTGATATACATTAAGGGATATCCGGAAAAGATTGAACAACATCAACCTTAACTAAAGCACATTGACATAAATTTATTTTTCAAGCCCAAACGCCGACAAACAGGCACGTTGTATCTGCAACCAACAAGCTGTTATCTAACTAGTCACCAGTTTGCTTTAATAAGTTGAAGATCGTCGGAATACGCGGGTAGTTAAATCCAATCGAAAGGAGGGCCGAGGATGGGATCTTATTCTGACTGTGAAAAACAGTGAATGGCGGTCATAATAGAAAACATTGCAGTGGAATGAAGCAACCGTGGCGTGTGCAGTCCAATGGCGTGGTTCACAAATGAAAAGACTCCGTCAGTGCGGAAATGCTTTGCTTAAAGGCCCTTTTGGTCGTCCTTGATTCCGACAAATCAGTCTCCGGATGCCTTAGTCAATAAACCTCCCCAAAAGTCTTGGTTACTAGGACACCCAGTCGGTACGCATCACTAATCAGACCAATGAAGTCAGCAGACTGATCGAAATCGTCAACGTAGACTTTTCAATTGTGTCAACGGACAATGTCGATAGACCAGTGTGCATGTCTAATCATTGAAAATATCTGAGCAAAAAATTTATGTTAGCTTTAGTATAATCGAACTGCCATTTGCGACTGGCAAGTGGGCCTTGAGAAACACGATTACAGTGGTAACTTCTCCCGTTGAATATATTTTGTCATTCAACTCGGTGGAATATCTATACATCTTCACAATTATCCACTGTGTGATGCCAAACATTTTGTGGTTGCTCTTCAACTACTCTGGCCCACCTTCTACCCCAAAGCAAACCCTAGACCAAAAAATAATTGGCAACATACCTTTATCCATTTTCGGATTATACATGGAACACCACGAATCTCTTCTTGATCGCATTCTTATCTGACTAATCCAATACCCCTTGAAATTCATCCTAATATATGGCGATGTAATGACATGAGTACAACTCACTGAAAACGAACCTGTTTGCTAACTTGTGTTTACTCAATGTGCTCGGTGGGAACATCTACTCCATAACACGTAAAATTCCTAATTACGTCAAAGGTACACATTGAAAAGTCAAATCTTACTCGAACTGCGACCGTAGCCAAATTCTTCTTTCTGTTTAAGCAACATGATCGGAAACCAATTTGAAATGGCGAATCGCAAAAAAGTACTTGCCAAATGCACTGTGGCGGAACAACATAACAACGTGCGTTGGGTTGGTGAAAGGGAGTGATAGAGTTTGCACCACTGCTGAGTTATCCCCGGCTTGCTTGAATCATATGCCGTGGAATGTAACTCCTGTTGCAAATTGTCATCTGTGTGAGCAGCTTTGGTATGAATGCCTGCATGAATACAATTTGCGGGGAAGAGGAAGGGTTCACAAAAATGATGTCTTATTATCCAGAGATTATCCAACCAACAGTACGTTTTGAACCATTGAGATGATGGCATAAAATCATACTTGTAAATGCATGTGACGATACCGAAAGATCGTTGTAAGAACTGCATTCGAAAATGTGGAACGGCGAAAGGTGCCCAGGTCTATCAAAGTAAACAGTCTGGGTTCGAACAGAATGAGACAGGTTTTTCAATAAAAAACAACATTGAGGTAAAGAAAACCTACGGAAGTAAAACTGCGTGACATTAGTAGACCATTGGTGACGTTCCTAACGTTGATTTTGACTGGGGAAAAGAACACATCTGGAGTAAAAAGAATGAGTTTAGACTTGGTGTACGGTTGCTCATTAAATTTCTCAGCAACGGAAAATGAGGAACACGTCGGGTTTCGTGCAGTTTCCGTATGCGTCAACTCTTTACTTTCTAACAGGTTAGAGCACCGTTTTAATTTACAAAGACCAACGATTCCCGTGTTCTTGGACATTCGCACAGCCCTTGACTCTGTTGATGGGTCTGCACAATGGCACTGTTTGTTGAGAAATGGAGTGTCTGAGAAGTATGTCAGTGCTCAAATAGTTATACCGTCCTACGGCTTACGGCCAACTTTCGGCTCCCTTAGTCGTCTCCAGTGGAGTACGGCAGGGATGCTCTATATCCCCATTTCATCTCAAGTTTGTCGTAGAGGATGTTCTACAGAACGTTTTTTCTGGGCGTTTAGACGGTGAAATTGAAACCCATCCAAGGAACAGGGTTTTTTGACTTAGAGTAGGCCGATGATATCGTCTTACTGAGTTCTAATACACAGCCAATTCAAAGCATCTTGAACCTTTTCCTGGTTGGGGCACAACAGATGAGGATTGTTTTTGGTTGAAGACACTGAGAGATATAGCTCAGAACCGGAATCAGTGGTGCAAATGCTATGTGGCCTGTCTGCAGAACTCATCCCCCTGAAAAATGAACCGAAAACAACAAAATGCGTACCACGAAAACACAAAAACAGTTGGTTTGTTGTTTTTTGTTGTAATTATTTTTTCCCTCTGTTTGACCCTTTTCTGTAGTTCCATCTGCATGTTGCGTTGGCACCGTGCTTGTTTTTAAACCGGTTTACTGTACATATGACAATGGCAGGATGGAATATAAATCCCAACTTGCTTATCATAAATTAAAAGCAGCCTTTTATGAAAGTCAAATGCTTCACTGGCGACGTGATCTACATCGAAATAGGAAGTATCTAGCTCGTTGCAAATTCACACTTTTGCGAGATGAAAAACAGCATACCGGTTGTTTTAGCGCCTTTATTCATTGAAGTTTGAGGATCCCCGACTTCGTGGATGGGGCCGTTCCATAAGGTCAAACCAGATTTTAAAGGATCACTATTTGTGGTCACTTTTTTCCCATCAAGCCCCCGTTGAGACCAAAAATGCAGAAGGAGTAGTACAACAGATAAAACACATCCGTTGCCTGCAAACAGAAGTATACAGAAAACGGTTGATTATTATTTGGTTCATAGTGAGTTTGAGTCAGGCATGCTCAGCGCAGCGGCAATCAAAATCGGTGAAGCAAATCCAAACAGTAAATCTTAGTTCAATACAACGCATTCCCATGTCCCATGGATTGTGATGTCTACTATGTATGTCATGGCCTTGCACTAGGCATTCGTGTAAAACATGCAACCAAGAAGCAAAACCTAAAACATTTAATAAAAACACCAATTAACAGGCTCTATCTGTCGTTGAGTACGCGCACGTGAATGGGGCAAATTTCAGCCCACAAGTGACTATCCAGAAAACAATGGGTCATGCAATATCAAGAAGGTATTTATCAAACTATAAAAGATCGGATGTACGCTGCAGTGATCAAAACAGTCCAATGATGTCGATCAGTACGTTGTTCGAAATAGCTTTCAGCGTTTGGAAGTTGATGCAGTAGCAGAATCGCGCGCACTCCAAGCTGTTAATGTTTAAGCTTGACTACGAATGGTACAACTCAACGGTTAGTCTATGAAACCAACTTTGATCTGACCACAGTGAGATAGTCTGCGCACGTCTCAAAGACTACAAGCGGATCAAGTTAAACTGCATTTTCTCGAGGTGGAAAGAAGTTGACGGAGATTAAAGTGGTCAGAGATTTACGTAACATAACGGAAAACCAACTAAAACCGATGTCCTTGGGCATCTATTTTCCCAGGCTGGGGTCCTAGAGACTTATTAGATGACATAACTAAGTACCATGTTTATTGGTCCAACTGCTGTTGCAGTTTGTAATTCGCTAGATGATTCTCTTTTCTACTCCACTTCAATTTAACTGGAGTCTGTTCCAATTCAAATCACATTTGACTGGGTGACATTACTGGACAGGAAAGTGATGAGGCAGAGGATGGAATACACGTAATGGAACAAAACTAAAAAGGGGATCCGATGAGAGCTGAAAATTCCCCATGTCCAATGAAAACGTACAACCCAAACATTTCGATAGCAAAATGAAACCAAATGAATAACGGCCAGAATACCGAGTTAAGCTAACTTCGTACACGACCGTGATTTCATGAAAAAAATGTCAAAAAACACCAGTTTTCTGTTGAAGTGCAGCTTACATCTGTTAACGCATGGGGTGTATGAGAAAGAGGGGGTAAGTACCGTGTCAAATTGGAGCATTCATCAACATCGTCCGTGGGATGTGATTTTGTTACATACCACATAAAACTTTCGAAACAAATGTTCGACAATCAAAATAAACTGCGTTACCCAAATATTACCGAAAATTCGAGAAATACTATATCCACTACTTCTTTACTTACTTCATCTCAGTCCATCAACGCAGTGGAATAGATGGGCACAAAAACCCTCAAACTATTCCATGCGGTGTGTTAATTTAACAATTCACAAACAACACGGAACTTCACTCCTGAATGCGGTCACCAGAACAAAGCAATTTATGCCGCCTAGCGATAAACAAGAAAAACACAAAACGAGGCCGTTTTTACACACTAAGACGTGAGGAAAGATTCCTGCAACGGCTTTGGAGAAAATAAGGCTAAACAGTGGGTGGCATCACATAATAACATACTTTTGTATTTCTAACAACCATCGAAATGCTCCTTGTCAAAAAGACCTGAGAGGAAGTTGCTGAAACTCTAAAAATAGTCCTCCAGATTTGGAGACAAAAATGGGATTACCTTGGCCTAAACGTTACAGAAAGAAAAGGGGAATTCAGATTTCGTTGAGATCTTATTTGGTTCTACACAACTCCGAGTTTCAGGACCACAGTTGTCGGGGCCTCTTCTCTCCTTTTAGTGGGTGGACCCTGGCAGCTAATGGGCATCCCGCGTGAAGCACGTAATAAAGAAGCACTGTACCCAATGTTAGTTATAAACAGTCCACCGCATGTTAGTACAAACGCATTATACACTTAGTTTGGCTAGCACCTGTTAGCTCGAATGCGCATAAGTAAACATTACCTTCCATACTCAAAGAAGAATGTGAAACTAAAACCTAAAGCCTCAGTACTAGGAAGCATGAGGAGAAAAAGATATACTGGCAATTTAAGCATACATTCTCGTAAACAACCTACTGCTGTTCAGAATACTCCCATTAAGCAATGGGCGGCAGAAGCATGTAGATGGACGTAAACGGGATGCGCAGATGATATCCAAAAATAGTTTGGCATATCTTGTGAACAAAGCCGAAGTTTTCTGAATGCCAAGTACAAGATGTCAGCGAGCAGATTACGGGCGAAGAATTCTCCAATCCTGTACAGACAAATGACCTATTCCTATCTAGTATGAATTTCCGACACAGTTCGCGTCGCATAGCAACATGGCGCTCTAACTCGATAGGCGGATCGAATCAGATGGACCATATTGCAATGCGATTTTTGCTGCAGCTCAACGACCATCGGCGCAGGTCACAAACCCGGTTGGCTGTCCAACGTCCCTCCGATTCGGCTGTTCGCAACAGCTATGAGCATAAACTGTTCGAGGAACTAAGAACTGCGACCGATAGCGATGTAGACGAACTGTGGGATCACATCAAGCAGGTTATGCATTTGGCATCAGATTTCGCCTGCGGTCTTGGATCTAGCGTTCATCAAAGACACTGGATTTCTCAAGAATCGCTGGGTCTAATAGAGCAAAACCACCAGCTGCCTAACTGCAAGGAATTGAATAAGATGCATCGACAGCTGCAGCGTCGGTTGACGATAAGCCTTAAGAATGACTGTGAAAACTGGTGGGTTAAGGTAGCCGAAGCGATGGAAGAAGCGGCCGCCTCAGGTAACAGTCAAAAACTACTTATGATTATACGCTAGAGCGGTGGGCGGCGAACTCCGGTTAGTGAAGTCGTGTGCGATAGGGATGGAGGAATCACCCATGGTAAACAACAAAGGATGAACCTTTGGGCAGAGAACTTCAATGATCAGTTTAGCTGGCCACATGCTAACGTATCTAGTCTGAGGTCTGCAGCTGTAAATCCTTCGGACGTTACTTAATTCCCCAACGGAAGTGGAAGTACAGTCAAATATTCGACATCTGAAAAGGGGAAAAGCTGCCGGTCCCGATGACCTTCCCCCAGTTCTTTTAAAACTGGTTGGAGAAGCTCTGATGAAATCACTTACCTCCTTGCCTCATGATATTTGGAATGAGGAGCGCATTCCGTTATCGTGGGGCGAGTCAGTAATTGTACCCATCTTCAAGAAAGACACCGAGGGACTGCAGCAATCATCATGAGATTAGTTTACTTCCGATGGTTACTCAAATTTCAGGTTCGATAAAGCTGCGCCGTTTGAAACCGATTTGCGAGAGCAACATCCGCGAACAGCAGGCCGGATTCCGGCCAGGTCGAGGTTGCATCGACCAGATATTCACTTTCAGGCAGATGCTCGAAATGCGCCACACACCGCCGCCCTGCGATCCTACTCTTTCTCGACTTCAAAGGTGCTTTCGAATCCGTGGATCGACCGGCACTACTCAGTGCTCTTCACCGGAAGGGTATGCCAACGAAGTTCGTTAATCTGCCGCGAGCATTTTACTCGCATACCTATGGTCGCGTTAGGGTATACGATGAACTGTCACGCTTATTTGAAACAACTAGTGGCGTTCGACAAGGGTGTCCCATCTCTCCATTCTTGTTCAACTTCGTCATGGACGAGGTGATGGAAGATGCTTTAGGAGGTCTCCGGGATGTAGGAGTCGAACTGGGAAGTGGAGGGAAGCTATGCGACCTAGATTACGCAGACGACGTCGTGTGCCTGTTCCATTCTGCGGACCATGCACAACGGGCAATAGATAGACTGTCGAGGTCGGTTGCTCGCTTTGGCCTGTGCTTCGCACCTTCAAAGTGCAAAGTACTGTTACAGGACTGGATGACAGCAGCGCCGAACTTGATAATGGATGGAGAGGAACTCACGATAGTAGACCGTTTCACTTACCTTGGTAGCTGCATATCGAAAGATGGTAGCTTGGCAGTGGAGATAAATACGCGTATATCGAAGGTTCGAGCAGCTTACGCAGGAAGGAAGCACTTGTGGCGTCGGCCTGATATTTCACTGAAGTTGAAAGGTCGTGTTTACTGTGTCGCAGTGCACTCAGTTTTGTTGTACGGTTGCGAGATATGGAGTATGCGTGTCGCAAATGTTAGTCGGTTAGAGGTTTTCGATCACCGCTGTCTAAGTAGTATGGCTAAGAGTGGGTGGAGTGACCGAGTGATTGGTTTAGAGGTCAGGAATCTAGTACTAGGTGCCAATTCTGAGTAAACCTTATATCAGCGTATGAAACTTAGTAGACTAGGCTCGTTGGGTCACGTGTTGTGTATGACGAACACTCGTCTACCATGTCGTGCCCTATTTTCTATTCCTCCCAGGGAATGGAAGAAGCCATGTGGAGATCAACGGATGACATGGCAATGTGAAATCAGAAATTGCACAGCGAACTTAGTTAAAGTAGATGTCTCACGTCTTCGTGGTTGGGATCCGAAAGAATGGTCAACTAGGTGGCTGGAGACACTGAAGGATACGGCAATGAATCGCGAAAAGTGGCGATCGCGTTGTCATTTTCTATCGCATCAGGATGATTGAAAACACGTGCGTTTGTACAGTTGGACTGTATTCCGTGTGTTGGCAACAGCAGCGTCTCATCTTTTCCCACCTGTGTAGATCTCCTCCCTGTTCCCCTTGGATATTCATTATTATTATAGACACATGTAGCTTTGGGAAAAAGGCAGTGGTCAACGAGGCCTGCCTTGCTGGTTAGCGCTGAACGATGATGATGATGATGACGCTGATGAGATTATCGAACTGACTGAATCGGCCGCGGTAAGCCATATACAAACCGACTGAAAAGAATCTTTCATTGGATTACCAATACAGTAAATTCCATAGCATAACTCACCAGTAGTTACCAACACCAGTTTCCAGGCTCGCTTTTCTCCGAAATACATTGACAAAGTGGTGAATAAGGACAGCGAGATCCAAGGCCCAATCCCACCGGCCAAGTTGACTGAGGCCGATATGACTCCCCACCAAGTGGCCAACTCACGAGAAGGAACATACTGACAGTGGAAAGCGATTGATGCGATAACAACAGGATTTAGTATCAAAAATATGAACACAGACAAATCAAATGTAAAAAGTGATGACCAGATGAGGGCGACGTCTTCACAATAAGGTAGATATCGTTTTTCAACTCTATTGTTTATTGGCTGGCAAAGTGAGTCACGCTTCCCGTAATCATCAACTGACATAACTCAGATGTTTAAACAAGAAAACAATAGTATTACTTTGTGAAATTAAAGCCCTGCCGAAGACATCGGAACATCTTCTGTAGGATGATCCGCTAATGTAATTCACACTGCCCGGCAAAATTCACGGAATCCATTCCGCTACACAACATTTAGTTTCGTTTTAAGACAGTTCTCGTGAGTAAGCGAGCACATTGGAAATGGATAATGAAGTTTTCCCATCCGGGAGTACTGGGACGGGACAAGAACTGAACTTATTCGTTTTTCGGTTGGGGCTCAAAAAGCATTAAAGTTTTCTCCCAATTATATAAATACGTATATCCGGATGGGCTGAAGTCAGGCAACAGTAACAGCGATTTCGCACAAATAAGATAGGAATGAGTGACAAAAAACCACCAAAGAGTAGAGTTTTTTATTCACACCTTAATACCCTTCTTTGAGGTTATTGCTAATGAGCTGCGAGTTCCATAGGCAAGCTTTTTAGCACTCATGTAGGTGAATTCGATTCTGTGCCATAATTGTCAGTGTCTCTAAAGAATACCAAAGAGAGTAGTAGCAATAAGCCGAAGCCAATTTTGAACCTAACGTTTCACTCACGGCAAACCATAGTCTGATCACCACTTGGTTTCATGCAGCCCCGAACGGCATTTGCAAAAGCAGCTGAGAGGGGCGAACTATTATTATGTATGTAAAGGAAACTTTCCAATACACCAGAGACGATTCAGGTTGAATATCTCGGTCAGGGAGTAAATGCCGGCATTGAACACGTAAGAGAAAGGTCATCGACCGCAAAACTGAACAACAATGAGCAAATGACAATGTCTTTTGATACCGTTTACCTCATGTTCCCTTCACATTTTAGCAAAGCTGCAGAAAGAAGCGATGGAATACAAATAGCTGCCAGGTATCCTCACTACATAGTGGCCTTGGGTAGAATGCGGCGAACCGTGGCACTATAAATCCTCTGAGAAGACGATCGATGTTATCTGAGCTTCCCCTGCATTGCAAACGCTCAAAAGAACCGGAGAGTTCACTGGATATTCAGCAACATGAATGGCGCAAGGACCTATCAATTTTGGCAACAATTTGACGAAAGCGGGGATTTGAGTGATTCAATATTAACCACAACTATGAACAGCAACGACTTAGTAAGAAGGTAATGGGGAGAAAACCAACTGACAGAAATGAATTATCCGAGATTTAAATAATCTGGGTGAAATCTTCGAGCTAGGTCCTCACTAAAGTAAAATAGCACTTAACACCCAGTATTACCAGGATATGAAGTACACTGAATTCGGTTCGAAAGAATTAAATATACGGCCCATAGAAACCGTTCATTTAACAGCCACTTAATTCATATAAGCAAGTGTTTCTATCTTGTACCAGTCAGTGCACATATAGCCAAATGCTTTGGATACCAAACGAAAAACGGACCGATTTTTCGATACACTTCTTAGGTCGTTCGGTCTTGATATATACGAAAAACGCAATCATTTAAAATTTACCATCTGCCATTGGAGGATCTAAAAAAATAGAAGACTTACTGTGCGGAGGATTTTAGCGACAGAAGGCCAACTCACACCCAAAGCGAGGCCATTTACTGTGCACAGAATAAGCCAGAATAGAGTGTTGGATGACACTGTCCGAGAGAGAAATAGTACAGAAAGAGGAATATGAAATTTCGGACTATTAGAATAATTGTTTTGCTTGAATTTGGAGGGAAATGAAAGTTATGTTATGATCAGTGATCTCTACCATCAAACAGGGAAATAAACGCCATTTGGAATCCTCTCAAACCGTCGAATTTCGAATAGATCAAAAAGTGAAAGGCCGATGGTACCCGTGGATTTGGTTCCATAAATGAACACCACTAACGCTTTAGTTATCATTGGATGCTGTAAAAGCTCAGTAGGAAGGTCACACCGAGAGCTTTTCAGTTATTTCCAATTGGTATAACGCTAGTTATCTGCGCATATTAAGTGGGCAAAAGTATTTATTACTGCGAACTTTGCACCATTTGACTGCTTCAGTTAATCAACTGGCGTATAATTCACAAGCATGAGTGGTTATAAAAGTCAGTTTGGCAGATCAAACAAAGTTCTAGTGGATGCGAATTTGAAACGCTACTGGCCCGGAAAAAATGTAAACCGCATACCACGAACAATGAAGCTCGGAAAATAAAACTGGTGGACTTAAGCTAATTCACCCTAATATCCCTTAAAGTTTATGAAGCAACACTCACTAAACAGACAGATAGTTCAGTGAATAGCTGGTGATATATTATGTAGCCGCTGGGGACCACAGAGAAGACTTTTACCAGAAGAGAAGTGAAGTGGTCTTATGGAATTTGACTGGATAATTTTGATGACGTTCGAAAAAACACAATACAGATTGTTTCATATGAACAGTAGATCACTTGGAGAAAAAGACCATGACAACGCCTAACGCTTTCTTTCAAATTAAGTAGTCCAGCACTAATGCCAGACAATGAAGCTATGAGGAAACATTAAGCAATTTGGATCGCAGACACACTCCATGCACGGACTGCTCTACTTTATCTACTTTGTTCCCACCCCCAGTCAGACTGTGGGTAAGAGCGTGACCATAAGATTGGTGGACGCAAAGAAAAGAATGGCTTCAAGCTGACAAGAAAAGCATCACCGCTGTCACCAGTGTCCGACAGCAGTGAACAGCAAGACCGCCTAAACTGGTTTCTACTCTTCGCTTCTCGGTGTGCTTTGCAATAAAAAGCGGAGTTGCACTGTGGACCAGTAGGCAATAATCTGCCTGAGGTAGATAAGCTAGTCTAACTGTACGAACCCAATTTCTCAATCATTCTGATTTGACAGAAAAGTACAACATGATTGCCACCATACACGCTTCTCAACTTTATCATTCAATGTCTCCAGCCAACTACAAAGACGTGAGGCATCTACCCTACCCAAGTTTGCTGTTCATTTCCTCATTAAATGCTCCCACGTCACCTGTCGATCTCCACGTGTCTTATTCCGCTCCCAAGAAGGGACAGAAAACAAGGCATAGTAGGTAGAAGTGCGGTTGTCATATGCAACACGTGCCTCAACAAACAAAGTACCCTAAACTAGATCCTCTGTAATAAAAACTCTCATACTCGTAACCTCTGTGTTACTCACGTGCTCACTCCATCTAGTACTAACGATACTGCTCAAAAATCGATTATGTACCATTCCGAAACGAGTAGCATCTTTGACACGCATACTCTATTTCTCCCAATCATACAACAGAACAGAGTGCACTGCGAAACACTGCACATAACCTTTCAACTTCAGCGAAGTATTAGATCGCCACCACAAAGACCTCAGTCCAGAGGACGCCGCTCGAGCTTTTGATACACGTGCATTCACCTCTTCTGAGATGCTGCTGTGATCTGCCAAGGTAACTAATGAGTCGGTAATTGACAATCTTCTCTATCAAGCATTAAATGCGGATCAGCAGCTTACTCGTTCAATGTGCAAAATACATACCGGATGGAGCATTGGCATTTGCAAACCTGACCAGTACAAACTACGCATGGTTCGTCATGTTCACATCAGCAAACAAGATCCTCTGTGCAAACTGGGTTACAGAACGGAATATCGATTAAAGCATTTACCTCGCTACTCCGTGCCACGTGGGATGGAAAGCATTTTCCATTATGGGGTAAGTCACTGGTTGCACTCATCTTCAAGATGAGGACAAATAGTGACCGCGGCTTTTATTGAGGGCTCAACTTAATTATGGCGGCGACCAAGTTTATGGCTTCGGTAATGCTGCACCGTCTAACATGGATTTAAGAGGGTCACATCCACGAAAAACAAGCCGAATTTCGTCTGGGTCGAGGTTCCGTTGACCAAATGTTTACTCTTTTCTTGAAACGCATCACACACATGACCGTGACTCTCCTCAGTTTGAAAGACTGATCGAACACCGCCACTCAGTACTGCTCCTCAGAGCGGTATGCTATTACGAGCATTGTGCCTCCATACTTATAGCAGCATAGGGGTATAAGATAAACCATCAAATTAATTTGAAACGGCCAACCGTGTTTCACACGGATATCCCATCATTCCGCTCTTGTTTAGCTTCGTCAACGACGAGGTAATAGATGTTTAAGGTCATCATGATGCAAGGGTCAAAGTGAGGAACGTGGAAAGTTGTGAAAATTAGACTAGGCAATCAACCTCGCGTGTTGGTTTGAATCTACAGAACGTGGGGTTTGCCTGTTTCGGACTGGTACATAATCGATTTTTGAGCAGTATCGTTAGTACTAGATGGAGTGAGCACGTGAGTAACACAGAGGTTACGAGTATGAGAGTTTTTATTACAGAGGATCTAGTTTAGGGTACTTTGTTTGTTGAGGCACGTGTTGCATATGACAACCGCACTTCTACCTACTATGCCTTGTTTTCTGTCCCTTCTTGGGAGCGGAATAAGACACGTGGAGATCGACAGGTGACGTGGGAGCATTTAATGAGGAAATGAACAGCAAACTTGGGTAGGGTAGATGCCTCACGTCTTTGTAGTTGGCTGGAGACATTGAATGATAAAGTTGAGAAGCGTGTATGGTGGCAATCATGTTGTACTTTTCTGTCAAATCAGAATGATTGAGAAATTGGGTTCGTACGGTTAGACTAGATTACCTATGTTGAATACTACGGTGATTGTCTCTTTCCTACCTTCTGTGGGTTCGCCTGCTTCCTGCTCGGAACAATATACTTTTTCTACTGAAATGAATAGCTCGATGAGGTAGGCAGTGGTCGGTGGGTCTACGGCTTTCCTAACGCTGAACGACAATGGTCATTATGATATCGCTTTCACGAATTCTTTCGTGCGACCTTTAGTACTGGGTTGTAATAAGAAAAACAGGCTCATCAGTTAGGTGAGTTAGTTACTTAAACTAATAATGGTGACTCAACCACGTCTTGCGGATATCAACTTGCCTTGTGGATCATTATGTAGGGGCCTAGTTCACATCTGATACTGGCATGTGGAGTGAACTTAGCGGCGTTGATCTGCTCTGCACAACTACTAAGTCGGTCTCTCACTGATAGCAAACGCGCGGCTAACAATCTCATTACAGATGAAACACACAAGTTTAATATGCAGAATATTGCCTCCCATTTGCGATTACAAAGACAGTATCATGGATTGCTCGGTATGTCTGTCACTAACCGACGTTTCTCTTATCACATGTAGCCATCATGAAGACTATCTTACCTGTAAGTCACATGCCCCAGGACTCTCATTCTCGAGGCTACAACAAACTTCCATGTTTTCATCGGTGAGCTTTCTGTTTAAGGTTGCAAACGTCCCACCACTAGTCCACGTGAGCTAGGAGTAACAAACTTCCATGGTCACTGAAACGACGATGAACATCAAAATGTTAAAAATCCGGCCTTTCTTTTCTTATTTTGACGACACTATGGATAAGAATGGGATTATATACTACCAGGTTTCGGATACATGCGATACACATACGTGCAGACTATGAGTGAAGAATAGGTATCTTCATGCTCTTTCCAATAGTAATTGTCATTGGAATGCATAAATTAATACCGCGCAAAGGTTAAAACTCTTAGTCAAAAACACTAAAACTAAAATTAGGATCTATTACCGCCAACAATCCCAACACCACAAAGCATGCCCAACGCTGACATCATCAAAAATAAACCAGATAATGAAAATCTAAGCCCCCGAGAAAAGTCACCACCAGTGGTTTGATGCAAGGATTGTAAATAAAAACCATGCAGCTAACCGATGAGACGAATAAGTCATGCTATATTCAAGCGGTCATGCAAGAGTGGCAGATTCACTAGGTTGTGTAACAAAATTTTAGCAGTGCTTACCTGACATGAGAAATAAAGTGGCAGCTGTACACACAAGTGTTGCTATAAGTGATCCGGAAGGGTTTATTTGGTCCATCAGAACACCACTCATTAACTTTGTAAGTGTGTATCCAGCGGTTTGGAAGCTAAGGATCGTTCCTACATGAATTTGTGCGGGATACAGAAAGAGGAAGAGGTAGGTCATACCACAGAGGTAAGACAATATTTACATTAATCTGATAGATGCACTATCAAGATGACTGGGATAGAGAAAGGCACCAAAGAATCATGTGAAAGTGCATAGTTTTTAAAGTAAGCAAAACTCTACCCTTAGCCTTATCATTCCACCAGAATATCTACTTATTGATTTCAGTTAAGCTGCGCACTGACTTTCTGTGTATTCCCCAACTAACTCTTATTTTTAGTTTTCCTGTATTTATGCGTTTCGTTTGCATATATGTGACACAAATCTTATAAAAACGGTATTTTTTCCTTCATTAAGCATAAACGAAAGGAAATCTTGATGAAATTATGGACATTGTGAGTATTACGTCGTCATAACAATGGGACTAAAAAAATAAAATTTCTCACAAACGTAAAAAGCTACAGGAAATTTTCATATGAATGTTTTTTCACAGCTAAAAAACGACAGTTAAAAGAATTTCTGTGCGCCAAAGGAGAGGTTGGAAAAAACTTATCCAGAAATAAAGCGACATTCATTTTTTCAAAGGGTAAGTAAGATACCAAAATTTGAGAAAGGTTAATAATAGGGCAGCGAAGTTTATGGCGTTTTAAGGTTAGAAGCACAACGCAAATGCCCCAAATATGCGCAGTTTCGCCCATAATTTATTCACAAGGAAACAAACCTAGGCGTGTCGTAGCGTGTTCATCACCCAAAAACCCAGGAATCAGCAGATAGACGTCTTGCAGAGCACGTCGTGCCAGAGACAATGAAGTATAACTGATGAATAGTAGACATAAAAGCAGCGTAGGGCGGGTTTTTGCTTCCACCATTTACTTAATGACCTGTAATAAAAATGCAGCAACTTTATCGTGATTAATCACGAAAAAAACTTTCGACAAGGGATAACAAAATGCATGAATGCTAAATAAGCCGCAACAAGGAGATTGTGTTCAAGGTTAGCTGTACTGAGGAATCCGTAGGCAAAAATACAATTCGAACAGTTGGAAATAGTATACGTGACCAACGGTTCTTGTTGCGACCTTTCAGTATAAACCGCATTCTGACAGAAATGTAATGAAAACATAATCTAGAACATCAGTCGTCACATTTGCGAAATTCTTTGGTAACTTTTGGCTTTCGGCATTCCAATGGACAGGCAGTGGACTTTGAAGCGACTTCATTAAAAATGCTAACTTCGAAAGAAAATCACTAGGATCATCTGCAAAAGCATCGGTCGTTCGTAGAAAAGCGCGTCTCCAGAAATCATTTTCTAATTCATTTGCTTTACAATTCACCTGATACCGCAGTGTAAGATTCTTCCTTAAATGAACCCGTGCAGAACACAGCAAACACCTTAGGGCACTGTGTGAGTAACCCACTTCTTCAGAACCAAAAGCGAAGTGAAATAAGTATTTGTGTAATGGGACGGATTTTATTAAAATATAATTCCCTACATAATTCCTGATTAAACACATCGTGGTTTAATTGTTTCAATGCACGTCCTCCCAACCACGGACTATACTAATGTGCAATTCGGGTACGTGGGTTTTCCCCAATCGTCTCTGTTAAATTTAATTTAAATGTCCTCTATGCGATGGTATGAGGTTATATGATGTAATACAGTATAGTTATTTATTAGGATTGTTGACGGCAGTTCAGCTGTACAAAAGTGGCTTTAACCAGTCTGCTTGATTTCCATGTCTTTAGAATACAGTATTTAGTTGGCATCAGCCATCCAACAAGTGATTCGTTAATCGCAATGGCTTTCAATTAAGAAACGGAAACATGCCCGAAGGGCGACAGAAAACTACTATATATTCAGAAATGTACAAATACATTATAGTTATTCATATACATAAAAACGAAAATCCATATGTAAAAACACCTCGTATATATATATATATATATATATATATATATATATATATATATAATTTTCTTGATCCATCACTGTAGTTTGCTTACATCAAACTGCAACTTGCAGTGTACATTAGGGTGAGAATAGGACACTATTTTCACGAAAAAAGAGGAGCCATTTTTTACGAAACAATGTATGCTATTTCTGTATCTTGACATTAGATGTTTGAAGAGGAAACCGAACGGAACCGGTACGTCGTTTGTGCGAAGAATCCCTTAAACATACTTCCCCTGTTGCGAAAAATGAGAATAAACAGGAGATCGTAAGGTAAGGACGGGGAAAATTAACTATGCCACTAACAGACTGTGAGAAATAGTTATCCTGGGTATCAATTTAAAGAAGGAACGGAAGATAACGCATTTCCCAATGACTTATTTCCACCTTTATTTGGCATATTCATAAAGAAAGCAGTAATCGAAACAACAACTCAAGTGAAATATCTTGTCCACACTTTCAGGAGTTTCCAAATAACATTTGCGCCATAATTTTCTGGATAAAGGGTGGTATAATTCCGTTAAAAATGGATGTCTTTTCTCTAGTGCAAATAATGATGTGACTTGACTTTAACCAATGGTCAACCAATATGGTTACTTAGAACGTTGATCAGGTATGATTTCAGGCTCAGTGGACAGATGAGGACGCTTAAGCTCCCAGTCCATCGATAAAAAATGTTTTTTTGGTATTGTATTCCGGAGGATGGATAAGCACTGCTCTTCAAGTACCAGAAAAAATCACAACGAAAACCTGAAAAGACAGTTCAGTGGTACACAATAAACACTCTACAGAACCACTTAACATTCCGGAGAAACAGCCAGCTCAATCCGTGCGGGATCGTAACGACCTAGAAGTTCAGTTCACTTCAGTTTGCACAGGAGAGGCTTGACGGCAACGGTTGAAGGAGCGTCCAGGTAGGTGTTTTTCGTCAGTTGACCTGGCTTCCAACAATGTGTGTGCTCTGAAGCTTTTTGTTTCCTGAAAGTCTAGTTCAGCTTGGCTTTCCCGAAGCTTCAAGAGGTTGACGAGCTAGGGAATCGCAGTTCTGTGGTGGCACGGGTACTTATGCTAGGTTTGTGGCTCGGTAACGGACCAAGGTATTAAGAGTCCGTGTGCTGCCGATGGGGTTTGTTTTGTCTGACCTTCTGGTGGAAAGCTGCCCGGAGACAAACTTTCCAGTCTGAAACTTATGGAAAATAAATGGTTGCATGCGGAGCTTTCTGGAGGTCGGACAATCGCCCAAAACCCACGTGTGCCCTGTGATGGCTGTCGCAAAGCGTCCGGTGGTAGATAACTCTCCAGCACTTGCTTTTCAGTGTTCTCACGGTGCAGCGCACACCCTACTTCCGTATCCACCATAACAAAGCCATATGACAATAAAATCCTTCAAGCTTGCCATGCTCTGAATAAGATTAGAGTGCGGAGGGGTGAGAATGAGTACGAGAATGAAACTGTAACTGTTAGGAATGTACAAGAAAAGAAAAGAAAGGTGTGAATGGGAATGAAATTGGACGGTCCAACTCTCACAACAGCTGGGGGCTGTTGCTGGTGCTGGTCTAGCTGAATTCCGGACACACTGAAGTCCGCGGTCTGCCGGGATAGGTGATTTACGCTAGTATGTTGACGTTTCATGTCTATTTGGTTTGCGCTCCCTTGTTCATGAATGTATTGCAGGTGGCTTTCGATCATTTAGGACATCAAGACAATCTGTTCGGGACCAGGGCTTCTAAGTCCAACGTTTCTCGAATCTCTGTGCTATTTTTTCCCGTGGGTATCGTCACGCCAAAACCTGGAGAACTGGACAACATTGAGTGACCACTGGCATGAGGCACGCCGGAAAACGCTTTGATTACTTACCAATCGGCCTTTAGTTCCGTCGGTGATTCAGGGAAAATCCATCAGTCTCTAAGGTCCCCTTTTATCCTTAGTCTCTATGCCATGGCACATTTGTTTTTGTTCGCTTCGTGGCATTCGAGAGCTGTAGAATTCTCGTCGTGTTGCCCTTTTTGAGAGTTCTGGCTTTTAAGCCTCCTTGACCACTCGGCACTGCTCTGCGTGGTTTGCCCACGCTTATATTGTCGTTCCCCTTTCGGCACCAAGATATATGCAAAACATTGCTGGCATTTTGATGCTGGCTCGATTCCTGTTTGTTCTATCGCCGATAGGACGTTCTCAACCGTAGATACATAATCCGAAAAAGGACACTTTCGGGATCGCAATCAGGCAAACCTTTGAATAACGAGAAATAAAAAATTAGGCAAGAAACCAGCGACAAGTGGATTTTATCACACTGGAAAGAGTATAACAGGGAAGAAAGCAACATTTGGTAGTATTTGAGCGCAACACGAGGGTAGTTGCAGGGGAAATAAGCGTACCGTTTTCTTTCTGTTCATTAGGACTAGAGCTGTACACGAAACTTATCAAGAGAGGGATTTACACTTATTTGCAGCTGATGAAGTAGGCTCCGTTTCTGAGCCGAAAAACTTAACTAATTGTAACTTGACGATACCTTTGTTCAGGGCATTGACGGCTCCGGCAGAGAGATCATTTTATGGGAACAATTAGTAATGGTAATAATAATACTGTGCATTTCTTGATTTTCGAAAAGTATGCGCCAGGCAAGATCAAATTTGGGCAGTGATTATGCACAGGAAACGAGAATAACAAAAATCAGAGAGGATAATTAGGTTTGTGCAACATTGGATTACTTCGGAATTATACTGGACGGCACAACCAAATTATGCAGAGCGAAAGTGTAACAGCGAAAGATGAAAACTGAAAAGCCTTTTTACATGAATGTATAGAGTTTTATGGGACCTTTGGTGAGCAGCACACTACGAGTTGTTTGACGTCTAAGTGCACTAAATGTGCGGCAAAATCTTGACCGAAGCTCGGTGGCTGATGTTGTAATAAGGCTGGAGTCCCTGAAAGTCAACAGCGTCACGTAATGGACAAAAGATTTAAGGTGAGGAAATGAAGAGCAGTAAAAATATGATAATTTGGCGGAAGTTAGTGAAACTCAAGCGGAACACTCAGCAATGTGGGTGAGATAGTCAAAATTAACAAGAAAAAATGGCTGACAAAATGCTGAAGTAGACGGAGGAACGCTGTCAAGAACGTGCCTCGCTATTTGTAGGATGAGCTTTATGAAGCTTTTGCACGCACAAAATATGGAAATTCCAAGACTGCGGATTGCGCTCGCAGGAGGCAGACGATAAGATAAACTGAGGGGTGAGACGGGGATGAAATGTTTTGTAAGATGTAAAAACCGTTCTTAAATGCGCCAGTCAAGAATATCCTCCACGCTATCATTTTATGTCCTAATTTCTGATCTTAGCCGGCAACAAGCATCGGAAATTTGAGACGTTGCGCAGGCCATTTCAACAGCACCATCGACATTACTTTTGCCCAGTCGTAAAGATCCAACTAAATGGGATATCCAAGGCAATCAGCAGCGTGATTTCCATTGAGCTTACAAGCGTTTCAGCTCGAGATCTGGCTAGCAGCGCCCTGGAAGGATTGAGGAGCCAGTAGATTCGGAGTTGCAATTTCATTAGCAGAACCAGTGACGGCGCGTCTACACTTTTCATGAAATTTGCAGCATAAAATACAGAAGTGGTCTAACTTGAAAATCAGCTTGGGGTTATGCGGGTTACTGAACTGGTAGCAGCAGACCTGCAACATAACGCTTCTATTGCGCAGAATTTGACATAAGACCTAAACTATATCCTTAGTTTTATGGGTACCTAAAAAGGCCTATAAAGCGCCGCGAATCCAGTTAAGATGATAGGATGACATGAGGAGGGTAGAGTACACAGTCCGAAGGTGTTTAAAACCACAGAATTTTATAGGGACATTCATCCATCCAATGGTAGGTCGATATCTTGGCCAGCCCGTTTAGGAAACGGCTCAGTGGTCATTCACCTATGCAATTGGTAACGAGGCTGCATCCACTAAAGGGGAGGGAGAAGGCCAACGAATGTGGTAGCATGAATGTGAGTGGAAGTGTGGGACGGAAGTTCGATATGAATTTCGAAAAAAATCTCAGGTGGTGAGCGCAGAGAAGCCTCGGTCATGAACTAGAATTCTAACCAACGTTCGGAGGCCCCATCTTGTCTAGCATTAGCTCGTGTCAAGTCATTTAAGGTCGGGGCATTTAGTAACATTTTCCAGCTGGGCTTTGAACTATGCTAAGTGTGAGCATGAATCTAAGGACCAAGGCAGTTCATTCTACAGTTTAGCTTGAGCAAATGTGAATAATTTTGCTTTGATCGACAGTCGGGTCTGGGTAGATCTCAACGAGCAGTATGCACAGAAAAGTAGATACGAGGGACTACCAGCGTGGTGCATCACGTTTTTGGCAGAATGGACATTGTTTTGGCGAAGAATGAAGAAAAATGGAAGATATAATTCGACTCGACAAAGGGAGCGTGGTTAAAGACCAATGAGATTGCATCTGGCCCTGTTAGTTTGGAGCTCTAAATCTTCAACCGCGTGTGACAGAAATGGGCATGCTGTTTTCGGAGGGGGAACGTGGGGAAGCTTGGTATTTGAATTTTCCTAGCGAACTCGCCAGCACAGAACTTCTTAAGCCATTTTGAAAAACATTGACCAAGAGGGTTTAGGTCTTCATTGATAAGTGCAAGAGTGGAGCTAAATGCAGCAGCCTCAGGGGAGCAGACGATTTTAATGTCATCGTCCATCGGGAATGGTGTGCCATGACGACTAACTTTAAAGATATTATTGATGTATAGCAGGAATAGGAGAAGACCTCGGACGTTCCCCGGAATGGTCCCACTGGTAATATCACAGGGCTGGGAAAATTAACCGTTAATATTCACAACCTGAGAGCGATTAGAAAGGTAGGATGATAATCAAGATGAGATTAGATTTCTTATTCCCGAAATCCCAATTTTTGTCAGAAGTCGGGAGTGGGAAACGCAGCCAAACGCTTTTCACGTGCCTAGGATGATTATGAGCATTGACCGGTGGAAATCAGCACTTTGGGTAACCAAGTTTAAGAAGTCAAACTGATAGGTGAGACAATGTCGGCCCCTCAGAAAGCCGTGTTGTGAAGGGTTGATAAGGTTGTGAGTAGTAACGAATTTAACCAGTTGTTCTTTAACAATCTTTTCCATAAGCCTGGATAGAACTGGAGTGCAGTTAATGGGGCGAAAGCTTTGATGGACATCCATAGAACTCTTTGTGGTGTGGAAAAATAATGGACGTTTATCACTGTGACGGAAAAGTAGCGCCAGACATAGAGAGCGAGACCATATTCAGAATGAGCAGTGGAAGATCTGGACCAGCCATGCGAAATAAAAATGATGGGACACCATCATGGGTAGGCCTGTGGGATGGCCCGGAATATTTCATCACTGTGATGATGCCAAAAACGTCCACTGTGAAGGAGGACAATCTGACCGAAGTTCACATGGGGCGGATTTCAGAATATCGCAGATCGTCAATAATTAGATAGAAAGAAAAATTTGTATTGAATGCTTCTGTGAAGTCTTCAGGGGACTCGATTCGCAGGCTAAAATATGACGAATTTCGAAACAGTTGACGATTTGGGATGCAAGCCACCCATGAAAATGCGGGAAGTCTTCCGAACTAAATTAGGCAACCCAAGAGCTTGCATTTCCTGCAAATTGGGCCTTAGTTCGGACTCCAATGGGAAATTCTTGCGGTTTGTTTGCATTAAGAGCGGGAAGTCTCCTGGATTAGTGAAGAATTTCGGAGCCTTCAAATTTTCATCTGGAGCAAACAAATCTTACAAGTCTTCTTGGGTTTATGTTGAGTGATCGAAGTGGAGAGACGATTTGTGGTGATAAGACGTTTTGTCTAAAGGTCGTCTGCCGCACTCTGCGGGTGAGACGATGAAAAGAAGCTAGCCCAATCAAGAATTCGCAGAGCGTTATGGATCTCGTCCCAACGTGTCCACATATAGGTGGAGACAGTATGGTGGGCGAGGAAGGCTTGTTGCGGAGAGGGAAGCTACACGTGACCATCTTGTGGTCATTCCCAGGGAAAGGTTTTAGCACTGAAACCCTAACATTAGGAGTGCTATGCGTAAAAACTAGGTCTAAGGTATTATGGAACCTTGTGGGCGTGGTCCCATTCTGAGTCCATCCTTCAGCGTGCGTTTCAGAAGCAAAGCTGAGTAGGGTAGGTGGAGCGGATAAAGAGGACCAACAAATTTTAGGGGCATGACAGTCACCCGTAATTATCTTATTTCTGGAGCGGCGACCAGAAAGATAAATGAAGACCTGGGTGAGACGAAAGATTTCAGAATTATTCGAGTTCGGTGGTCAGTATGTACATCCTATGTGGATAGAGAGCTCGCATAGTTGTGTGTAAAGTTAAATCATGTCAGGAATAGAATCGAGCAGCGGATTATGGTGAATGGAGGTAGTGTGCAGCTGATTTACGTAGGTTAGGCAACCGACTCCGCTACTGGTTCGATAGGGGCTCTAAGCCGCCAGTAATAAAGACGAAATGGAACTGTGGTGTGTTAGCCTAGTGTCTGTTGCCAAGATAATATCATAAGAGTTTTTAGGTGCTAACAGTCTCAGCCCCCCCGTTTATGAGTCAGTGAGCGGGAGTTTAAAAGGAGTAGGGAAATGTGCTGGAACATTGAGGTCCACGTGTTATCCAAGAGGTGTGTCCAGTGAGGGTCAAATAAATAGCGAATATATTAGAGGTTTGGATAGTGCAAAGATGTGATAAGGGAGTAAATTCAGTGGAGTAAGGTATACAGGTCCGCGAGGGATTGTCTTCGTTAAGGGATTTGTGGACTGAAGACCAAGGTGATAGAAGAAACTTGAGAGTTAATGAGCCGGTTGTCAGAGGATGCCAGTGTGGGAGATGTGGTATCAGCGGGGGTGGGACGGCTCTCAGCGGCCGAACTGTGAACTTGTCACGGCAGAACTAGCAACTGATGGCGATGGTGTTGCAGCAGGCTATGGAAAATGGCGAACAAAAAGCCGGTTAGTGGGTATGTGCATGAATTTTTAGAGATAAGCTTTACTTCTGATATTCGCGGGAGTCAGGAGAGCACTGTCTTGTAGTTGGGGCGATTGGGGTAAGCGCTGGATAAGAGTGGGTCGGGAAATGGTTCCCATGATAGGTTGCTGATCAAGGGGTGAATTACAGTTATCTAAAGTTTGTCAGGTAGCCTGGGGGGATCCAGGGGTAAATCGTGCAAAATCATGAGGATACTGGTGGTTGGAGTGAAGATTTGGGCGTGCAGAAGTAGGAAAGGGACATTAGATTAGCAGTAATGCATCTGAATAGGGTTGACTGGTAAGTGGGTGGAAGCACGGAGGATAAGTGGCAGACCCTAATTATGGGGAGGCGCTGGTTCCACACTGGAATGTGGTAACTGTGTTACCGAAGGAAAGTAGAAGTATGAATACAGTGGGCCAATAACCTCGTGATTGTGGGTGGCGGTTAGGTGGCCTTCGTGAGTTTGGCAGAGTGCATGCCAGAATCGATTATTCGAGTTTAGTGTGCCGAGAGTGCCGGACAGCCGAGGTGTACAGGCAGGTTGACCCGCTGCATTAGCCGGATGGCTAATGATGTGCGGGGCTTTGTGTTCGGTTAATTAGGTCACTGGTATGCGCTTGCTGCGGGTTTCAGTTGATTTAGGCTGGGTGCCATGGTGTTGTTTGACAAGAGGACACAGAGGTGCTAGGGGCGTAGCTGGGATGGGGTATATGCCAAGCGGCTGGCATTAGGCTGAAAAGACATGGATGAGACGGTAATCATTTGCGTGGTTATGGCGTTGGCGCTCCTAGCTTGTGGTATCACAGTTGATAGATATAGATGAGCACGTTTGCAGTGTGGTTGGACGGGCGAAGGAGAATGAGTTTCATCCAGATCTACCGGTACTGTTTGCGACCAACGGAGATGATGTCCAGGGATTACCACTTTTGCGTCGGGTATACGCGAAGGTGGGGTGCCACTACCATCGGTAGATTTATTCTCAGACATGTTAGCAATAGATTCGTGGGGTGAAGAGTTTGGACAGCAAATTGAGCGGCGTAAATACAGGAGTGGCTGGTGGTGCAAATTTCTTGGAGGTTTAGTTTTTGAGGGTCTGAGTAATCACCGTCTGCATGCTGGTCCCGGTAGTGGTCATCGGGCACAGGATAGCAGGAGATGCGGTTTGATAAAGTCTATCGCATGGAGAAGGTAGATTATTTGAAACCATGGCACTAGGCTCGGGATTTGGCCCATTATTAGGAACCTGTGCCGGCGGCGTACTGGTCTTGCCAACTTGAGAAGTTGCGGTAAACTTCTGTGACCGTAATGTCTCTCTGGAAGGGAGTTTTGTCTGTAAAGGTCTTGATACTTTTATAATGCGCATAGTTGGCAATGTTTGCTATAAACACCTTAGAAGATAGTTCATCACGAAATTGAAATAAAATTGGACCGTTATTCTTGGGGGACTTTTCCAGAGCCTGGAGCAAAGAAAGGAGTCGTGAGCCATACTGCAAGCATTGAGATTGGTAGATTGGACTAGTGACAGTGGGAGTCGGTCGGGTACTTTCAAGACAACGGCGTTCTTCGCATTCGCAATACGTTTGTGACCTTCTCTAGTAACGGAATCAAAGAAGCGTCCTGTGGCAGCTAGATTGCTGGCATTGGTGTCATTGAAAGGGTCAATTAGGCTGGCTAATGGGGACAGTTTCAGTAACACGTCCTCGATCTGCTGTACTTTGAATTCTAGGTCCTTTAGTCTTTTCGAGACATCAAGAGCCCTGGGACCAGAATTATTAAATATGTTAGTAAGCGGGAGTAAGCACATTTTAGTGAGAACCATGGGTTTAAAGGGTTTTCTTAGAATTACCGTGGGGCGCTGACGTCGCTTCAGTTTGGCTGGTGATGGCATCGTACCGGTTGTAGAAAGTCGAGTACGTCTGAATTGGCTGTGAGAGGCTATAAACGTTTGGTAACAGACAATGTGATGGTGACAAGAATTGCGGGAGCGTGCAAGTAAAAAGATAAATAGATAGGCAAATTGGCAAATTTGCTATTAAAAACAGATTGTCAGACTGGTAGAATGTGTGGTCAGCAGCACAAAGACGTTGAAAATAGGTCCGTCGGGAGTTGAAATTGTGACGGTCGAGACTTGAAATAAATATTGAAGGAAAGGCCAGAGAGTAATGGTCAAAAAATTTAGGGAATATATTCAACCAGGAAAACGATTCTAATTGTGCTAAAATTACCACAATAACACCTTAAGTTGCCTAAAACAACAGCGAGAACACCCAGCAGTGTGGAACGGTTTTCCGCATTTCGAATTGAATTTTGAAGAAACATGGTGCCCAAACTGCATGTAAAAATTAACCTAGTATTAATTTACGGAAAAATATTTTTGCCAATGTCAAATGTCCCCGGAATCTACTCAGAGATGTACTGCTATCTTTTTGTGGGCTTCCAACTGTGTATTGGTAGTTTATAAGGCTCTTCCAGATCCAAGTGACAGAAAAATCACTTAAGCAATGTTGATCTATTATTGTACAGTACTATTTTAAGTAGAAAATGAAGGAGGCGATGCAATGTTTCTTGCACTCCTGCCACTCAGGGTATGAAGGAGCATAACGGGTTTTCAGGAATATTTTTTGGACCTCCGCTGGAAATTTTTCAGTTGCCGCTAGAGTGCTTCAGAACGTAAATAAAGTCCAATAGACGCGGATGCAAGCTGTGATTTATTATTTAGCACAGAAAGCTCTAACGTGATCTTGAAACGAAATAAGTAGACGGCGAGCCATAATCCGCTTACGGTGCTGGAGCAGGTAGTAAAGGAGGTACCATGTTCCTTGCAGGTGAAATGGCCCGAGATCATTGTTATTCAGATGCAGAAATGGGTAAATTGAGGTAAGAGTGCTGGCCGAGATACTGTAGTCAACAGCTGGAACATATCGGAATTATCTTGGTCATTGAGCGGAGATCAGAAAGAGGAGCTTTAGATCTGATAACCCTCACCATGAGGTAGCATTTTCCACCCCGGTCTAGGCCAAAACCCAAACCCCATGAAGCAAGGAACCATGGGAATGCTTCTGCAAACTAAGATACCAAGATTGCAAGCCTTCGCTACACATCCTTGTTCTTCCTAATTGTGAGCCTGGGACAACTTCAAAAGACAGCTGATGCGTTTAGTCAATATTTTGCCTCCTCCACGGCCCAAACTGCAGTGAGCGACCCACCCTGACTTCAGCACAGGAATAACCCCACCTTATCTACCGTCTTTTAACGTCAAGACTATTGCACGACACAGCAAACTTCAAATCATGATCTCACCAGTGTCCCGGTAACATCCCTCTAACAACTGTTCTTAGTTGTGGCCCTGAACTACCTTTGCACTGCTCGACATCTTTACACTTTCCGGCCAAATGTAAGCACTCTGTAATAACCCCCAGCCATAGTAAGTGGTTTCTGCGTGATCCTTCCAGTTACGTTCCCGTTAACCACACGCCCGTTACCCCCAGGATAATGGAAAAGGTGGTTGAACGATCCATCGTGGGCTAACTTTAGGCCTCCACTCTACGTAGCCCCAAACAGCAAGGGTCTCCACAATCCCATTCTTGCTTCACCTGTCAATTTGACTTTTTTAACCTTCTAACCAACTTGGCAAATCGGAGTATGGCCCTTGCAGTCATCTATCTTGATATGTTTAGGGCTTTTGGCCGTGTCCCTCACCCGCAACTTTTATCCAAAGTTAGCTCCTCTGGTATCGCCGAGCCTCTGTTATTCTGTCTGTCTCGTTATCTAACCCAAAGATCACAGGTGGCCTTCATTAATGGCATCACCTCTAATCCCAGACCTGTTACCGGGGCCGTCACACAGGACAGCTTACTTGGTTCCCTGCTATTCTTTATTTATACTATGGATGCGCTAAATTCTGTGTCTCACGGTGTCCCTTTCCAGTTTACAGATGACATAATAGTAGTTTATCCTCTTACGTCAAATGAAGCTCGTAATGTGGTTAGAGGCATTTGCGCCGATTTGTCTGCTTTGAACGACTGATGAACCTCCTGGATGATGAACTTCTCCGTCGATAAGAGCGGGCTGCTTACATATAGATGTACACTATCTAAAGATTCAATTTTGCTGAGCGGATCGCGAAACGGCCATGTTTTGCGAGCATTCATATCGTTGGACGCAATTCATCCACCGCAATTACTGATAAATACCAAATGACCACCTCGCGATAACTGGCGACGGTTGGTGTTATATGTTAGCTGTTATTAGTTTGAAACTTGGGAAAAATGTGATGAATCAGAACGAGCGGAGCTAGGCGGATAATATTGGTTATTTTGTATAGAAAAATGAAAAACGTCTATTTAGCATGCCAAACCCGTAAAAGGTATTGGCTGTGATAGTGAAAATGACCATTTTGTGTTGCGTATTTTCGTTGATGTCTGGGAAATTAAAAATGTATAGAAATATCTGTTTGCCCGAGGATTGCGACGATGTCTACCTATGTATAATCTATATATATAAATATGCCTGTGCATCAGGGGGATGTAATATTTATATGCATTTTTGATCCATAATCGTCCCACAAATCTAGTTTGACGAGTTTTTGCGTTTAGCCATTTCCTAAATCTATTTAAAGTGGTAAATATGTGTATGTGTATATGTACATATATATATATCTGTCTATACGTACATATGAAAATATATACATGTATAAATAAATAGATGTGCATTTATAAGTACATAAATAAGCGCGCACCAGAAACGACTAGTATATGTCAAATTGTCTGGCACCTAGTTTGGAAATGTTGATGGCGGAACGTAACACATCTATATACGTATATGTGTAGGGTAGACACATACGTATATGAATCTGTACATATATATATATAAACCTTTATATATACAGCTATGCATTTTTCTATTTTACATGTATATCAAATCCGTTGTTGCATCGACATGTGCAAATTACATAATAAATAAATGTTCATAAACATTTGTTGCCCATGCGGGAAGATCATATGTATGTATATCGGTGTGGCAGTTAATGTCCACGCATGCAATGATTTCCCAATCTGAAAATATATGCATATATCCCTACGGCATATGCATATATTGCAGTTTTCCTCGTAAGGAATTTATACTAGCATTAAATGCCCGACGGAAAAACTTACGACCCCTCTGGAAGCCCCGGGCCGTGTCTGTCTTTAGTCAGGTATATACGGCTAATAACACCTATAAGCATCTCTAGACTAACGCAAGCGTGTCTGCCTCAGAATACGCTTCTAACACTTGCATGCGAATAGTGGACTAGTTTCACTACTGATAAACGAATGAGCACCAAAGCCTAACCTTTGCTACGCACGAGAAAGAAAACTCACGTACCACGAACCTAATGCGCACAATGAAGTCATAACTGAATTAACCGATTTTGGAAATCCGTGCCAGTAATCACATAGGGGGCCCCAAAGGGGTTGGTAAGCCAGTGTGAAACAAAAACGGGTTCCTTTGCTACTTTGTTTGCGCTTGTGGGCTTAGCTGATAGGGGTTGCTGGCACAGTGATAGCCGCGATTGCCGAAGCGATGAGTGGGATGAATTTTGCGGTGGACAGTGGCAGCGACATATGGAACACGGATCTTTTTTTGCAATTGGATATCAACGTGGTGAGAATGTTAGACACGGGCGTGCAATTCTAGCAGCAAATCTTTGAAATCGGGAAGACTTGTCCGCTCAAAGAGTCACAGGCTTTGTGGATCACGTTATGTGGCCTCGATATCTAGGCAGACTTGCAACGTTGGTGATTCACGAGGGTTAGCAGCATTGTCCACTTCACCGCGGCCGAGGAGCAGATCTTATTTATCCATTCTGGGATAGTTGATCAAAGCCGTGGGTCAGCTTGTTTTCGTGGTGTGTTGAGACGTGCGAAGATGGTGGCAGAAAATGAATGGTATACCCCTGGCAAGACACGAGTGCAAACGCACATAACTGGAACGAAAAAAGGGAGAGATGGAAGTCCGGAGGCATTCCAGCTGAGGGTTATGGTGCGTGCAAACCAAAGAACGAAAAGTGCTGAATGTTATATAGAATGAGGCATCAGGTTACGCCAAATTTCTCACTTGGAATGGTTCATTTGTTAAGTGCATGCAGAAGAAAGGGTTTACATTGGGACTTTAAATACTGGTTTGGGAGTAAGTGAGAATGTCATGTGAGTATACGTCTTTTAATATGCCTTGCTACATGCGCGATAAACGAGATGGAAAGTCAGGTGAAAGATTGCCCTGGTTCGTTTCACTGACGGAGTTTTTCTGCCTATACCTACAGTGATTTATACTTGCGGAAACTGCTGAGAATACAAAATGGCCAGACCTTGTCGAGTGGGTTGAGATGAGACTTTGAGCATTATATTCAGTCAATAATCTAGGCCCGATTCATAAGCTCTTTCTATTGGAGTGTAAGCATCGTGCATGTTTACCAAGTTTTGTATGGTTATTACCTTCCTAATATCGTCTTTAAAGGTGACGGAGGCAGGAGAGGTCATCCTTATATGAAGGGGTAGATTATTCCACGGCGAGGAATATTTGATGAGAAATAACTTTTCCTAAGCGCCGTCTTCGACATGGGAACTGACACCAGGAACGCAGCTCGACGCAAGCCATAGTAAAGGTTATTTCTTACTTAGGGTGCAGAGTTGCAAACGCTTCTACCAATAATCCTGTGAAAAGAGAGGTCGATTTAAACTCGACGCAGCCATAAGGGTTCGAGGTGTAGTTTTGTGCAACGTTCCATAGAGTTTAGCGAGGAAGAGTGGCCCAGAAGGCGTTTTGTAAATGTTCGTTGAACATGCTCACTCTTGAGTCCGTCACTCTGCCGCATGCTGGAACACACGATGGAACAGTAGTCCAGGTTAGGTCTCACGTATTTTGTATATTACCAACATGCTTTCCTGGTTCCTAAAAATCCGTGCCCTAACCAAATTAGTCCCCTAGCTTTTGCAACTTGTGTCAGGGTGTGTTCTGAGATATTAAGCGTGCTGGAGTAATGAAAACCCAAGCCTTTGACAGCGTGACGAAAAGGGAAGACTTCTTGTTTAATTTCAAATATTCCTGTAAGAATTTGGCGTTTGTATGCGAGTATGCTCCTTTTTGGGACGATAGTTTCCCCATCCAAGCTGCGTACGGTGAATCAAGCGATAGTAAAGCATTTTTCACATTATCTATGATGGTGTTGAGGACACAAGGGAAACATGCATGTAATTTTTGTATTGCCTGCAAAGAGGAAGGGAATACCATGCCTAACGATGGAAAAAAGCTCGTTGATGTACTGCAGAAACAATAGTGAACCTAGTTCTTCTTGAATAATCCCATTAGTAGTCGGACGAGGCTTGGATAGGGTTCCACTTACATTCACTACCTGCGTTCTAGAGAACAAATATGAATGAATCAAGCCAGAAGGTGTAATATTTCCTAGCTGTTGACTTTTATGAGAAGTTTGCAATGGGATACGAGATCAAAAGCCTTTGCCATATCTAAGAAAATCACAGTCATCGACTTTCCGTCGTTGGCAGCCTTCGTCACTGTTTAATAGATCAGTCATGCACGATTTGAAGGAAACCATGTTGGCCGGCGTTAATGAGGTCATGATCTGACAAGTTAGTTGGTAACTTACTTTTTATTATTCATTCCATAAGGCGAGAGAAAAATGGAGTGTGACTGACGGGTCTGTAATTGGATGGCTCCCGCTTTGAACCGCTTGTGTGAATTGGGACAATGGCAGAATTTTTCCACTGGTGGGTAAATTCCCGCAATTTACGGAAGGATTAAATAGATTGGACAAAAGTATATGGATGCCTGCACCCACAAATTTGAAGAGGGCTGGGGGAAGGTTGGCCAGTCCGACGTGGAAAGACGGTCTCACCTTTGACGTAGTGATCTAACATCACTTGGGTGAAAAGAGAATATTGGAGAGGAAAAGGCGGAGACTGGCGGAATGTCCGGTATAATTGTGTTGTCATCCATTGTCATAGAGGCTGCAAAATAATCGCTAAACGCCTCCGAAATCATTAGAGTCATTTTCGCACGTGCCCCCTGCATATGACTGACGTGATGAGCGTACTAGGTAGGGAGTTGTTAGTCCTCAGTAGTTTTGCCAGTGTTGCAGCCTCGTTGGCAGAGTGTAACGCTTGAAGTTCCTTCTTCTTTTGAAGGGAATCGGAAAGTGACTTGATCTTTCTAGACAGACGGTTCATTTGCACTATCAGAGCAAATTCTTTTGTTCTTTTGAATCTTGTCTGGATTGAAGAATACTTTTTTTAGACGGTCAAGGGTGCTCAACCTTTTGGGGATCGTACCACAGTGGGTTGGAGTGATTAGATCAACGCACACAGATTTGAGTAAAATTGGTTAGTGGTCAGTTGAGGATCCACCGATAGAAAGAAACCGCCCCAAATGTGGCTACGAATTATGGGGGGAAGACGGCTCCATGAGTCCCTGTGTTATGGTTTATTTGAAGCTGAGGAGGAGATAACGGACGTCGAAACTGAGAACTTGCAAACAATTTGGGAATGGCCGCATTCGAGTATTTTTTGCCTATGGATGTGCGCACCCGTGTTACGCCAGTTTTAAGGTAAGATCTAGAATACTGTCGGCCCCTGTAGGTAATGTAACATGCTGTATCCACCCACCTAGTCGTACACTGGAAACAAACGCAGAAAGGCATTTTGGGGAGGAAAAAGGAGACCAACAAATCACTGGGGTGTTGAAGTCGCCAGCTACTAGCTTAGCAACTAGAAGGTCGTTGGCCGCGGCAAGCGCGTCAGCTAGTGGTAAGAACTGTGACTGATGTGTACTAGGGGGACGGTAGATGCAAATGATCAGTAAGTGCTGATGCCCGATAGCCACAGTCAGCCAGATAGACTCTTCCAGGTTATTAAAGGTATGAATATTGTACCATAAGTCTGGAAGGGTATCTCTTCTGTGTATGAGACAGCCTCCCCCACGTTTATTTATTCCGTCCTTTATAAAAGCACTGCAGTCAATTAAAGCAGTGTCTCTGTAAGGGTAAGTGCCGATCAGCCATTTCTCAGTGATAAGAATGAAACCATATCTACGTGTATACACCAACAGGCGCAGCGTATGCGCCTTATTCAGTATCGAGTGAGCATTTAATAATAAAAATGAAAACGGCTCAGAAGTATTAGCATGTGAATGTGGATAACTAGAGTAAATGTCATCATGGACGAACGATTTCATCTGGGATGGGAAGTCATTGCCAGACAGGCAAGAAAGAATGGATGGTATTAAGGCCTTTGGGTGATCATGTCCCATTACGCCTGATGCATAAGTTACTGTAGGTTCCAACCTGTTCATTGGTATAGTCGGTGAGCAACGTCCGTTTGTCGGGGAGTGAAGAAGCTGTGCAACGGTGGTGGAGGGTATGGTATGGTTGAGGAAAAAAACCAGGTGAAATAAAGGGCATCTTGACGGCATTCGGAGCATGCCAATAGGTGGCAGGATGTTGGAAGGCCTGATTTCTAGCTAACTGGAAGCCTCGAGATTCGGTCTAGGAGAGTGGGACAATCAATGTTGGCAGGTCGGCTTAAGCATTGTGTTTATAGGCTGTAGATGGTCAGTCAAGGATAACGCGGAAAAGTGTGGTCTTGTCCCGAGTTGCATATGGTCCATACGTACGCTTGAGGTAACAGGTGACGAGCCAGTACTGCGGAAATCATTTTCAGTTCTCTGACGGTAACCGCAGTTGAAGTTAGGATTATTAAATAACGTCGTTGGATGGGGTAGCGAGAGATGGTTCTTAGTATCGTGGGGTTTGTTTGTGGCGCTGAAATGAGGAGATTGAGCTCTGACGGAGTTAGCCGCACCTCCTGAAATGGCTGAGCTTTGCCACCATGGGAGATCTAATGACACCGTGCCATTATTTATGAGATTGGCGGGGCTCTTGGGGGTGGAAGTAGTTTATGTGTTTTACGTGGACCTCTTCTATTTAGGAGGGGCGCAGCATCGTTGGTTAGAGAAAAGTCGCCTTCCTTGGTGTTAGGCATATTAGTCACTTGAAGGCCTAAAACTTGTGGGGGCAGGTTGGAGTATGACGGTGAACTACAGGTACTTGCCCTGGCAATCGTACTGTAGAGCGGGTGCAGGGTGGAGGGGTGTTTGGGCCTAACCGAACAAGGTGACGTTGAGTTACTGTTGCCTAGGTGGGGCGTTTGGACGGGGGCTGAAATGTGGGGGGGAGCCCAATATGTTTAGGTCTACCAAGGTAGAGCGCGCACCCGTAGACGGCATTGGATCTAAGGAATTTCTGCTAGGCCGGCGAACGGGTGAATGTTTTGGAGACACAATGCCCGTTTTAGGCGACTCCGCTGTAAGGGGCCGTGCAATGTTTCGTGCTGAAATCATGGAAGTCACATGCGTGTGACTGGAGTCGTGCGAAGTGTTGGCAAAAATTTCTCTCTGAAGAGATTTGTCTACGGTTATTTTTGTTTTAAAACGGTGTAGTTGAAGCAATAGCGCTTTGCTTGCTGATGAGTAACTTTGCTAGAATTTTTATCTGGAACACTATCATCAGGGGACAACCATGACGTTGGGTCCGCTTCTGCAGCCTCATCAGTATAAATGGTATGGGCGCCATGCCGCTAGCAGCCAGGTGTTTATCTCTAAGGCCATTCATAAGAACACGATCAGGGATGCTGAAGACAATGGCGTTACATGACTTGTCCCTTCTACTGGATGTTTCGGACGCCAGCACATCTAGGAAGTTGCCAGCGGCCACCAGGTCATGCTTGTCTAGCCGTGTTTCAGGGTCGATGAGGTGGGAAAGAGTGAAAGCTTTGGGATAGCGCAGTCCAAATTTTTAACATGATCCATTAAATTGGATAATCTTCTTTCGAATATTTGTGCCCTGTCATGGGGAGCGCCCACTAGGCCATTAAGTACTACGGAGCATTGGCTCATTGTTCCCAAACGCGGGCGAACTTTGGAACGTCTTGTAGAGTTAGTTTCGCGAACACTGTCATTGGCGCTTCTGGCTCGCTGGTGAACACCACGAGCCATTCTGCTCTTACTTGAAAATTTACTTTGTGAAGAAAATGTAAGTAAGGTTGCTAAAGGTGACCACTTATAGTTGTTACAACTACAGTGATGACAAGATACTATGTGTAATCAGGTTGGCACATTTCAATTGCGGGGAACAGAGAGACATTGGTCAAAAAATTTTAGGGAGATATATTTCAAAACCAGGAAAACGATTCTTAATTGTGCTTTAAATTACCACAATAACACCTTAAGTTGCCTAAACAACAGCGCGGAACACCCAGCAGTTTTGGAAACGCGTTTTCCGCATTTCGACTTAGAATTTTGAAGAGAACATGGTGCACCAACGCATGTAAATTAACCTGTATTAATTTACGGAAATATTTTTGCCAATGTCAAATCTCCCCGGAATGCTACTCAGAGATGTGACTCTATCTTTTTGTGGGCTACCAACTGTCTGTATTGATAGGTTTATAGGCTCTGCACAGATTCAAAGTGACCAGAAAATCACTTGCAATACGTCTGATCTATTATTGTACAGTACTATTTTAAGTAGAAAAGTGAAGGAGGCATGCAATGTTTTCTTGCACTCCTGCCCACTCGGGTATGAGGAGCAAGGGTTTTCAGGAACTATTTTTGGACCTCGCTGGGAATTTTTACAGTTGCACGGCTAGGTGCTTCAGAACGTAAATTGAAGTCAATAGACGCAGATGACAAGCTCGATTTTTTATTTGCACAGAAAGCTCTAACGTGATCTTGAAACGAAATAAGTAGACGGCGAGCCATATCGCTTACGGTGCTGGAGCAGTAGTAAGGAGGTACCATGTTCCTTGAGGTGAATGGCGAGTCATTGTTATTCAGTGCAGAGATGGTTAAATTGAGTAGAAGTGCTGGCGAAGATACTGTAAGTCACAGCTTGAACATATGGATTTATCTCGGGTCATTGAGCGGAGATCAGAAAGGAGCTTAGATTGATAACCCTCATGAGGTGCATTTTTTCCCACCCGGTCTAGGCCAAACCCAAACCCCATGAAGCAAGGGAACCATGGGACTGCTTCTGCAACTAATACCAAGATGGCAAGCTTCGCTACACCATCCTTGGTTCTTCCTTAATTGGGAGCCTGGACAACTTGAAAAGACAGCTGATTGCTTTTCGTCAAATATTTTGCCTCCTCCACGGCCCAAACTGCAGGTGCAGCGACCCACCCTGACTTCAGACAGAAATAACCCCACCCTTAATCTAACCGATCTTTTAACGTCAAGACTATTGCACGCACAGCAAACTTTCAAATCCATTGCTCTCACCAGTGTCCCGTAAGCATCCCTCTAACACTGTTCTTAGTTTTGTGGCCCTGAACTACCTTCTGCACTGGCTGCGACATCTTACACATTTACCGGCAAATGTAGCACTCGTGATAAAGCCCCCAAGCCATGAAGTAGGTTTCTGCGTGATCCTTCCTTACAGTTCCCGTTAACCACCGCCCGTTCCCCCAGGATAATGGAACAGGTGGAATTGAACCGTAGCCATCATGGGCTAACTTTAGGCTCCACTCTACGTAGCCGCCAAACACAAGCGGTGACTCCACAATCGCCATTCTTGCTTCACCTGTCATTTGACTTTTTTCTTTAACGCTCTACGCAACTTGGCAGAATCGCGAGTATGGCCCTTGCAGTACATCTTCTTGCATATGTTTTTAGGGCTTATTGGCGGTCCCTCACCGCAACTTTTATGCCAAGTTAGCTCCTCTTGGGTATCGCCGAGCCTCTGTTATTCTGTCTGTCTTCTTATCTAACCCAAAGATACAAGGGGGCCTTCATAGATGGATCACACTCTAATCCCAACCTGTTACCGGCGGCCTCACACAGGACGGCTGCCTTGGTTCCCTTGCTATTCTTATATTTGATACTATGGATGCGCTAAATTCTGCTGTTCACGGTGTCCCTTTCCCGTTTACAAGATGACAGTAATGATAGTTTTATCCTCTTACGTCAAATGAAGCTCGTATGTGGTTAGAGGCATGTGCGACGCCGATTTGTCTTGCTTTGAACGACTTGATGAACCTCCTGGATGAATGAATCCTTCTCCGGTCGGATAAGAAGCGGGCTGCTTACATTAGATGCTACACTATTAAAGATTCAATTTTGCTGAGCGGATACGCGAAAACGCGGCCGATGGTTTTGCGAGCATGCATATCGTCTGGACGCAATTCATCCACCGCCAATTACTGATAAATACCCAAAGAACCATCGCGATAACTGGGCGACGGTTGGCTGTTATATTGTTAGCTGTTATTGAGTTTTGACACTGGGGAAAAATGTCAGGGAATCAGAACGAGCGGAGTAGGCGGATAATATTGGTTATTTTGTATAGAAAAATGCAAAACGTCTATTTAGGCATGCCAAACCCGTAATAAGGTAGTGCTGTTGATAGTTTGAAAAGTGACCAGTTTTGTGTTGCGTATTTTCGTATGATTGTCTGGGAAGATTAAAAATGTATAGAAATATCTGTTTGCAACCGAGGATTGCGGACGATGTCTACCTATGTATAAAATCGTATATATGATAAATATGCCTGTGCATCAGGCGGGATGTAATAATTATATGCCATTTTTGTCCATAATAGTCCGCACAAATTCTTAGTATTGGCGAGTTTTTGCGTATTAGCGCATTTCCCTACATCTAAGTAAGTGGTAGAATATGTGATATGTGTATAATGTACATAGTATATCTATCCTGTCTATACGTAATATGAAAATCATATACATGTATAAATAAATAGGATGTGCATGTATGAAAGTACATAAATAAGGCGCAGCAGCCAGAAACGGACTCGTAATATGTACAAATTTGGCTGGCACCTGAGTTGGAAATGTTGATGGCGGACGTAACACATTGATACTATATAGCGTATATGTGTAGGGTGAGACACATTACGTAAATATGAATCTGGTACATATATATATATAAACCTTTAATAGATACAGCTATGCATTTTCATATTAACATGTAAGTCAATCCGTTGTATCATCACATTGTGCAAAATTAACAATAATAAATAAATGTTCGATAAAATTAGTTGCCACATCGGGAAGAAGCATATGGATGTATATCGGATGGTGTTGGCAAGTAATGTCCCACGCATGCATGATTCCCAATCTGAATTAATATGCATATATCCACTACGGCTATGGCATATATTGCAGTTTTCCTCGTGTTAAGGATTGTTACTAGCATTAAATCGCCGACGGAAAAACTTCGACGACCCCTCGTTGGAAGCCCCGGGCACCGTGTCTGTCTTTAGTCAGATATATAACGGCTAAATAAACACCTATAAAGCATCTCTGCTAACGCAAGCGTGTCTAGCCTCAGATACGGCTTCTAACACTTGCATAGGAATAGTGTGACTAGTTTCACTACTGATAACGAAATGTAACGAGCACCAAAGCTAACTTTGACTACGCGACGAGAAAGATAAGTTCACGTACCGACAGGAATAATGCGCACACATGAAGTTTCATAACTGAATTAACCGATCTTAGGAATTCCGTGCTTAGATCAATCACGTAGGGGCCCAAAGGGGTTTGGTAAGCCAGTGTGAAACAAAAACGGGTTCCTATTCGCTACTTGTTTGCGCTTGGTGGGCTTAGCTGATAGGGAGTTCGCTGGCACACCGTGATAGCCGCCGATTGCCCGAAGCGCTTGAGTGGCATGGGCATGAAATTCTGCGGCGTGGACAGGGCAGCGCCATATAGACACGGATCTTTTTTTGCATGGAGATCAAACGTGTTGTGAGAATGTTAGTACGGGCGTTCCCGTATGCAATTTCTAGCAGCAAATGCTTTGAAACGGGAAGACTTCGTCCGCTCAAAGAGTCACAGGCTTTGTAGGATCACGATATGTGGCCTTCGATATCTTAGCGATTGCAAGTTAGTATTCACGAGGTAGCGCATTGTCCATTCACCGCGGCCGAGGAGCAGATCTTATTTATCTTCTGGGATAGTTGTCTCAAAGCCGTGGGGTCAGTTGTTTTCGTGGTTTATGTGCTTGAGACGTGGCGTAAAGATCGGGAGGGGCAGAAATGAATGGTATACCTGGCAGAACCCGAGTGACAACGCACATAACTGGAACGAAAAAGGGAGAGATGGAGTCCGGACGGCATTCCAGCTGAGGGTTATGGTGGCTGAAACCAAACGAACGAAAGTGTGATGTTATATAGCAATGAGGCAATCACGTTACCGCAAATATTATACTTAGGAATGGTCATTTTGTTAAGTGCATGCAGAAGGAGGGGTTCCTACATTGGGACTTTAAAATACTGGTTTGGGAGTTAAGTGAGCAAATGTCATGTGAGATATTACGTCTTGTTACTATGCCTTTGCTCCATTTGCGCGATTAACGAGATGGAAAGTCAAGGGTGAAGATTGCCCTGGTTCGTTTCACTGACGGAGTTTATATCTGCTATACCTAAGTCGATTTATATACTTTGCGGAAGTGAGATACAAAATGGCCAGACCTTTGCGAAGTGGGTTGAGATGGATATTGAGCATGATTTCAGTCCATAATTCTAGGCGATTCATTAGCTCTCTTCTATTGGAGTGTAAGATCGCTGGGCATGTTTACCAGATTTTGTATATGGTTATTACCTTCCAATATCGTCTTTAAGGTGACGGACGGCAGGAGAGGTGCATCCTCATATATGAAGGGGTAGATTATTCCACGCGGAATATTTGATGAGAAAATAATTTTCCTTGAAGCGCCGTCTTCGACATGGGAACATGACACCAGAAGCGCAGCTCGAACGCCAAGCCATAGTAAAGGTTAATTTCTTACTTAGGGTTGCAGAGTTTGCAAACGTTCTACAATATTCCTGTGAAAGAGAGGTACCGATTTAAACTCGACGCCAGCCATAAGGGTTCGGATAATGTAGTTTTGTGCAACTTCCATGAGTTTTAGCGAGGAAAGAGTGGCCCAGAAGCGTTTTGTAAATGTTTCGTTTGAACATGCTCACTCTTGGCTCCGTCACTCTGCCGCATGCTGCAGAACACACGAATGAACAGTAGTCCAGGTTAGGTCTCACGTATTTTGCTATAATTAGCCAACATGTGCTTTCCTGCGCTTCGCTGTAAAAAATCCGTGCCCTAAAACCAAATTAGTCCCTAGCTTTGCAACTTGTGTCAGGGTAGTGTTCATGAGATATTTAAGCGTTGCTGGAAGTAATGAAAACCCAGCCGTTAGACGATTCCGTGAACGAAAAAGGGAGAACCTTCTTTGTCTTTAATTTCAACAAATTCGCTGGTGAGGCGCATATTTGGCTGTGGGTTGCTATGCGAAGTACTGCTCCCTTTTTGGACGATAGTATTTTCCCATCCAAAGCTGCGTACGTGAATTCAAGCGAAGTAGTAAAAGCATTTTTCACATGAATCGATAGGTGTTGAGGAAGAGTGAACACAGTGTAATTTTTGTATTGCCTGCAAAGAGGAAGGAATACCAGCCTCGATGGGAAAAAGCTACGTTGACTGTTCACTGCACGAGGCACCAATTAGTGACTAGTTCTTATCTGAATATCTAGTTGTCGGACGAGGCTTGGATAAGGGTTGCCCATACATTCACTACCTGGCGTTAGGAGAACAAAATATGACTGAATCCACGCTCAGAAGGTCGTAAGTATTGCCGCTGTTGACTCTTTCTATGAGAAGTTTGCAATGGATACGAGATCAAAGCCTTTTGCCATATCATAAGAAAAATCACAGTCATCGACTTTCCGTACCGTTGGGACAGCCTTCAGTCAAGCGTTTAATAGATTCAGTCATGACACGATGTTGAAGGAAACCTATGTATGCCGGCGGTTCAATAGGGTCATATCTGAGAAGGTAGTTTGTAACTTAACTTTTTTATTCTTCATTTCCATAAGGCGAAGAGACCAATGGAGTGTGGAACTGACGGGTCTGTATAATTGGATGGCTCCCGCTTTGAAACCGCTTAGTGTGGAATTGGGGACAATGGCAGAGATTTTTCCACTGCGTGGTAAATCCCGCAATTTACGGAAGGGATGTAATAGATTGACAAAAGTATATGGATAGCCTGCACCCACAAATTTGAGAGGGCTGGGGGAAGGTTGGACCAGTCCGCGTTGGAAGACGGTCTCACCTTTGACGTAGTGATCTACATCAACTTGGTGAGAAAGAGAAATATTGGAGAGGAAAAGGCCGGGGAGACTGGCGGAATGTCGTATATTGTTGTTGTCATCCAATTGTCGTAGAGTGCTGCAAAAATAATCGCTAACGCGCTCCGAAAAATCATTAGAGTTCATCTTTCGCACGTGCCCCCTAGCATGAGTGACTGGAAGCTGCTGGGCGTACTAGGTAGGGAGTGTTAGTCCTCAGTAGTTTTGCCAGCTGTTGCAGCCTCGTTGGCAGAGTGTAACGCTTGAAGTATCCTTCTTCTTTTGAACGAGAATCGTGAAAGTGACTTGATCTTTGCTTAAGACAGCGAGTTCATGCATATCAGAGCCAATTACTTTTTGTTCTTTTTGAATCTTGTTTCGTGTTGCAGAAATAACTTTTTTTAGCACAGGTCAGATGCTCAACACTTTTGTGGGATCGTACCACAGTGGTGGAGTGATTTAGATCAACGCACACAGATTGGATAAACATTGGTTACCACAACAAATACCACAACACGCTTTGGTCAGTTTTGAGCGATCACGATGAAGAAACCGCCCAAAATGTGGCTACAATATGGGGGAAAGCCGGCTCAGATGAGTCCCGGTGTTATAGGTTATTGAAGCTGAGAGAGGAGATAACGGACGTCGAATTGAGAACTTTGCAAACATTTGAGAATCGGCCGCTTCGAGTATTTTCTCGCCTATGGATGTGCGCACCGTGTTAACGCCAGTTTTAAGGGTAGATCTAGAATACTGTCGCCCCTGTAAGGGTAACGTAAATGCCTGTATCCACCCACCTAGTCGCATACAGCTGGAACAAACGCAGAAGGCATTTTGGGAGGAAAAGGCGACTAGAAGAAACTTGAGAGTTAATGAGCCGGTTGTCAGAGGATGCCAGTGTGGGAGATGTGGTATCAGCGGGGGTGGGACGGCTCTCAGCGGCCGAACTGTGAACTTGTCACGGCAGAACTAGCAACTGATGGCGATGGTGTTGCAGCAGGCTATGGAAAATGGCGAACAAAAAGCCGGTTAGTGGGTATGTGCATGAATTTTTAGAGATAAGCTTTACTTCTGATATTCGCGGGAGTCAGGAGAGCACTGTCTTGTAGTTGGGGCGATTGGGGTAAGCGCTGGATAAGAGTGGGTCGGGAAATGGTTCCCATGATAGGTTGCTGATCAAGGGGTGAATTACAGTTATCTAAAGTTTGTCAGGTAGCCTGGGGGGATCCAGGGGTAAATCGTGCAAAATCATGAGGATACTGGTGGTTGGAGTGAAGATTTGGGCGTGCAGAAGTAGGAAAGGGACATTAGATTAGCAGTAATGCATCTGAATAGGGTTGACTGGTAAGTGGGTGGAAGCACGGAGGATAAGTGGCAGACCCTAATTATGGGGAGGCGCTGGTTCCACACTGGAATGTGGTAACTGTGTTACCGAAGGAAAGTAGAAGTATGAATACAGTGGGCCAATAACCTCGTGATTGTGGGTGGCGGTTAGGTGGCCTTCGTGAGTTTGGCAGAGTGCATGCCAGAATCGATTATTCGAGTTTAGTGTGCCGAGAGTGCCGGACAGCCGAGGTGTACAGGCAGGTTGACCCGCTGCATTAGCCGGATGGCTAATGATGTGCGGGGCTTTGTGTTCGGTTAATTAGGTCACTGGTATGCGCTTGCTGCGGGTTTCAGTTGATTTAGGCTGGGTGCCATGGTGTTGTTTGACAAGAGGACACAGAGGTGCTAGGGGCGTAGCTGGGATGGGGTATATGCCAAGCGGCTGGCATTAGGCTGAAAAGACATGGATGAGACGGTAATCATTTGCGTGGTTATGGCGTTGGCGCTCCTAGCTTGTGGTATCACAGTTGATAGATATAGATGAGCACGTTTGCAGTGTGGTTGGACGGGCGAAGGAGAATGAGTTTCATCCAGATCTACCGGTACTGTTTGCGACCAACGGAGATGATGTCCAGGGATTACCACTTTTGCGTCGGGTATACGCGAAGGTGGGGTGCCACTACCATCGGTAGATTTATTCTCAGACATGTTAGCAATAGATTCGTGGGGTGAAGAGTTTGGACAGCAAATTGAGCGGCGTAAATACAGGAGTGGCTGGTGGTGCAAATTTCTTGGAGGTTTAGTTTTTGAGGGTCTGAGTAATCACCGTCTGCATGCTGGTCCCGGTAGTGGTCATCGGGCACAGGATAGCAGGAGATGCGGTTTGATAAAGTCTATCGCATGGAGAAGGTAGATTATTTGAAACCATGGCACTAGGCTCGGGATTTGGCCCATTATTAGGAACCTGTGCCGGCGGCGTACTGGTCTTGCCAACTTGAGAAGTTGCGGTAAACTTCTGTGACCGTAATGTCTCTCTGGAAGGGAGTTTTGTCTGTAAAGGTCTTGATACTTTTATAATGCGCATAGTTGGCAATGTTTGCTATAAACACCTTAGAAGATAGTTCATCACGAAATTGAAATAAAATTGGACCGTTATTCTTGGGGGACTTTTCCAGAGCCTGGAGCAAAGAAAGGAGTCGTGAGCCATACTGCAAGCATTGAGATTGGTAGATTGGACTAGTGACAGTGGGAGTCGGTCGGGTACTTTCAAGACAACGGCGTTCTTCGCATTCGCAATACGTTTGTGACCTTCTCTAGTAACGGAATCAAAGAAGCGTCCTGTGGCAGCTAGATTGCTGGCATTGGTGTCATTGAAAGGGTCAATTAGGCTGGCTAATGGGGACAGTTTCAGTAACACGTCCTCGATCTGCTGTACTTTGAATTCTAGGTCCTTTAGTCTTTTCGAGACATCAAGAGCCCTGGGACCAGAATTATTAAATATGTTAGTAAGCGGGAGTAAGCACATTTTAGTGAGAACCATGGGTTTAAAGGGTTTTCTTAGAATTACCGTGGGGCGCTGACGTCGCTTCAGTTTGGCTGGTGATGGCATCGTACCGGTTGTAGAAAGTCGAGTACGTCTGAATTGGCTGTGAGAGGCTATAAACGTTTGGTAACAGACAATGTGATGGTGACAAGAATTGCGGGAGCGTGCAAGTAAAAAGATAAATAGATAGGCAAATTGGCAAATTTGCTATTAAAAACAGATTATCAGACTGGTAGAATGTGTGGTCAGCAGCACAAAGACGTTGAAAATAGGTCCGTCGGGAGTTGAAATTGTGACGGTCGAGACTTGAAATAAATATTGAAGGAAAGGCCAGAGAGTAATGGTCAAAAAATTTAGGGAATATATTCAACCAGGAAAACGATTC